>CAUZXS010003841.1:0-35000 GCA_963585895.1 Sepioteuthis lessoniana | reverse complement strand
TGCTCTCAACATTCTTGTGTAATTTCCGTCCAGCCTCCTCTCCAGCCGTTTTGTAAGCGTCCATGTGGTGCATCCATATAGCAGTATCGACACAACCGCTGCCTGGAAGAAACTGCGTTTCATTTTATCTGTTAGGTCCGACTTCCATATGATCGAGAGCCTATCGATAGCTGTCCATGCCTTCGTCAGTCGTGTGTCGATGTCCTTCTCGGTTGATGAGACGCTGCTTCCTAGGTAGGTGAATTTGTCGACTAGTTTCAGAGAGGCTCCGTCTAGTGTGGCAATGTTGCCTTTTTGGTTGTAACACATATATTAGGTTTTGTTTGCATTGACATGTAGGCCAATGCCAGCTGCAGCTCGTTCCAGACTATGTAGTAGTGTCTCTGCTTGATTAGGCGTATTCGCTAGTAACGCCAAGTCATCAGCGTAGTCGGCGTCCGTGATTGTTTTTGCGGGGTACCTTTTGCTTCTTCTCTTAGTCAGCTGGAAGCCATTTTCTCTGATTTTGTCGATCGAAAGTCCTAAGCACATAGTCTAGACAGATGATAAAGAGGTACGGGGCTAGTGTGTCTCCTTGTAGTACTCCTGCAACAATGTCGAAGTATTCCGTGTCTCCATCTGGTGAACGTACTTTTACTTTGGTGTTTCTGTAGAGAATCATTATCGCTGCTACGGTTTCTTTTGGTAGGCCGTAAGCTAGTAGGATTTGCTCCATCTTCCCTCTGTGTATGGAATCGAAGGCCTTGGTAAAGTCGACAAATAGTAATGTCGCCTGTAAGTTTTTTGCCCGAACGCCTTCCAGGATTCTACGGATGGTCAGTATTTGTGAGGTTGTGGATCTGTTTCTCCGGAAGCCATTTTGGTTTTTCCTAAGGATGTTTTCCATTTTGGGTTCTATGCGGTTTCGTAGTAGGGCATTGTAGATTTTGGCTGCTATGGATGTAAGTGTTATCCCTCGGTAGTTCTTGGCTAGTCCGAGGTCGCCTTTTTTAGGGAATGGAAGGATGCATCCCTTCGTCCATCGTTCTATCCTATTTTGACTATAGACTGCGTTGCATTGCCGGAGCAGTATATCGTCGAATTTTCTCGTCTTCCACACTTCTGGGGGGATCTCGTCTAGCCCCGCCGCTTTCCTATTTTTAATTCTTCTGAGAACCGTGTCGAGTTCTTCTTTGGTGAAAGGACCTAGTTTTACGTCTAATTGCTTACTAATAATTCTGGTGATCGGTTCATCCGTTATTTCCGGTGGGTTTCCTAGTAGATTTTTGAAATGCTGTTCCCACAGTTTTATTCTTTCTTGTTGGCTTGCAGCTTTCAATTTTGCTTTGGCTGTGCTCTTCCTTCCACTTACTTCGTTTATTGTTTGCCAGGCTATCCTGGATTGCCTATCTTCCACCGAGTCTCTAATCTTATCTATCTGATTTTGTACGTATTCTGCCTGTTCTTTTAGGTATATTCCTGTTAATGATGTTGCGCCTTTTCTAGTTCTCGTGCATTTGTATTTGTTGGGTTCTGTTGATAGTTTTTGGAGGCAGTCTTCACAAGTGCACGTTTTTCTCTAGCTGCTGGCGTTTCCCAAGGGACTCTATATTTAGTTCTAGGTTTTGTTGGAATACACTTTTCTGCCGCCTCCAGGTGTGCTTCTACAAAATTTTCATATTCGTCATTTGGGGTGCCTATTTCTACCTTCTCTTGTAGTGCTTCGAATCTGTTTCTTAATTCTAATGCATATTTATCTCTAATATCTCTGTTGTTGAGTAGGGCCCAGTCATAGTGCTTGGTCGTCGCTTTACGTGTGGCGTTTTTTTCTTAGGCTTAGTCGTACTTTGGCCGTAACTATTCGATGATCGGAGGACACACCCTCGAAGGAGGAGTATGCCTCGCAATTCATCGCACTATTCTTCCATTTCCTGTTTATAAGGACGTAGTCTATCTGTGCTTTACTCTTATTCGCGTATGTGTAGGTCCATAATTTCCCCTCCCTTTTTTGAAAGTTTGTATTGAGGCAGGTTAATCTATTTTCTATCATGAAATCTATTAAATGCTGTCCATTCCTGTTAGACGCGTAGTGTAGGCTGTATTTGTTGTGTCTGTTTTTCCCGATTTGTGCATTCATATCTCCGCCAATGACTAGCAGGTTGTGTTTCGGAATGCTACATACTAGGGAGGATAGATCTTCGTAGAAGGTGGCTATTTCGTTTTCTTCGCTAACATTGGTAGGGCTGTAGCAGGAGATAATTGTTGCTTTGGGGTTGCCATTAAACGTTGCGGCCATCATCCTAGGTTGTATTCTCTCAATGCTGTTCAGTGTTTTTAACGCTCTCGGTCCTAGAAGTATTCCCACCCCTCCTACCGATGCATTGACAGAGTTTTTCCATGCCGATACAGTCACCAGCATCCATCCATTTCCAGTTTCGTGATACTTGATATCTTCGGTGTGCGTGTATCGGTGCTCTTGTATGCAAATTATATCTATCTTATGTTCTACGGCTGATGCAGTTAGCTCTGATAGTTGACCTATTCTATTTAGGGTTCTTACGTTAAATGTCGCTATCTGTATTGTTTGTTTGCATTTTAGTAGTTTTTGTTTGTGTTTGAGCTCTGTAGCTGATTTTTCGAACACCGAGGCCAGGGCTCCAACCTCAGCAGGACGCGCCCCTTTTTTACCCGCGCGAAGAGCGATGCGGTTTATGGATCTGGTTTGAGTACTAGTCATGGTTATCTTTCGATGGCTGTTTTTGTTCTCATCTATAGAAGCCACTCTTATAGATGAGCAGCAGTAGTTCCCCGATCGAACTGGCAATCTTGAGCGTTAAGCCGCAAGACTCACACGTACAGCATGCTGCTTCCCATGTGTACGCGGTAGTAAATAAAAAAAAAAAAAAAAAAAAAAAAAAAAAATTCTCTTTTTATCTTAAGTTTTAACTTAGTTAAAGTCCAGGACTGCTGGATGTTAAAATTCAAAGAAATTTTGTGGTATATTTCATGGTTATCTAGTGGTGGACAGACAGAGAGAGAGAGAGAGAGAGAGAGAGAGACAGAGAGAGAGAGAAAGAAAGAGAGAGAGGAGGAGTCAACTCTTTTATGGCTTTCGTCTTTAGCACGTGTTAGACTACATTTGAGGTGTTTTGGATTTTTTTTTTTTCCTTTCTTTTCAGGGGGGGGGCAATTTTGGGGGTTTTCTTTAGCAAATTTGGAAGTTCGTCTTCCAAAAGTAAAGTTTTCCTGAAAATTAATTCGCATAAGTCTTCATTCTTCATTTAAACAACACATAATACAGCTGAGATTTAAGACATTACTATTTTAAATCAAATGTGCATTTTTAAATGAATAGTTTAGTAGAATAAATTTACTGACCTCTGTGAAAAAACTTCTGGAAACGGAATCACTTCCAAACGTATATATATATATAATTTTAATTATATATATATATACATAATTTTAATTATATATATATATAATTTTAAATATATATATACATATATATATATATATATATATATATATATATATATATATATATATACATAATTTTAATTATATATATATAATTTTATATATATATATATATATATATATATATATATATATATATATATATATATAATAATTAAAATTATATATATATATATATATATATATTATAATTAAAATTATATATATATATATAATTTTTTATTATCATATACATATATATATAATTTAGTTATTATACATAGATATATTTATAATTTTAATTATTATATATATATATATGTATATTAAAATCAGCTATTATATATGTAACCTTGAAAACATCACAGGCCTTTGTAATATATAAAGTTAGTTTCTGTAGTTTAGGCTGGAGAGGAGGGTGCTACTCCTTTCCCAGGATTGATCCATTTTATTCTTGATCTATACCTTTATAGTGCTGAGTGTTAAGCTAGTAGCCATCACGTACCTTTTTTTTTTTTTTTTTAGTCTTTGGTATGACTCGACCTGGTCTCTCAGGCCATTTGCGAACAGTCTAACCATTATGCTAATGTCCAGTCCTTTTGTACATATATACTTACTTTAGTGGTGGAAATAAGTATAAGACACCCCATTGAATTGTTCATAATCTTCTTATTACAACACAAATTCCTCTGAAAATTTATATGTCGTGCCTAGATCCAATGGGTATTACTATACGTATTCAATTTAATAACAACTTTCCACCAAAAAGGAGTCAAGAAAAATACATTTTCGAGGGTGTCATATGATTCAGGGCCCTTTAGATAATTTCTCACAAATGTCCAGGACCTCGACAGTTCTCTTTGCTATGAAACTTATAGATTTTCGTTCCAGTTTATCATCAGAAATTTGCCCTTTTTCATTTTTATCAAGTGAGGAGTTTCTAGGCATTTTGCTGTAACTGTATTCAATTATGAAATGTTTGAATAGGATAGGACTCATGTGGCTTAAAATCATGAGAAGAATCTTTTCATAATCTGCATATGCACTTAATCTCCCTTTGACATTCAGAAGTAAAACAGGCAATTTTTCAAAACTGTCTTATAATTATTTCCACCTTCAAAAACGAAGTTTTGTTAATAAAATATTATTTGGTGGAAAGATGTTTTAAAATTGTATGTGTATACTAATACCCATCAGATATAAAAGTACCACACCTAAATTTTCAGAGGAATTTGTGCAGTAATTGGAGAATTATTAACAATTTAATGGGGTGTATTTTACTTTTTTCAACCACTGTATACACATACATATATAAAAAGAATTATATATATAATTCCTTTCATATATGTATATGTATACAGTGGTTGAATATATGTGTATACATTTAAAGTGAATTATTTTTTATATATATATATATATCTTTTAAAAATGTGAATAATATTTATATGTGTAGCTTAGGGCCATACTTTTATTTTTTCTTAGATAAAATATAATGAAATAAATTTTAAAAACTTTGGACCCAGTGGTGTATGGCCGTAAACTATAACTTATAGATAAGTTCAGCTCTGATAATGATTAATATGCTTTAAACCATTTATTAATGTAAATTTTATATTGCAGTATGTCACAGTTACTTCCTGGAGCAGAGTGGCTATATATATTCTCCTGGGTACCCAACTGCTTATCCAAATAATATACATTGCATTTATTCAATTGTAGCAGATTCAAATAGTTATGTTAGGCTGAAATTTGAAGATTTTGCTCTGGAAAAATGTAAGTATTAACAAAATATGTCTGAAACATTCTTGGCCTAATTTTTGTTTTTATTTTCATTGAACTTCTTTTTTTTTAAGTTTAAATAAAATTGAAAATCTAAATGAAAAATGTTGATCTTTGGGATGAATACTACCCTTGGTCAAAATTAGCATTTTTTTAATAACATTTTTCTTTCCTGATTCTCTCAATGAATTTCTATATTTAAATCCTTAACAAATCATTTCTCTCCGGAAATCATTAGCTATGGATTTATTTTACATATAATAACCATTCATGGAAGTAACACTCACCTTACACCCTGACTATCCCTAAAAAATGATGGAATTAACTCGTTTAGAGGATGTTCTGTTAGGTTTTTATGTAGCAGTAAATAAACGAATAATACATAAGACACAAAACATTTTTCTTTTTTAATAGCTGATCATTCAAGCTTCATAAAACATTCCTTAATCAGACTTGATTAAATTGTTTGAATTAATGGTGTAATTTTTTCCCAAGCCATGCAAAGGAAAATATTATAATAGTAAAAAAAAAAAGTAAAGTTGGCTACCTTAGTCGAGAGTGACCTGAAGGTTCCCTTTTCAATAGCTACCACGCCAAGGTGTAGGGGAGGGCACTACTCCATTCCCTAGATTGCTCTACTTTACCCATGATCTTTACTTTATAATGCAGAGTGTTAAGCAAGGTGGCGTCAAGTACCATTTTTTGAGTCCTTGGTATGACTCGACTTGGGATTGAACCCCAGACTCTGGGACGATTGGCAAACACTTTACTTATTAGACCAATCACCCGGTTAAATATTATGGAATAACCCAATATTGTGGGGAAAAAAGTATGAAATGACTTTGTAATTTGCATTAGTTAGAGATTTTATATAGTAATAGATAAACTAAATTAACAAAAAAAAGTTATAGTGTCAAGAGGGTTTAGTTTTAGTATTGACTGCACCTTTGCAGTGTCCTGGATAGGACACTAAACAATTTGATGGTGAGGTTCCAGTAATACTGGTGGACTTGAGTGTTTGGTTTTAGTATTCCTGGAGTATTAAACTCTTCCCCCATTTTATGTCCAATAAAATTACTAGTAGCCAATGAGTTTCATTGTTCTAATTCAATAACTCATGCCACCTAGGTTATTATATGAAAGAGAATGTATGTTTCTAGTTCATTCTCTTTTAGACCAAAGAACCTTTTAATGCTTGTATATGTGAATATATAGAATAACATAATATCTCTATTTATTTATCAGACTATTTTATTCATTTTGGTTGTTATATTTACAACATTTCAGCCACTGTATTTTCCAGCTTTCTTCAGATATCTTTTGTCATATTCAATAACCTTCAGTGGATTTTTAACCAAACACTTTATTCAGTCTACAAGGGTAGACTCTTCTCAGTCTGCCATCTATGCTTTGGGATAATTCATGTTTGCTTTCCGAGTTATGTCAACCTTGTTTATTTTCTTTTCTTTCTATTGAACTTAGAGGTTGAATTTATATCTTCCAAGTTCTTCATTCCACCACAAGCAGATCAATTTTTAAGCTAGGTACAAGGCAGAGTTTTCTGGCTTGTAGACCAATTGCCTTACAGTTATATATATATCCTATGATACATGCAAGATTTTAGAATAGATTGAAGTCAAGCTTTTTTATTCCTTGTTATTGCTTGGTTGTCACAATGTTTCTCTGACAAGACATGACCAAAAAAAAACAACAGATCTTTTAAGAACTCACAATGTATGCTCTACTGATCAGTTGAGGGTTGTCTCCCTTGGACTCTATTGATATCTACTCGTTTCTTATGTGTGTAATTACCTCCCTTACTGGAATTATTCAGTTGGTGAAAATGCCTTGTCAGAGAGTATCTTATTCAATAAAGCCTTATTAAACATACCAAAAAAATAACGTATCCAGAAGCGAGAAGAATGATAGAAACAACAAAATACGCAGGAGTGACAAAAAAGAATATCCCCATCACCAACAAAGAAAATTATCATATGTGCAAAACGGAAACAACCATAAAACCTGAGGTAATTGTCCAACTTGTAAACGAAATGAAGGCTATTATAAGAGCAGTCACCAAAAATAAACCACCAGCCAAAAAGACACAAACATCGAAATTGCAACAAACAAAGAAAAACAAACAAAAAACAAGGAGAACCCAAAGGCCCCCATTACTGAAGTAGACTCAATTACTAGGCCACCACAGACCTCACCCAAAAGGGACACTACAAAGAACTCCCCACCTGACAAACAGGGACATGGCCCTAAACTAGGAAAAAAAACAGATCTAGATCAAGATCCAGAGCTACTCCAACCAAAAACAGTTTTGAGGCCTCGGAAACAATGGAAATAGAGTATGAAACCCCACACCAAGACGAAATACAATAAAAATAAAAATCTACCCTCTAAATAAACCCCCCAAAAATTAAATTACAGCTCACTTAGAGAAAATCATATACAATTCCCAGCAACAAACTCAAATGAAAAAAAAAAAAAAAAACAACTAGAAACAGCACTAAAGCTCAAAACCCCTCCACCAACAAAAATCATAACACAAATGAACACCAACATCAAACAAACTAGCTCTTCCAAAACATAATATTATTCAATGGAACTGCCATGGCATTAAACTAAACTTCCACAAACTACTTATATCTCTTTTAAATCCTGCCACCATCTGCCTTCAGGAAACATTCCTAAAAGAAAACAACAACCTGAAAATTTCAAACTACGAATAGTATCACTACATCCATAATACAGGATATTGGGCCAATGGAGGCACATTGATTCTTGTAAGAAATGACATACCACAAAGCCAACTTCCCATAAAGTCAAAACTCCAAGTGGTCGCAACACTAGTCACGCTACATACAACTATCACAATCTGCTCTGTATACATACCTTGACATGAACAAATCAATGAAACCAAACTCAAAAATCTACCTAACAGCTCACTAAACCGTTCATTCTCTTAGGTGACTTCAATAATCATAGTACCTTATGGGGAAGCCAACAAACAGACACAAAAGGAAGCAAAATTGAACAACTAATAAATGATCAAAATCTATGCCTTCTCAATCAAAAAGAGCTCACACATATAAATCCAACAAATGGATCACCAAGTTCCATTGACCTTACCATGTGTGACCCATCCAGCTTCATGGATTATACATGGAGCACCTATGACGATGTATGCAGAAGCGATCATTATCCAATTATCATCAGAAATGGTATAATCACTCATAATCACACTCCTAGATGGAACGCAAATAAAGCAAACTGGGAAAAATTCCACCAATTCTGCTCAATACAACTCATAAAAGGAAAAATCCATACAATAGAAAAATCTACAAAAACTCTAATCACTATAGCTGAAGAATGTATCCCCCAAAACTCTATCCCTAACAAAAGAAAATAAACCTTGGTTTAATGCAGAATGCAAAAAAGCAATCCAAAAAGAAAGGCGGCTTTAAGAAAATTAAAAAAAGAACCTACCACCAAAAATTGCATTGAATATAAACAAAAAAGAGCAAAAGCTCGCAAAATAATAAAAGAAACAAAAAAGAAATGCTGGCAGGAGTATATAAGTAAAATTAACACCTCCACTAAACCAAAAACAATGTGGAAAATGGATAGAAAAATCTCTGGGAAACATAATCCTCTCCCAATTTAAACACCTTATGACAAAAAACAGCAAAATAACAGAAAAAAAAGGCGATAGCCAACAAATTAGCCAAGATATTCTCAGACAATTCCTCATCTAAACATTACAGCAAAAAATTTCAAAGTATAAAAGAAAAATACAAAATAAATCTAAATTCAAAAAACCAAGAAGTATACAATGAGAACTTCTCAATGATAGAATTAAAAACTGCCATTGAAAAATGTCACTATTCAGCAGTAGGACCTGATGAAGTTCACTACAGCTTCCTAAAACAAATTCCTCAAAAATCCCTAGAACTCCTACTTGAAACATACAATAACATTTGGACAGGAAAATAATTCCCTAAATCTTGGAAACAAACTAGAATAATCCCAATACCAAAACTAGGAAAAAATACTTCATACCCTGAAAACTAACATCCAATAGCACTTATCAACTGCCTATGCAAAACCTTAGAAAGAATGGATAATCACTGTCTAGTCTGATATTTAGAAATTAACAACTTAATATCAAATAAACAATGTGGCTACAAAAAAAAAGAGGTTGCATAGACCACTTAACAAACCTCGAAAGTTATATAAGAGAAGGCTTTATAAAAAAAGAACATATCATAACCATCTTCTTTGATTTAGAAAAAGCTTATTGACACCACATGGAAATTTGGTATCATAAAAGACCTATATGATCTTAAACTAAAAGGCAGATAACCAAAATTTATTAAGAATTTTTTAACAGCTAGAACCTTCCAAGTACACATTGGATCCACTCTATCCGATTTAAAAAACCAAGAAGGTGTACTACAAGGCAGCATTCTATCAACCACTTTTTTCAATGTCAAAATAAACAATATAATAAAAGAACTCTCACCTGACATATATGGATCTTTATATGTTGATGACTATTCTATCAGCTATAAATCAAAATATATCCCTACTCTTGAAAGAAAACACAACATCAATAAAATCAACAAATGGGCAGCAGAAAATGGTTTCAAGTTCTCAAAAACTAAAACAAAATGCATCCACTTCTGTAACAAATGAAAACTTCACAACAATTCAACACTTACAATCAAAAAAAAAATATCCCATTTGTAGACCAGCATAAACACCTCGGACTTATATTTGACAAAAAACTGAACTTCATTCCACACATCAACTACATAAAAACAAAATGCAATAAAGCATTACAACTCCTTTGTGTTATAGCCCATACAAATTGGGGAGCCAACAAAAAGACTTTACTAAAATTATGCCGATCCTTAATTTGATTCAAAATATATTACAGTTGCTTTATTAATCAATCTGCAAGAAAATCCTACTTAAAATCATGAAACCCTATTTATCATACTGGACTAAGACTGGCACTAAGTGCTTTCAAAACAACTCCAGTAGAAAGCCTATATGCCGAAGCAAATGAACACCCGCCAAAGCTCAGATGCAACAACTTGGCACTAAAATACAACACAAAATTAAAGACCGACCTCAACAATCCTGCACACAACAGCACCTTTTATCCCAAATATAAAGATCTTTTCCAAAAAACGAAAATTCAATTAAAACTTTCAGACTCAGAATGGAACCTATCTATAAGGAAGCAGCCTTACCAGTAACAAAAATTCACAAAACAACTTTATTCAAAACACCCCCTCCAGAAAATCATAACCCCAAAAACAGACTTGAGTCTCTGCAAATACAACAAAAAAGCCACCCACCCAATAACATTCCAAGAAAAATAGCAAAAAATCAAAGAAAAACATCCCAACAGCATCCATATCTTCACAGATGGATCTAAACAAAACAATGCGACAACCAGTGCAGCCATCATCAACAGAAAAATCCAAATCAAAAAACATCTCCCAAGAGAAACCTCAATTTTCAGTGCAGAGGTCTATGCAATAAACCTAGCACTTGACCTGATCACCAAGAGCAGGAACACTAAACACATAGTATCTTCTGACTCCCAATCTGCCATAATAGCAATCAAGGGAAAAAAATTTAACCACCCATTAATAGTAGAATTGCTTACCAAATTAAATAATTTGTGTAACCATAAAAAAATTGTATTACACTGGATACCAAGTCACATTGGAATCCAGGGAAATGAAATGGCGGACTCAGCAGCAAAAACAGCACAGAACAATCCACTAGACACACTCTTCAAAATCCCTTTTACAGATTTAAAAAGAACCATAAACATTTATACAAAACAAAAATGGCAGAATTACTGGGATAACTTCCAGAACAATAAGCTACACGAAATAATGCCACAAATAGGAAAATCACAAAAAAATCAAACCAAAATATCTAGAAAAGATTATGAAGATTAAGAATAGGACACTCACACATTACCCATTCATACCTCCTCAAAAAAGAAGAGGCCCCATATTGCATACCATGCCAAAAACCGTTTACAATGAAACACATATTAACAGAATGCATCGACTTAAAATTGATACGACAAAAATATTACCAAACAACAAACTTAAAACAAATTTTCTGTCAGATAAATCTAAAAAACTTACTTGGATACTTAAAGGAAGTTCACCTATACAGCAAAATTTAAAAAACTTCTCTCCAAAAAATGTCAAAAAAAATATCTTATAATAAATGTTTAAATAAAAATGTGTGTTTTTAAAAAAAAAAAAAAAAAAAAAAAAAAAAATTTGTTTAAAGAAATACTTATAAAAAAATATTTTCCTCAAAATATACCAAAAATATAATCAAAAAATAAAATAACATCACTTTACCTCAAAAACTTAGCCGGCATTAAATGACCCTTTGAGGTTGATACGCCACAAAACTAAACAAACAAAACAAATCCACATGCCCAAATCTCCCTTTTTCATGTCCAGCTGACTTTCTGTCATTCTAACAGCTCTTTACGTTGATGATTCCCTTAAAAAATTTTATAATGTCTCAAATCTTTACATTTTTTTGTAGCTTTGCGTTGCAGAATGGATTATGTAAAAATACGCTATGGAAAAAATTTCATAAGATCACTTATCTTCTGTGGAAATGGTTACTCTTCCCAGATATTAGGCAATGCACCAATGAAAATTGAAATGAAGACAGACAATGAAATAACTGATCGAGGCTTCAAGTTTTTTTATGAAATTATAGGTGAGTAAATTCTGACTGTCTAAATTTAGTAGAAATCAAGTCTAGTTATCATTAAAAAATGTAAACATGAATGGTACTGTCGAATTTGTAAAGTTGTTCATGTAAGTATTCAGTTATATAGTGTAGCAGAAAGAAAGAATTTCAAATCATTATTTAGTGCAGGAATTGTTTTGGCCGTTGGAGTTTCAAATTTATATATTTTGTCCAATGAGAATGACTGATGCTATTCTGCCCAGGTCATCTACCTGGGCAACATAAAAGGCTGTGCATCACTCCTTTGAACTCTCTTCGCTTCCTCCTTGCTAGCAGCAGGACAGACAAGTCAACATGGGAGAGCACATTCTCTCTCTCTCTCTCTCTCTCTCTGTCCCGGGCCGATTCCAGCAGCAGACAGATGGACATTTCAACACGAAAGAGCACATTCAACATTTGTTCCTCTGCTTCCTTTAGGAGACAATTCCTTATCAATTATTTCTTCCTCCTAAATCAAATGGACCTCGATACTTCTGGGTGAAGGCTAAATTCCTGCTCAGCTATTTACAACTGTTTTCTTCTACCTGCAACTTACAGCACAAGGGTTTCTTTTCATCTCAAGCTGTTCATAAAACTTCCAAGTTGAAAACTATCAATATCTTTGTCAACTCATTTGTTCTTCCTTTTGATATAACAAGAGGCAGCAGAATTCTACAACCTCAACTGCCATTTTTGTATAAATGGTAATATTATCTGCCTCCATGTTATAGTAGCAAACAGAGTTGCCCAGAGAAGATTACAACTACTTGAGGAGGAGGAGGAGGAGGACTATTTATTAAGCATCTGACAGTCCATATACGGGCATATCATTGCATGGAGATTATGGTGGAAAGTGCTATTATTATTCTACAGTTACCATACGTAGTAATTATTAAAAAAAAAACTATCCCAAAGGATTTTGACTAATCGTTTAAACAAAATATTTTTTTAAAAATCTCTTAAAAAAACTACACAAAAATGTAAATATCATCATCATAAAGGTGTGTCATCAGTCCTTTGACTCTCTCTCTCACCATCAATCCCTATCACCAATGGCTCCTGGCAGATCCTCTAGTCAGCATCCAGTATCCATACTGTGTTGATGTATGTCAGTCTTTAAGAGAAGAGAGAAAGCATGAAGGAAGGGAAGACAAAAAGAGAGGGACAAGGTTCATGAGGGTGAATGAGAGAGAGAGAGAGAGAGACAGAAAGAATAAGCAAAAGAAAGATAAGCTTCCTGAAGGAGAGAAACGGGGACAAAAAGCATGAAGAAAAAAAAGAGACAAAAAGAATGAAGGTAAAAGAAAGAAAAGGTTCGAAGGTGAAAGAGAGAGGGGGAGAAAGCATGAAGAGAATAAGGGAAAAGAAAGATTAAAGTTTGTGAGAGAGAGTGTGTATTCAGGAAGAAAGAAATAGATAAAGACATGAGAAAGAGAATATGATAAAAGACAAAGAAATTTGAAAGGAAGAAAGTGAGATAGAGAGAGAGAGAGACAAGAAGCATGAAGTAAAAAGGGAAACAAAAGGCATGAGGAGAAAGACAAGAAGAATGAAGGTAAAAGAAAGAAAGAAAGGATGCCTGAAAGATAAAAGAGAGACAAGAAAGTTGGAAAAAAAGGCATGAGGAAAAAGAGAAAGACAAGAAGAATGAAGGTAAAAGAAAGAAAGAAAGAAAGGATGCCTGACAGATAAAAGAGAGACAAGAAAGTTGGAAAAAAGGCATGAGGAAAAAGAGAAAGACAAGAAGAATGAAGGTAAAAGAAAGAAAGAAAGAAAGGATGCCTGACAGATAAAAGAGAGACAAGAAAGTTGGAAAAAAGGCATGAGGAAAAAGAGAAAGACAAGAAGAATGAAGGTAAAAGAAAGAAAGAAAGGATGCCTGAAAGATAAAAGAGAGACAAGAAAGTTGGAAAAAAAGGCATGAGGAAAAAGAGAAAGACAAGAAGAATGAAGGTAAAAGAAAGAAAGAAAGGATGCCTGAAAGATAAGAGAGACAAGAAAGTTGGAAAAAAAGGCATAAGAAAAAATAGAAACTAAGAATGAAAAATTAAGTGAGAAACAAGAACAAAAGCATAAAAAACATGAAGGGGGGGGAGATAAGAAAAACATTACTGACAAGAAGATTGGATTAATCTCATTTATTTTGAATAAACAGAAGTTGGATGATTTAGAAAAGAAACAGACTTTATTCCTCCAAGAGATAGGGGGTCAGGAAGGGAGAGGGTGTTAGTCTAATCTTGGCTGGGTGACTTGGTTGTGTGAGGTGTGGTGATTTGGTATTGGTTGGTAAGCTGTGTTAACAGTCTTGGATCTTGTCTGATATGTGACTCATGAAGATTCTCTCTGGTACCTGTCCCAGTGTCAACTGCCCTTCATGACTTTTTGTTGACTGTTTTATAGTCAGGGGTGGGGGTAATGATTGGTGGAAAAAGGACTTTTTTTTTAATTGTGAGTTTACCTTTACATTTCAACCAGATGGATGAAAGGAACCTACCTGTTTAGTGATGTGTTTTATTCATTTTGTTATAAGCCACCGCTCAGACAACATCTGGTTAATGTTAGCTTTTTTAACTGAAATGTATGCTCATTGGATTTTCTTCCCAGGGGTGGGGTTATTTATTTATTTATTCATTTTGCTGGTGAGTGAATTTGAAATGTATTTGTAAATCAGAAGAGATTTTTTATTATATAACAAACATGAGTGGCGGTGGGGGGGAATATAAGATGAGAAACTTTATAGAAAAACAAAAAGTAAGAAATATGAGAGAAAAAGAGAGGTAAGAAAAAAATTATTAATTGCATACATAGATCAAATTTCAACCTTTTATATTTACAGAATGTGGTGGAACTTACACTGAACCTCTTGGACAAATAGAAAATATAAGACATTTTAACTATTATTTGAAGAATATGAATTGTACATATATTATCCAAGTACAACAAGGAAGGGTTATATTTCTCAAGTGAGTATATTAACTGTCTTTTTCTGTTTTAATAAGGATATATCATGGAAGTTAAATAAGACATTGATTTTGGCATTTAATTTTCATATATATATATATCTTCTACCTGATCTAGCATTGATTATTATATATATATATATATATATCTTCTACCAGATCTAGCATTGATTATTATATATTATATATATATATATATATCTTCTACCAGATCTAGCATTGATTATTATATATATATATATATATCTCCTACCAGATCTAGCATTGATTATTATATATTATTATTATTATATATATATATATATATATATATATATATATATATATATATCTTCAACCAGATCTAGCATTGATTATTATATATATATATATATATCTTCAACCAGATCTAGCATTGATTATTATATATATATATATATATATATATATCTTCAACCAGATCTAGCATTGATTATTATATATATATATATATATATATATATATCTTCAACCAGATCTAGCATTGATTATTATATATTATTTATATATATATATATATCTTCAACCAGATCTAGCATTGATTATTATATATATATATATATATATCTTCAACCAGATCTAGCATTGATTATTATATATTATTATTATATATATATATATCTTCAACCAGATCTAGCATTGATTTATCCAGGTAAAGAGAAGACACCAAAACTCTAAAAAACCAAAATTCTTCTTTATAGAACTCTTACACTATTGGTCGGTAGTGTCATAACTAAAACATATAAAATCAGAGTTAGTCTTCATTTTTACATTTGCAGAATAACTGTAAATATCAGCAACTGAGGGAGAATTAGGGTCCAGTTAGCCCTGATTGGGTCACCTGAGGAAGGAAATATGATGAAAATCCTGAAATTCTTAAGGACCCCAGGAAAATTACGTCACTGACTACTCTCTCCTACTGGTCAAAAAGATGTATTTTCTGAAATGTGAGTGTTTGTCTGTGCATATGTGTATATATATATATATATATAGTGCAATTAGAAGAAAACTCAAACCTGATTAAGTTATCATAATAAATTTATTTCGCCGGAGAATATTATACTCTCTGTCTCGTCAGATGACTTTTTATATGTTAGAATTGCACTGTATACGCTCTGAATGAGAATTTTGTTTTATACCTGTAAGGGAATAAGTGATGTAACAATAGCCATACATAAATCCCTCACATAGATTTACGATATTCCTCATTATTGTATACAAGAATAATCCACATCACCACTGTCTTTGGATGCTGACTGGATATTCCTTATATAGAAAGACTGAGTGTGGGCTGCAAAGTTCATAGACTGACCAAGAGAGTTTCATGGAATAATGACCATATGAGAGATTTTATATTTCAACATAGTCATTCTTGCAATCTATACACTTCTTCCATTAGAGTGGGGCAGATTTTGTCCGTATATCCCACAAGAATCTTTTTCCCTTGATGGTTACAAAGCTCCAAATTTGGTATACATGTGTTCCAGGATCCAATCTCTCAGAAAAGTATGTTACCCATATTAAAAAAACAAAATGACCATCTCATAAAATAGGAAAAGGGATTTTCAGTGCTAAACACCTATAAATAAGAAAATGCTACTGATCCAAATGTTAAATAGATTGTATTTTAACTGGAGAAATATATTTTGACTAATATTCGAAATTAAAAAAACATCTCCCAAGAGAAACCTTGGAAATATTCGCATCACTGAAGACCTCCCTGATGCATCTAAGATGTATGATTGAAATGTGAATGCTGGTAACAACAGTGACAACTGGGAACAGACTAGTTGGCAACCAGGGAATAGACCTGGTGACGGTTGGAGAGGCAACTGGCAACCCGGAAAGACGGGTAGTGGGGCAAGATGGGTTAGCAACCCAAATTGCACGCTCCATGAGGAGCAACCATGAAGGATGCTACGACGAACCTAAATGCACAATACCCCCAGGGGATCCCGAGGGGGGGGAGAGATCCTCAACAGGATGGATTTAACAGAAACGAACAGGAATGCCCAACCAACTTTGAGCAGATGCATTTGTGGTAAGACGTGCAAAAACCAAAGAGGCTTGAAGATACATCAAAGCCGGATGAAATGTCTGGAGGGGGGTAACCGGGAGCAATGTGCAGGTGCAAGCCCTGGTAAAACGGAGGAGGTGCAAGGACAGGAGTCATACCACAATGCCTTTCATGACAACAATAATAACTAGCTTGGCATCAGAGAGATTTGGTTACGTCGAACCCCAGCAGCCAAGGAGGCCCTACTCTGCCAACCGTAGGGTGAATAAAATGAAAGACCTAAGGAAAGAAGTAAGATCCCTTAAGAAGCTCTACAGAAAGGCAAGTATAGAAGAGTGTCAACCCCTTGAGGAGCTCAGGGGAATACTCAGAGGGGAATTAAAAACCTTACGGCGAGCAGAGTGGCACAGGAGGAGGAGGAAAGAAAGATCAAAGAAGCGGGCAAATTTCCTGTCTAATCCCTTCGGCTTTGCAAGAACATTACTAGGGGAGAAGCGAAATGGGAATTTGGAGGCATCGGAGGAAGAAATAAACAACCACCTTCGAGATACTATGAGTGACCCTGCAAAAGATCAAGATATGGGTATTAACAACCGCTTGATTCATTAGAAGCCACCAGTGGTTCAATATGACACCCGCTTGCCAACCTGGAAGGAAATGCAAGAAGTTGTGAGAGCCACAAGATCCGCCTCAGCACCAGGACCAAGTGGGGTACTTTACATTGTGTACAAGCGGTGTAAAGGGGTTCTACAAATCCTGTGGAAGATATTGAGAGTCATTTGGAGGAGAGGCAAGATCGTGGAGCAATGGAGATTCGCTGAGGGGGTATGGATCCTAAAGGAGGAGGGTTCGAAGTTATTGGACCAGTTCCGATTAATTTCATTATTAAACACTGAAAGTAAGATCTTTTTCAGTTTATTGTCAAGGCGATTATTAGATTTCTTCCTGGGTAACGGCTACATTGATACATCAGTCCAGAAGGGCGGGGTAGCCAGTATGCCAGGGTGCCTTGAACATACAGGAGTCCTGACACAGCTCCTGAGAGAGGCAAAGGAAAGCAAAGGAGACTTGACTGTATTATGGTTGGATCTCGCTAACACCTACAGGTCCATGCCACACAAACTGGTGGAGGAAGCCCTAACGAGACATCACGTACCACCATCAGTATGCGATCTCATTGCAGACTATTATAAGAATTTCCGGCTGAGAGCATGTTCTAGTTCAGTAACATCAGAGTGGCAAACCCTGGAAAAGGGTATCATTCTCATTGACTATGAACATGCTTGTGAAGGTGGCAGAGGTGGAATGCCGAGGTCCTTTGTCTAGATCAGGAGTCCGCCAATCATCAATAAGGGCTTACATGGATGATTTAACCATGACGACAACATCTGTCATGGGAGGTAGATGGCTCTTAAAGGGTCTCGAGAGAAATATGACCTGGGCTAGAATGTATTTCAAGCCAGCAAAATCCAGGTCACTAGTATTAAAATAGTTTCAGAGCAGTCTTTCAGGAAGCACCCCACCATGCATTAAAATGATTGGATCAGGGTCATTCTCAGGCATCTGAGAGAATCCTTTAGGGAAATGCCCCCCCCCCAAAAAAAAACAAGGTAATTTTTGCCACTGCTTCTACATATATTAATATATAGATATTAATTATTGTAGTTTCATAAGAAATGGACATGGTGCCCCGATTTCAAAACCTAGACAAGGCAGTTTGCATTTCACATTGGGAAAGGTATGAATCCAACTATTCTCCCTCCAGCTTTTGGTAAATAATAGGGCAGACTAGGCTCTTTAACCATGGTATGGCAACTAATCTAAGAGAAGGAAAAATCTGCTCAAAAAATTGACCTTGTGTCACATCCTGTTCGTGTGGAGGGGTTGGCAAATATATTATTAAATAATGTTAACTATAACACCTACTTTGATTTGTGAGATGAGAAATTAATATCATTATTATTATCATTAATCTTATCTGAATTTGTAAAATGTTTCAGTGAAATTTCTCAGAAGGTTAACGACTTTCACATACTGCTTCCTCATAGAACAATATATACATATTTCATCTGTTGGAACATGTTGATGTATTCTTGTCAATACTTCTTGCATGTATATCATATATTTATGAACTAAATGTTGCTATAACGGTAAATGAACTGGTTTTTTCTTCCATTTTTTCACTGTTAGTATATTATTGGATATACCATATATATTTACAGATCCTGTGACTTTCTGAGACCTAAATTTTAGCCTTATATTAGGGAGTAGGGAGGGTCGCACATACTTTGTGTGTATGTGTGTGTGTAAATAGTTGGCCAAGATAGAATATGCTGACTGCACCTTTACAGAGGGGTAAGACCCCCCCCCCAACAATTATCCTATGTATGACAGTAAACTTCATTTGATGGTGGGGCTCAAGTTCTGGGGAGTGTGGAGTACTTCTTTGATGTCATTACTCCCAGGTTCACTCTGATCCAGAGTGGAAGTACCTGTTAAGGTCCCTTCTATGAGTTAAATGGAACTTTTCAATCATTTATTATAATGAATTATTGAAAAGTAACGAATTCAGATAACTAATAATAATTATTATTAGTTAATCTGAAACCATATAATTGTAGGCAAATTATCTAAATTACATAGGAATACTTGATAAATAGAATTACTAATGTTAAATAGCAATACTTGAAATCATTAAACTGAGCAACCAAATGATCAATATTAAATAGAATTATTAGAGTTAGATTGGAATACTTGAAACCATTTAACTGTGTTCTAACAAATGAGCTCTAACAGCTCATTTAAAAATAAAATTACCTGCAAACTACTCTTTTACAAATGAAAACAGGGTTGATATGTCATAAAATACCAATCCGCTAGGTCTAGGCCAACTGGTACACATACAATTTCCAGCTGCAGGAGGTTTCAATTTAGGTCTCAGAAAGTTGCATGATATATGAGACAAATGCTATTATTAAACCTTGATGAATGGTGACGTTACTAAATATCCTTCCTTGCACCAACTAACCCAATAACTTTATATGTTCATTTTTTTGAGCTCCTAACTATTTTTCAGGTTTACTCAATTCAAACTTGAAAATCACAGAAACTGTAACTATGATTATTTGGCAGTGTATGATGGAAACACCACAGCTTCTCGGCTAATTGGTAAATTCTGTGGTTGGACTATACCTGCATCAATCCTTTCCACAACCAATACACTTTTGTTACGGTTCGTCACTGATAGTTCTGTGCAGAACCCAGGATTTAAAGCTGTATATCAGAATACATTTGGTAAGTTCAAAAAGATATAAATTACAAGTGCTTTTTAACATTCATTGTAATCAAGTATATGTTAGATTATGGCTAGTGTGTATGTTTTATTTTTATATATATATATTTGTAAGTGAATAGTTTATTGGTAAATATTTTTGTTTTTTAAATGAATTGTTAGAGTGCATGACTAAGTTAGTAGAAAATTTTGCTTCAGAGACATGTGCTTTGTAGATGATCTTGTTTCGTAGATGTATCTTATATGTATCGGCTAGATTGAGTTTTGCAATTATGTTCTCTGTTTCAATATCTGTTCTGTATTTTTATGAAATGTTTTTTTCTAAAGCAAGGATTTTATTTCTAGTGGAACATTATACATTCAAAATGGATATCGTTAGGTATTATTTATTAATAAGTCAACAGCATTGAAACTCTCTAATCAAAAACATGAATATACAGTTCTTAAAAAATAACTACTTCTCTGTGCAATATTCTATATAGTAAGTATATTTACAATCTGTTTGCTCTAAATACCATGTATATTTTGTGTTTAAACTGATAATCTAAATGATTTTTAGTCATAATAAACTGATAAAATGTTGAACAAATGTTAAATTAAGTTGCTACAAATTCTACAAAGTCAGGACCTATTATTATACACAAGAATTTTTTTATTCAGAATTTCATAGTCCAAAGTTAGGAGTGCATGTTATACACAAATAATTATGGTACCTGAACCTCCAAAAATTCTCTGGTTTAATTTGTATATAAAATTATACAATATACAGCGTGTTTGAGATATATATATGAGTAACAACAAAGTTTAAGCAAATAAAACTAAATGGGTTTTATTCTGAGCAAAATAGGATTTATTCATTAAAATTTGAAGGGGATTCAAAGGTATGTGGATTTCAAGATTTCAATATGTACACCACCTGTGACACAGCACACACAAAGTTTGTTGTCTAGCTCATTTTGCCCTAGCCAGACAACCTTCCTTTTTGAACATGTCCAAATTTGCATTTTGCTGTTGGTGCATTTTTAGTGAATTCTCTCCAAAATGCATACTGCCTATGTTCAAGCAGAATCTAACATACAAAACATCGTGTTTTTTTTTTTTCAGTGAATGTCATTTCTATACTTGAAAAGAAAAAAACACTAAACATAGATTTCTGAGTCGTTTCAACACACATGCTGTTCTAATTTGATTTTATTTGAATGAGAATTGATCAAGTTTAATGTAAAGAAAAAAAGGGGGTTGGAACTCCTACTCGCCAACTCTGCTACTCACACTAACCCTCAGAATAACACGACTTTGCAACTTGCACCAACTCCTCTTAGCTCAATGTCTGCTCTCCGCTCTCAGAATAACACGACTTTGCAACTCGCACCAACTCCTCTTAGCTCAATGTCTGCTCTCCGCTCTAAGAATAACACGACTTTGCAACTCGCACCAACTCCTCTTAGTTCAATATCTGCTCTCCGCTCTCAGAATAACACGACTTTGCAACTTGCACCAACTCCTCTTAACTCAATGTCTGCTCTCCGCTCTCAGAATAACACGACTCTGCAACTCGCACCAACTCCTCTTAGCTCAATGTCTGCTCTCCGCTCTCAGAATAACACGACTCTGCAACTCGCACCAACTCCTCTTAGCTCAATGTCTGCTCTCCGCTCTCAGAATAACACGACTCTGCAACTCGCACCAACTCCTCTTAGCTCAATGTCTGCTCTCCGCTCTCAGAATAACACGACTCTGCAACTCGCACCAACTCCTCTTAACTCAATGTCTGCTCTCCGCTCTCAGAATAACACGACTCTGCAACTCGCACCAACTCCTCTTAGTTCAATGTCTGCTCTCCGCTCTCAGAAAAACACGACTCTGCAAGTCGCACCAACTCCTCTTAGCTCAATGTCTGCTCTCCGCTCTCAGAATAACACGACTTTGCAACTCGCACCAACTCCTCTTAGCTCAATGTCTGCTCTCCGCTCTCAGAATAACACGACTTTGCAACTCGCACCAACTCCTCTTAGCTCAATGTCTGCTCTCCGCTCTCAGAATAACATGACTGCTGTCCTCGCCAATTTGGTCTTTTTATAACCTCTTTTTCTCCTCATATGCAAATTAACGCTATTCGCATATAAGGAGTCTACAAACTCACATTCCTCTTTTTTCTTTTCCCAACGGTCAAACGCAGACGCGATGTGGGTAATTTATTCTATTACATTTTATACCACATTTAATAACTTAAGCAATTCTCATTCAAATAAAATATATTACAAGATGATGTCAATTTTTCTTAAAAAAAAAAAAGCATATCAAATCTTTTTAAACACGCTGTATATTTGTGTATGGTTGCATAACTACAATAAAGATTTACTTAAAGAACCAATCAAATTTAAAGTTGAATCCCACTGTATTCATTGGTCAATCGCAAGAGTAAAAGACCCATCAGAAGCCAATGACTTTCTTGTGGTGTAAAACATCCATGTAGAGTGAGTATTGTAAATCATTCTAGCCTTAATATTTATCATCAAGTAGGTTTTATAAAATGTATAACTTTTTGTAGGAGCTGATATAGGTTGTGGTGGAGAACTTGGTAACAGTACAGGCCTTCTAAGGTCTATTGATATAAACAATGATGGGTTTTATGAAAACAATACGTATTGCTACTGGAAAATTACAGTGGATTTCGATAAAGCAGTACAACTTACGTTTGACTCATTTGATATTCAGAGTTCAACAAACTGTGAAAAAGATAGCCTAACGGTAAGTTTTTATCATTTTTTTAAAATGTAATTTTTGCATATTAATTTTAATTCCCAGTCCATTAATATCTATTTATTGAAGGAGAAAAAGATATACAAGGATAAAAAGAGAGTTAAAATCTTTGATAGAGAAAGAGAATAAAAGTGAAAAAGAAAGTTGTCTTAACATTCTTTTTAAATAAATTTGTAGTTTTTCATCATTTCTAATTTTTCTTAAATTCTATTACTATATATTTTCTTTTCCCATCTTTCTCTCATTTTTTATCCCTCTCTCTTTTAATATATATATATATATATATATATATATATATATATATGTTCATAAATAATTTGTTTTTTAAAAACAAATTCTAAGTATGCATTTCAAATTTCAAATGTTATAAACACAACCAGAAATTTCCTGATTAAAGGGTGCCTTCATCAGTCATTTTTATTTTAGTAGTTTCTCAAGAATATCATTACAGATGATGAAAAATGGATCTTTTATTATAATGTTCAATATAAAAGGCAGTGAATTTGTTGGATATTGACTTGAAGACTCCTTTGCCATGTTGTTGCAGTTGTGCAAGTCGGACACTAGGAATAAAAATAACTGAAAATACACCTGGTACCTAAAGTAAACAGGACGCAGGTGTTCCCGGCGGGAATGCCATATAAGTTGCATGGGTAGCATGCTAATAGGAAGAGTAATAAAAGGAAAAGAAAAGCTGATAATGTTTTTATACATCAGTGTTGTTGTCTTTCTCTGCTATACAACAGACTGACAACAATAAATTTCTGCAGCCAACATCAAAAGTGGATCTTAATCACACACTTGATGCTTATACTCTCACCAGCTGCAATATGTGCATGAAAATCTAAGAAATATCCTTGGACCTGTCAATAAAAGAAATATTGTGCTTCTCTAAGATAATACAAGGTGTGACGGCAAATTTGCTAAAATCCCAAAACGAGACTTTATTTTCGCACGTGTGAAGACGGGGCAGACTGGCACTTGATCCCTTGTAGAATAAGTCCTCGTTCAGAGTTTTTCCTCAGGCATATAGGAACTGGCATATTATGCGGGAGATTAATTTATGGCTAGACTGACCGCCACTGGCAAGGGGTTTCCAAATTTCACACTATACATACACCCACCAAGGCCACTAGTCTTCCTCCCCTAGAACAATGGAAGATATGGACTTATAGGTTTATGTGTAATAATATTAATTATAGTAGTCGGCAACTCCGGTTTCCCGTGTGATATTTTAAAGGAATTAATAGGACAATTTTAAGCAAGCATAACATAAGGCGACATGAAGCTGGAAAAGAAACATGAAATAACAAATTCGTAGCAGACGATACAAATAACAACTTTGAGCACATGGGAACATTAAAATATATCAATCCTTTTTACTACACATAGATATACACCTTCAGTGTGTCAGATATATCATAAATGAATAGTACATGAACACAAATGTCTTTCTTCTTTTCTTTTCTTTCGTTTTTAGTCTTTCTTCAACTTGAGAGAGAGAGAGGATATATAATTGGGTATAGGGAGAAACAGTCTCAAAGTTTACTTATCTTATTTCAATGGATTCCTGTGGAAAATATTTCCTCTTTTACGGGCTAACAGACTTTATGTTATTTTTTTAGTACTGGCTTGAAGATGTGGCTCCTTCTTGTCCGAGCTATTTTTTCGTCTTTCATTACCCAGAGTCTTGGCTTCAGCTGCGCCCCATCTGTTCCCGACGAGCTCTGTCCAAAAGACTGATTTTTTTATTTCCTATTTCCGCTGACGGAAGGAGCTCTCACTTCCGCTTTAGGGTTCCAGCCAATCATTTGGCTTCTCTCTGGTCAGTTGATTCGTGAGGGCTACTATATGTCACCCCGTATCCCATTCTTTATCCATCAGGTCACCAAGTACAAACATCTGTTTTTCCATTCTGACCTGGGTTTGTTACTTTGGGATTGACCCATATTACTATCATGTCTTAACGGTCATTCTTTGATGGCTTACCAATTCAAACACGAGGATAATAGAAATTCCTTATTACTCCTCTCTTAGTGGGAGGCCTCATGACAAACGCTACGCAGGAAAACATTGGATTTAGTCTGTTGTCATTATTTTTTAAGATATCTGTACAAACAATTACAAAATAATATTAATGACTTTAACAAATCCTACAAAAAAACTAAATTTCCAATAAAGATCAATCTTGGTCCTCATTAATCAATTACCACCCCATAATCCCTAAAATTTATGGTCTTCCCAAAACCCACAAACCTGACATTCCCCTAAGACCCATCATTTCTGGTATAGGATCTGCCCCCCCCCAATATCGCTGAACTTCTAGCCAAATTATTATCCCCTTTATTAGGTACAATCAGCAACGCACACCTAAAAAATTCCGGATCACTGCTCAACAAACTAACTGACATTGATATGCACAACAAATATTTAACTAGTCTAGACATCAAATCCTTATACACCAATATACTAGTTGATAAATGCATTGAATGTCTACATAATTACCTTTGTAAATCTAATACCACACTTCCTCTACCTATCTCTAAACTGATTAAGATTTGTACCTTATGTACCTCACATTGCTACTTCCAATACAACAACACATTTTATAAACAAAAATTTGGTTTACCAATGGGATCTCCACTTAGTGGAGTTCTTGCTTGCATTTCTCTAGAATTCTTAGAATCTGGCCCCTTTAAAGATATTATACCCTACACTGCACATTACTTCAGATATATCGACATACTACTTATCTATCCACAAGATCTTGATTTACATAACATCACTGACAGACTGAACAATGTCGAACCTTCTTTAAAGTTCACATATGAACTTGAATACAACCACACTCTACCTTTTTGGGACATTTTACTTATTAGGAATATTAAGAAACTAGAATTCAAGGTTTACCGTAAACCCACCTGTAAAAACGACCACATTCACTTTTATTCACACCACAACAACAATACTAAAAGAGGTATAATCATAGGTTTTTACCTCAGAGCTCTACGCATTTGTTCCTTGAAATATTTAAATGATGAATTCATCCACATAGAAAACTCCTGCCTTAAACTTCAGTACCCCAAATCCTTTATACATTTTGCTAAATCTAAAGCCCTCAAAATCCACAATAAGAATTAATCTCAAACTAATGCCCACTCAATATCTGATAAAACTAATTCCCACCATAGATACATAACTTTGCCGAAAAATTCTTCCGCTTATAGCATAACAAACAACTTAAATAAACTCAATATCAAAACTACTTCTTTACCTTCTAAAACAATCCGTGAATTAGTACCCTCAATCCCTCAACGTAACATATTTTCTGACACCAGTGTTTATTGTATCCCTTGTAAGGATTGTAAACTTATATACATTGGCAAAACATCTCGGAACCTTCATGTTCGCTTGAAAGAGCACAAAAGAGACATAAGAATTGGCAACTCAAAGAATGCATTATTCCTACACATTTCTCAACATAAGCATAACTTTGACTTCAACTCTGCTAAGATGCTCACTTACATCCATAATAAAAATCTGAGACGAATTTTCGAAGCCGCTGTATCTCATTCTTTAATTCCCTTAATATGTTATATGGTCATATGCAGATTCATGCAGAAAGAATCACAACGACACAATGATAAAGGACGAGCGAAGACTTCTTTAGAAAAATATGTACCTCTCACTTTATTGTAAGGGTTCGAAAAGGGTTACTCAGGGTTTTACTGTGAGAGGGAGTTGGAGACCGAACATAACTGCAACATTTTGACCCCCACTCTTATGGCCGTCAGTGTTGTCTTTCTCGTTCTCCAGGGCTGCTCAACTGGCACCCCAGAAGCCCACTCCACCAGGTGCGGGCTTTCTCCACTGCATCTTGTCACCAACGGGTCTCCAAACACCATCGGGGGGTCCTGAGGGCCGCTTCAGCCGGGTGTGGCTTTCCCTACCACATCTTGTCTCCGACATCTCTGATCCCTAACTCACTGACTTCCGTCTTCACAGAGTTATATAATAATTCAACGCCCACTCAATCTTTGGAATGGCATGTTTGATTGTTATCAAGTGGAAGTAACTGTCATGCAGTTCAGAGGTCACTCTCTTCCGGTGCATCAGTCTATTAGTGTATCATGGGCTTTACCTTGTCCCATTTCATCAGCCAAATCCGCCCACGCGGTCTCTTTCGATTACTGGCCATTGGAATGTGTCACTTCCTTCTGGCGCATCACTTTGGAATGGCATGTTTGGCCGGGTCGAAGGTCAAAACACAACAAATACTCGTCCTGGCTTTTATAATATTTCTCCTCATTTGAGCAAATCCATTTTAAATAGTTACAATATATTCCATCTTTAGTTAATATATTCCACATATATCATAATTTTTATGCTTTCTACTTTTTTTTTTCTTTCTTTTTTCTGACGTGAAATCTTGCTTGATAAACAAACATAACATAAATTCTATACAATATTCCTAATAAGTCAAATGACCTAATTTAAAGCAACAAACGCTAATTCACCAATTAAACGGCCAACTTTTTCTTATTATACAAATTTTCCTCTAGGTTTTTGTATTTTGCATTTTTAAACATCCATTGTTGACTTAAAATCGTTAATATCACCCCTCATGGTCCTAATAATGGTTCATTAGAACTTAAACGCTATAGTGTTGACCGCTCAATAAATCTCTCCTTCCACTTGGATCATTGTTATCAATTTTTCTACATATATATATAGGCCCCTTGGCAAATGGTCCAGGAGACCAAGTTTCAATCAAAAAATGATACTTAATGTCTCTTTGCTTAACACTTAACATGATAAGGTAAGGATCAAGAATAAATGGAGCAAACCAGAGAAAGGATTAGTGCCCTCCCCTACATCTTGATGTAGTAGCTATTAAAATGGGGGGCCTTCGGGTCAACTATGACTACAGTCAATCAACTTGTGTATTTATATATATATAAGGGGGATGTCCCTGTAATGTATTTTGCCCAGTTGGCTGGGGCTACAGAATATACCGACTGCATCTCTGCAGGGGAATAAGACTCCCCCAATAAGTGTCCTAGATATAACACTAAATGAATCTGATGGTGAGGTTCCAGTAATGCCGCAGCTTTGGGGAATGCAAAGTACTCCTTAATTGTCATTGCTTCCAGGTTCACTCTGGCCTGGAGTGATAGCACCTGATAGGGTCCTATGTATGGGTCAAATAACCTAACTATATATATATGTGTGTGTGTGTGTGTGTGTGTGTATATATATATATATATATATATATATATATATATGTATGTGTGTGTTTGATTGATAAATATGACTGAAAAATGAAAACCATGAGGTTGAAATGAACAATCTAATTATATAACATGTTCCACCTATCCAGCTTCATTAGGTACTATAAAAATGTTGTTTTTTTTATTTTATGAGAATGGCATTTGATGATAAATTATCATGGAAACAGATGGTGAGCGCTAGTTCAATATATCTCTTGTGTTAAAATTAATTTGGCTTATAGCAAATAGAATATTCATCATCATCATGTCGCGCCGCCTGCGCGGATATCCCTGACCGTCTCTCGCCATGTCTCCCTATCATTCATCGCCTCCGGCAGGTCTTCAGGATTACAACCCGTGTCCTCACATAGCTGCTGTATGTAAGTTCGTGCTGGTCGTCCCACTTTTGCACATCCATGAGTGGGGGTCCACAGGAGTACATCGCTTATGAGCTCGTCCTTGCTTCTCCAGCAGTGTCCTGCGTGTCTGGTTCGTCGAACTTGTATAGTTTTTGTGATGGGGGGCAAGTGTCCGTATAGTTGGAGTCTCGTGGGGTGTTGTCATTTGGACTTGTTTAATACTTCTCTCAACATTCTTGTGTAATTTCCGTCCAGCCTCCTCTCCAGCCGCTTCGTAAGCGTCCATGTGCTGCATCCATATAGCAGTATCGACACAACCGCTGCCTGGAAGAAACTGCGTTTCATTTTATCTGTTAGGTCCGACTTCCATATGATCGAGAGCCTATCGATAGCCGTCCATGCCTTCGTCAGTCGTGTGTCGATGTCCTTCTCGGTTGATGAGACGCTGCTTCCTAGGTAGGTGAATTTGTCGACTAGTTTCAGAGAGGCTCCGTCTAGTGTGGCAATGTTGCCTGTTTGGTTGTAACACATATATTCGGTTTTGTTTGCATTGACATGTAGGCTAATGCCAGCTGCAGCTCGTTCCAGACTATGTAGTAGTGTCTCTGCTTGATTAGGCGTATTCGCTAGTAACGCCAAGTCATCAGCGTAGTCGGCGTCCGTGATTGTTTTTGCGGGGTACCTTTTGCTTCTTCTCTTAGTCAGCTCAAAGCCATTTTCTCTGATTTTGTCGATCGAAGTCCTAAGCACATAGTCTAGACAGATGATAAAGAGGTACGGGGCTAGTGTGTCTCCTTGTAGTACTCCTGCAACAATGTCGAAGTATTCCGTGTCTCCATCTGGTGAACGTACTTTTACTTTGGTGTTTCTGTAGAGAATCATTATCGCTGCTACGGTTTCTTTTGGTAGGCCGTAAGCTAGTAGGATTTGCTCCATCTTCCCTCTGTGTATGGAATCGAAGGCCTTGGTAAAGTCGACAAATAGTAATGTCGCCTGTAAGTTTTTTGCCTGAACGCCTTCCAGGATTCTACGGATGGTCAGTATTTGTGAGGTTGTGGATCTATTTCTCCGGAAGCCATTTTGGTTTTTCCTAAGGATGTTTTCCATTTTGGGTTCTATGCAGTTTCGTAGTAGGGCATTGTAGATTTTGGCTGCTATGGATGTAAGTGTTATCCCTCGGTAGTTCTTGGCTAGTCCGAGGTCGCCTTTTTTAGGGAATGGAAGGATGCATCCCTTCGTCCATCGTTCTATCCTATTTTGAATATAGACTGCGTTGCATTGCCGGAGCAGTATATCGTCGAATTGTCTCGTCTTCCACACTTCTGGGGGGATCTCGGCTAGCCCCGCCGCTTTCCTATTTTTAATTCTTCTGAGAACCGTGTCGAGTTCTTCTTTGGTGAAAGGACCTAGTTTTACGTCTAATTGCTTACTAAAATAAACCACAATTGCCTTCAAAGAGGGGGCACTGAGCAAAATATCTACAGTAATAAAAAAATGGAAACAGCAAACTGAGTTTTAATCTTGCACAAGGCTCTTTGCATTTTGCTTTGTGTTGATACTTTTGTGAGAGGCATGAATCCATTTGTTCTCCTCCCAACTAAGGGAAAATAGTAGAACAGACTTTAGCCTTGGTTAGACTAAACTCAATTCATACTAGCTTTACTCCACCAAAAATTGACCTTGTATCACATCCTGCCTTTAGCATAGAGGTTGACTAAAGAAAACTGGACAACTACAAGTAATTAATAAATAATAATTTTCAGTTATATTTTATATCAATGTATCAAAAACTATAATTCTCTTAAATAATCCTCTTGAGTTAACTATCATAAGATGAATAAATGGTTATAAAGTTGTTTTTGAAGGTTATTATCCCTTAGTGGTGAGTTCAATCCTCATTGGATGCAGCTTGCTGGTTATGCTGAAAGTAAAGAAAAAACTTTGTAATTATCCAAGATGCTACATCATGATCTATATTGTAGTAAGTTCAATCTTCACTAGGGGGTCTATTTTTTTTCTTCTGACATTTTCTTTTCTCTCCTTTCACTTCTTTCTTCCTTCTCTCTCTCTCCATTTCTTTCTTTTCTCTTTCTCTCCTCCATTTTTTCTTTGTCTTTTATCTCTTTTAATTTATTCATAAAGTTGCTTTTTTTCAATTTCATTCATTTTATTCTTATTATTTGTCTTTTCAGTTTTATTTAATTTTTTTCTTCATTCTTTTTTTTTTCTTCCATTGCTTTTCATTTTTTCCTTCAAATTTTCTTGTTTTATTTCATGAATGGAAGGATTCTTCCAAGCTTTAGTTGTATCTGTACTACTGTATGGTTGCACTACTTGGACTTTAATGAAACACCTGGAGAAAAAGCTAGATGGAAACTACACAAGGATTCTGTGTGCTATTTTAAACAAATCTTGGAAACAGCAGTTATACAGCCACCTGCCTCTCATCTCACAAACTATCCAAGTAAGATGAGCATTGTTGGGAAAGGAAGGACAAACTCATAAATGAAGTGTCACCTGTGGACTCCCATACATAAATACAACAGTATTGGCTGACCAGCAAAAACTTACATTAGTTCTGTACAGTCACTGGGTGCCATGTAGAGGACCTACTAAAAGAGACAGAGGGCAAAAGAGTCAAGAGAATCTGTACTATCCACATGACTTGATGATTTCTGTATTCTATTTCTTGACTCAAGCTAACTTAATCTTAGCACAAAATGTCATACTTGATAGGAACAGAGGTAAATAAACAATATATCTTCCTTAAAGAGATATTCATTTCTCCTAATAAATTACATTTGAATTTTCACAGATACTGGCTCACTTAGAAAAGGAAAAATATTGTGGCTTTCAAATTCCTCCGCCAATTACTTCAGTATCCAATGTAATGGAAGTGTGGTTTAAAACCGATTCATCTGTTGAGCATTCTGGATTCAGAGCAACATACACATCAATATTAAGTAAGTATTCATCTGCTGCATCCTAGGCATAAAACTGAGTTGGCTTGGGTTGAAGAATACAATGACTCCATCTCTGCAGAGGGGTAAAGTACCCTACTAAACAAATGTCCTGGATATGACACTAAACTATCTGATGGTGAAGTTCCAGTCCTGGTCCACTCTGTCCCAGAGTGGTAGTACCTGTTAGGGTCCCATCTACAGGTCAAATAGAATTATTAACTATACTTGAAACCATTTAAGTGTGTGCAAACAAAGGAATAATGTTGAATAGCAATAGTTGAAACTGTTTAACTGTGTAAACAAATGAGCTCTGGCTCATTTAAAAATAATGTTATCTACAAACTATTAATTTCTAAATTTTATATATATATATATATATATATATAGCTCTGCCTTCAGCTACTGAAACTGTGTTATCACCCCTGGTTGGTGGCTGATGAGGACAGGCTATCGCACGTGCTTTCACACATATGATGAAAATATATATATATATATAAAGAGAAGGGGCTCATAGTTATCATCCTAGGAAATGGACACAGTGACCCGAGTTCAAATCCTGGACAAGGCTAATTACATTTCACATAGCATTAATACTCTTGGGAAAGGTATGAATGCAATTATTCTCCTTCCAGCTATGGGAAGACTGCGTTCTTTAGCCTTGATTAGGGAACTAATTTAGGAGAAGGAAAACCATAACTTAAAAACCTGTTAAACTCCACTTTAAAATTGACCTTGTGTCACATTCTGCTTGTGTGGAAGGATTGGTAAATATATATATATATATATATATATAAACAAGATTTGGCATTGAATAAACCACAGGGATTGATATGCCATACATTACGACCAAACCAAACCATTGATACTAAACTCTATTTGGTAATGATTAACTATTTGCTACAAGGGGCTCCAGTCTAATGACAAAGCCATGGTGAAAGCAATCCTTCTAGAAACTAACTCCAAAATCAAAAATGGACATGAAAGCTCCAGCCACAAACCTTAGACCTTGTGTAGCCAGCAGTTATCTTGTTCAACTTCTTACTGGGCTGTAGCTATGTAAACCCAGAGAGTGGAATAAGTGTCATACAAGTGTCACTGTAATCCATTAATGTACATATGTCTTATCTTAGTTTAAGCATCCTGTATACTTTTCACAATTTGAATTAATTATTAATTAGAATATTAGAGTTTTAATTTTGGTGGTAAAGTTGGCAATCATCTGTCAAGATGTGTCAGTCATCATCATCAATGGTTACTGAAAGAAGAGGGGGTGTAGTATGCCTCCTCAGTAACAGAAAGAAAAGAGTCTCATGTAACTGAACATGTGGAATTAATTTCAAGTGTTGTTGCTGTGTCATCGCCTTCTTCTTAATAAAAAGGTGGACAGCCAAATTTCTACGCTGAAAATGACAGTTCTCATAGCTTCTTCCTATGAATTCCTTTTTGCCTGCAACAATCTTCTTTAGCAGTCCTACACCCAAGCTCGTCTCTTGTCATGCATCATCAACACTCAAAACGCCTCCTTTATCTCCTGGTGCATTCAGGCAGGACTTAAATAATCGTACCAAAATGTCACATCCGGGTCAATCACACAATGTGGTAATTTACATGCGTGCCAGTGTGTAGGTAGTCCCGACATCAAACACGATTCATGATTAGGAGGATGTGAGTTCAATCTCCACAATTTCTCTCTCTCTGATCTCATTTTACATGCCAGACATATTTGTGCACGCTTTGAGCTGCTATGTGCGTAATTTCTCTCGTTTGAGTTACCTAATCCAAATTTTATTAACACTTGACTATAATGCTTTGCCTCCATTTCGACCCTGATTTTATTCACTAAATTACTCACCTTATAAATAAATGAACATGGTAACTCATATATGGTCATGCATTGTAAAACTGCATCTCCAGCAAAAGAGTAAGATTCCCTTCTACAAAAAAGGGGTATCTTAGGTATGATACTAAACGGTGGTGAGGTTTTAATTCTCGAGTTTTAGGAAATGTGGAGTCACTCTCCCATTATTATCAGTGCTAGGACTGGTAGTATCTGTTACAGCCCCATCTATAGGTCAAATAGATATTTAGAAATTATTAATATTAGATAAGAATACCTGAAATTATATAACTATGTATAAAATATCTATATTAAGTATAGTTACTTGAATGGGATTATTATTAGTAAATACTTTAAACTTGATAATTGCTTGAAATACTTTAAACTGCACCAGATTATAACCTTGTTTCAAGTGTATGGTGGGTATTTCATTATATAATAATATTCAAAACCATAAGAGCCCCTATACAATAAGTAAAGGTCCACAGTGGTCTTTAATTGGTGGGTCGTGAATAGACCCAATAGTGAAATGAAAGGGCCTACTTCTGAGTTTGGTCTAGGGCCCACAAATAGGTTAACCCGACCCTGATTATCTATTATTAAAATGCATTTATGGAGAGATGAATGAATGATGTCTTGAAGCTCTTTGAAAGATAAGTAATGTTGTGACGTAGTTTATGAACATAAATGTAATTCTAGGGAATATAGATTCAAGATTAAGTCTGTTAGTTTACTGTTGAATCAATTTTGCATTCAGGAAAAAGTTAAAATTTAATAGTTAAAGCAGTCAATTTAGGTCTATTGACGACAACCAAAGCTCTAATTTTAATGAATATATAGAATTTAGTTTCAAAACATTTTGTGAAACTATTTTCAACTTGATAACTGCTTATAATACTTTCATTTAGAAAACTGTGTACAAATTTATATCAAATAGGAAATTTAATGTTAAAATTTTCAAACATAAACAAAAGTTGAAAAAGGTAATATAAAATTCCTTTTTGTTCTTTAAATTATGTGCCAAAATGACTGATAAACACTGCTGTAAAGGAGTGAAAAAAAGGCAAATGACAAGTGATAGAAGGAGTTTTAAAATATCTTTTGATGTACAGTAGAATTATAGACATACGTACAGAGTAAGGGTGGTTTTAATTCTGAAATTGTGTATGTACAAATAAATGATAATTATTATTAAGAAAAAGACTTAAACCTGTTAACACTACATGAAATGCAAACAGCCTTGTTCAGGATTTGAACTCTGGTTCTCAAGTTCACTTCTTACAATGATAACCGCTACACTACAAGTGCATAAACAGAACTTAAAACCATATAATTATGCATAAATTATTTCTATGAAGGAATCAGAGCAACATACATGTTGATATTAAGTATTTATTTGCCGTGTCCTGAATATTGACACTAAAATGAATCCAGTAGTGATTACCTAATCTAACTTTTTTTTTTACAGTCTATTATCATGCAACTGTGCCTTTGTTGCTATTATTCCCCAAC
>CAUZXS010003840.1:7500-50000 GCA_963585895.1 Sepioteuthis lessoniana | reverse complement strand
TATATATTTATGGAATTTTTATGTATATCTATATATATGTATATTTTTCTTGTATATATAAATCTTTCATGTATATGTGTATATATATATATATATATATATATACCTCTGTGTATGTATATATATATTGACTTTTTTTTTTTTTTTAGAAATATATATTCCTTTATTTTCATATATCTCATGCACCATTTCCGTGTATTGAGATTTTTTTCCAAATATTCTAATTTCAATTATTCTTATTTTTATTTTATTTCATGAACTTTTACACATTATATTTAATATTCACATATTTTTTATATATAATAATATATTGGTTTATTTCTAAATATTTTTCTCTCTATTCATCCGCTCAATTACATATGATAACCCCGTAACTCAATATATTCATATATATATATATATATATATATATATATATATATATATATATATATATATTTCCGTTTCTTCTATCTTTCTATCCATATATACATATATATATATATATATATATATGTATTTATTACATATACTTCCATCTCTTTCTCTCTCTCTCTCTCTCTCTCTCTCTATATATATATATATATATATATATATATATATATATATATATATATATATATATATATATATAATCATTTAATTACGAAGCGAAGTTATTATATGGCTTTGGGATCAATTATTTTTATTATTCTCATCAGAAATCTTGAAATCAATTTATATCGTTTTACTGTTTTGAGTTGCACTTTCGCTTGTGTTTTAGCTCCGTCTACGTTATTTGCCATTTTTTTTTTTTTAAGGTTTGTTCTGTTAACATGAACTTGATAATTCTGCAATGAGAATTAGCCGCTCTTAATATTGATTCCATTTTTGAATGATATTAACTTTTGTCATCTTTAGAGACACGATGTATTTAAAAAATATACTAAACTAAAAAATTCCATTTTTCTGACACTGTTCTATAACATTAAATGAAAAAATGACAGTAAAAAGAATAAATAAAATTAATGTCAATATTCGTAGCATACATTTAATGAAGTATTTTTTCTTCCTTAGTATACTTGTTTTAATTAAAGAAACATGCTGTATAATGTAAAATCTCAGAATCTTTTCTTTTTTTCTTTTTTTTTTTTGAGTACTCAAATCAATGATTTTATCTTTCAATGAAATTAGTTCCTTGAAATTAAGAATATGTAATTTAAATTTAAAAAACTTTTATTCAAAATTATTTTGTATTTGAACCTGAAATTAAGTCACTTTTAGTTTGTACCTTACTTTTGATCATTAAAATTTGAATATTGTTTAGTCTTTACAAATTTCATGAAAAAATCATTGAAATTTCCAAACTCATAACAAAATATCTTTAGCCAATATTACAAAATTTCGTCTGACTTTAGAAAACTGACATTTTTTTCTTTTGTCGGTATATATATTTTATTCCATTTATACTGATTTTACACGGTTTTATAGGTTAATTATTTTGCTTTACGTTTCAACTAACTCTAAAGATTTAAAAGTACCCGTTGAAAGAATTTTGCTATAAACAAGAAAAATAAACTCTTGAAAAATGCAAAAATGAACGAAACAAGTAATAAAATATCCCGTGAATCAATATCATCTTTCAATCTTTCCTTAAATTCTGTGATGGCTTTTGAACTTTCATTCATTTCCGTTTATCTAATTTGCAACCAAGCAGATATACACTACAAGACAAAAAAAAGGACACTCAGTAAAAATAAGTTTATTTTGTGACTTTCATTTATAACAAATTCAATAAAGCCTTTAAGCCATCTTGCACGCGTTTCACAAAGTTTTAAGTCATTTAGTGGAATCATCAATGTAAATAAACACACATGCACGCACACACACAACAATACACTCAATTTTTCAATCCAAGATTGAGTTGTTATACGAATAAATTCTGTAATCGTAATATTTGTTTGTGATTTTTCTTATAAGCGATGCAATCTTTCTTATTCGCGTGGATAAAATTACAAGTGTAGAAGCTAATTTCTATTTTAAGTTTCAATTGAAGATAACTCTGTCAATTGCATTGCAAATTTCCAATGATTTTTCATCAGTCTCACTTTGACAATTAATTTGGCTTTTAATGATCTAATTTCTGTTGAGGAAAAAAAACTCCTCCCCTAGAGTGATTGAACCAACCGGTGATGTTGCTATATTAGTGCTTGTAAAACCTGTTTTTATTGGCTGTAACTTTGAAATGCCTGTTTCAACATCGTCATTGCTTCTTAAAGGGAATTTTCTATCATCAAAATTTGTGACTTACAAAGCAGTAGTTTAACTACATTCTCATCCATTCTCTCTTCAACCCGTTTGCAGTCCTCACACCTAATTTTAAGCAAAAACCATATCGCTTTGAAGCTATTAAAGTAAAGAAATTAACGTACATTTACAGATGGTATATACAAACATACAATAGGTTTAGTTGCATGAAAGTTTAAATATCATAAACATGCATCAATTAATTAAATTAATTAGTCTTAATTTTTGTAGTTTTCGTAACGAGCGGATCACATACTTTTAAAATGTAAACTTGGTTACCTGAATTTTTTTTTTTTTTTTTTTACATTAATATAAAAACCAGGAAATATGTCTTAAAATTATTTTGTGATTCCCTGTAAGGATTAATTTAAAGCCACTCAATATTAGGTCTTTTGGTCATTCTAATAAATTATCTATGTATACTGTTCTTAATTAAGTATTAATACCGGTAAATCACACTGTGTAGGTGCGCGTGCACGCACGCCCATAGATTTATATGAAATTCCTCCTATATTCTATACGCGAATAATCTACACCCATTGTCTTCAGACACTGACTGAATATTACTGATTTTGTTTGTGTAAGGAATATTTCATAGAAGTATCAAATATTCTAATAATTCAATTCGTGGTTTTTAACAGAAGTTTTAAGTTTATTTAATCTTAAGTAGAGAATATTTCACTGTTTTATGTAGCTTGGTATACTTGACTAAAAAAAGTTTAGTGATATTCTAATGGTGTTTATCTACAGCTACTTTGATGCTTTATTTAATCAGTTGTTCTGTTATCGATAAACCAACTAGAACAGAGCCGCCCCCCCCGATTCTAATGCATTGCAGTAGTCTCTTCTAATCAGTCTCTTCGACGGCAGTCGATCAATTAAACGTGTTCCCTGGATAATTAAGAATAAAAAGTGTGAGTGGCAGTAAGGCAAGAAAGATCTAAATCGTGTCTTGTTGCTAAGAAGCAGACAGTAGTTCCATCCTGCCGCTTGCCTGAGGGTACACATCAAGCCTCATTCACCCACCACCGGACAGTAGCAGCAGCAGTAGTTGTGGCAGCAGGAGCAGCAGGACACAGATGCCAGGGGCTCCAAGTACGTACGTGTGCTTGACGAACAAAACTCTTTTCTGCCCATCCGAACAAAATATGCCGGCAGCATACGGAATTTGGGACTCTGAGGTGGTTAAAATTGTCCTTGTCACATTTTTTTTCTCATCATGATTTTCAAGCCATTCTTATTCTCTCTATATCTTTCTTTATCTTTTCAAAACGCCAAATCATTTAATCATTTTCTCGTAGTGAGAGGAGAGTATTTTATATTTCATGCAATCATACTTTGAATTAATTTTTTTTTTTTTTTTTTTTTTGCCACATTTCATCTTAAATTCTTTACCAGATTTAAAGTTTGTTCTATTAGTGATTGATTTCATAAGTAGTCAGAAAACTAGGTCTACTAAAACATAAACAAAGAACATCATGCTTCCATCCTCATTGTAGCATACCGGTTTTAAAATTTTCTTCCTTGGCTAGCCTTTTTAATGTAAATCATTTCTTATTTTACTATTGTCTCTCTTCTTTGAAAAACATATTTCCTTTTTATTCGTTTGAAAAGAATATTTTTCTTTCTATTTATTACGCTCATAAATATGACAATACTCCGTTTGTATAAAACCTACTGAATCGACTTTTTTGCAAGTTCTAAACAAAAAAAACAACTGAATTAACGGCCCAGTAAAACTGATGCAGCTTTCATTTTTATGGTTTTAATCTATTGATTTTGTTCTTTATTAAAGATCCCTACTCACACACACCTGTTATCTATTCTTGCTGAAAATCACTTTTTATGAAATATTTTTCTTGACAGTAAAATAAGACAAAAATATTTTTTCGAGTATATAGTTACAGATAATGGCATAATTTTGTGTTGTTGTAGTTTTGTTTTTTCATCTCGTTTGTATATTTTGACTAAATTATTTATGTTAATTTAATAGTCGTTATTTTCTGTTTGCACCATTTTTTTTTTTCTCAATATTTTTCAGGATCGTCGAGATTTGGTCAGTACACATGGAGGTCTAGGCCAGCTTGTCACCTCTGTGGGAACATCCGGATCTTTTAGTTCAGCTCCTCGATTATCCCACACACCAACGACAGATTTTCAACCGCCGTATTTTCCCCCTCCTTATAATTTGCCGCCTCAACAACCGGTAGACTTTCACCATCCACATGTCCAAACAGACCCTTATACGCACCTTAATAGCTTTCATCAGGGTGCTCAGCAGCACTACCACCAATTGCATCCCCCTGAGAGAAACGTGCTCAGACACAGGGAAGATGCGTTACACAACATGTCATCCGCTTTACCGGGTGCTTATGACTCACGAAGGACGGACTACTCTGGAGTGCGAAGACCAGAAGTTTTGATGCATGGTGGCCACCATGGCCTAGGAATAACAGAACAGGATCCATCACTACTTCCACTTCACACAGGGGGAGCTATTTCCGGATTAGAAGATGGTCCACAGGTAAGTTATTAACTTCGACTTGTAAAATATTGTTGCTTATTTCTTATATACTACAGCAAGTGCATGTTCTTTAATGTTTCTGCACAGTTAAGGAATTTATTAACGTTGCATGGAAGACATAACTCTCTGAAAATTCCATAAATTTTTAAAATTCAATATTATATAAAATGATGAATAAAAGTACTCAAGTGATTTCATTTTTATTTGGTATAAATAAGTTATTATTAATCATCTACAAAATCTTTTGTACATTAAATGTTTGGTTATTTCATAATTCAGTTATTTCGTGCGTTACGTCCTTATATTTGATATTATTCCCTTATTTAGAAAGAGTAGGCCTGTTTTCGGTATGAGTAAAAAGACTATAAAGATCATAAGTTTTATCTTTTCTCTCAATAATGTATTCTTGTCGAGTCCTATTTCAGTTTACCCTATCGAATAGGTATTAGTTCCGTATAATTGCAATGCAGTATGGTTAACTGTCTGGTCTCTGTACAACTAATAAAATATTTTTGTGCCATTATTTAAAAATTCTAATTTAACCTAATCTTTTTATTTTATTTATTTATTTATTTATTTTTTTAGTGTCACAATGTAATTTTGTAATAACAAATGCTTCAGGTTTTATTCAATTTATTTTCATTCTAATTTTATTTCAATGCTTTCAACAAAATTGTGTGTTTCTCCATATTTTTTTTTTTTTTTGTCAAAAAACCTTTTATAAGTTTCGTTATTTTTTTCACATTTTGATATTTCAAAAATTCTTTCTGCAAAAAATTAATCTCTTAATGTTATTTAATTTCATCCAACACTTCGTTTAACTCGATTTTATTTTGTTTCTAAAAACGTCTGATAGCAACCTGTCCTTGCTTATCACTTTCAAACCCTTTCTTTTTCTAATCTTTTTTTCCTTTTTTTCTTTTTGTCTTGATCGTTTGCATAATTAAATTGATTCATGATTACTTAATAATTTTTAATCCTGACTTTTCTTTATGCCAGTTTTAAACATTATGGTCCAAAGTTGCTATTTATTCTAAATAACTCGTATTATCCTATTTATTTGAAATGATAATCGTTTAGATTGAAAGTAAATTGACTTTTTAATCATTTAAGTGTTCAATTTTAATTTATAATTTTAGTTTATTTCTTAATAAGAAAATGAGAAACTCGGTAATTCATATCTAATAGCTAAGACTGATTTGAATTTGTATAAATGTAAACAAAGTTAATTTTTCAATTCTAGAAGTGATGGACATGTATTTACATTCAAAACGGCTAAGCCAAGGCTAATATAAAAGCTATATTTGAAGAAAAAATAGCCATAAAAATCGATAAAGATTTATGCTAAAAATTACGTAAAAATGTCAAAGATCATAAAATCGATTATGGATTAGATGTCATTATTATATATCAGCATAGCATCCGTCAAAAATGATGGGATTATTTACGTATAAATCGGCAGAATAAGTGTTCGCTCTGCCTAGGATTATAGTCTCACTACCTGGCTTTCGGTTTGGAATCCGAACGTAGTATCTGGTCCTCATTCATAGTTGTGTTCTTGTCTTAATGCAGTATGTGGCAAAGTTAAGGTGAACCTGGTTCTGGGGATTCCGAACCTGTAACAGCACCTCCTAACTGAACTATGAGGGGAGGGTCGGAAGATGACGCTTTTATGACACTGATCGTATGGTCCGGGGCAATTTTGTCTTTAACAGCTCTCGGTGTTAGCCATTACTTTAAACTGACATCTTGTCCCAAAGGAAGACGGTTAAGTATAGGATTAAAGTGCAGTATCAGTGAGCTATTTGAACTGTTATATATCACACATTACTTTTTCTATATGTGAATTTTGTATTATTAATATTATGCATTTTAATTTTACAAGCTATCTTACAATAGATGCCTAAAAAATATTTAGAATCTAACCATTTTTTTAAAAAATCGATAGTCTATAATAGATTAGAAATACATAAAATATAGAATTTCAAATAAAATTCGAAAAGAGTTAATGAAAATACTCGAACCGACAAAACAAATATTGGAAATATATATATACACACAATTATAAACTGAATATTTTTAGCAAAGGTCTCGCAACTTAAAAAATTCAAATGAAATTGTAAAGACAAGCATATTCATATGCGTGTACAAAAATTAACATACGCCAACAAACTGTGTGTGTGTGTGTGTGTGCACGCTAAGAACAGTAATTTAACTTTTTTCTTTTTTTTTCTTTTGCAAAGATCGAACCATGTTTTTGTCACAGTTATAACAATTGAGCTGGTTTAACGCTAATTCCTGGCTGGAAATGAAATTATAGAATTTTTTTTATGGAAAACTTTGAGTTTGACATAATTAGCATATATCAAATATAATAAGAACAATTTAGAAGCATAAATTGTCTCGTGTTTATATTATTTCAGTATCTTCTTTAAGCATAAATTTGTAAACATGCGGTGTCTTTATTATCTTTATGTATAACCATCCGACTTTCTGGTGTGAATATTTACTGATTCCCTCTTTCCTCACCTTTTAAGAATCAACTCTTCTTCTTTCCTCCTCCCAACTGGATGGAGCAAAAAGGAAACGTGAGTAATTAGGTTCCATTTAATCCTTTTTCTTAACCTCTTTTCCTCACCTTTTCATCCTCCTCCTCTTACTCCTCCTTTCTTATTCCTTCTTTCTCTCTCACCATTCAAGTCTTTTATAAAATCAAGATGAATAGTTCAGGTTCAATAACTTGCGTATATATATATATATATATATATATATATATATATATATATATATATATATATATATATATATATATATATTATATATATATATATATATATATATAATCTTAAAACTTTAGTTACTACAATGACTAAAATGATAAATGACACATGATTGATGAAAACGTTTTCATTATAGATTCTGTACAACTTTTTAAAAACCAGATTCGATATAAATCGCGTAAATAATTAAAAAAAAACAATTCAGTTTTATTAAACTCTTTTGATTTGTCATCGTCGAAAGTAAAGCTCTCATCAAAAACTTTGAGATAAAAATTATTCTTCTCCAGGAAGAAAATAACCGACTTTCAACAGTCAGCTTTAATTAGAAGTTATCTGTGCCATCTTATTTAAAAGCTTCGGTTTTCTAAAAAGTAATAGTTCTTTTGTCAATTCATTTTTGTCCCAATTAGGAAAAGAACAACAAGAACTCTCAATTTGATAAACGAATTGAAAAGGGGTGACATTAGAACAATTACAAAGAGTTGACAAAGATCTTTTCGTATTTTTTCTCACGCGGCTTTAATCTTTTTTTTTTTTTTTTTTTCTTTTACAAGCTAACATTAAACTCAACATTTTTAAAGCACCTTTTTTCAATGATATATATTCAAATAAATACTCACTTCAAGCAAAATAATTACTTTTATTTAGCAAATGATAATTTAAAGTTTACCTTCCATTAGAAAAATGGATCCTCCCATCCTACAATACACAAAAAACAAGTGTGTGTGTGTGTGTGTGTCACTCGAACTAGTAGGGCAATAACTTGTTTTATAAACTATTTTTAATATATTAGATCTTTAATCGAAACTTATTTGAAAAAGTGTCCAATGTCAGTCTCTAATCAGATTCACATAACGCTCAAAATTCCATCAAAAGAAAACAGTACAAAAATCAGTTTGAAAAATCAATATTATTTTAATATCACTTTTCAATTAAGAAGTTAAATAAACCCCCTGACCTAACCACCCCCAAAAACATTTGGTGACACTTTCTGATAAAACTATGCAGCAGTCTATTGGAAAGGCTGCTCTAATTGATGGGGATTCAAGGTGCGATGAAACAATAATAAAAAGGTCTGGTCTTTTTACGTTCTTCTATGCCCTTTCACGTTAAATCAGGCCACATCGAACAGACATAGCGTCCTATCATGCTGTCCCAGTTGAGAATATTTCGTCATTGTAAATTCCCTTGTCAACACTCAGCTGTCGTGAATACGGATCTAATTCAATAGCTATGAGGGTTTTTTTTCTCCCACAACTACTGTCGAAAAGGTTATCCTCACGACCGAGCCCTATTTTACAATGTCTTATCCCCTCTACACAACTTTCTCCCTTAGGCAAGTTTATTTGACTACTAGTTAACACCTATCAGTAGGCTATTGTAACTATATTCTCAAAAACACACTTCGCTTGTTCTTATTGTTATCATAAAGAAAGAAAAGTTTGTCCTTGCTAAAGGACAACAGAAAATTAGTATCGTTTAATTGTAGAATTCTCATTAGAAGAATCGAGTGTAGATATTTAAGATACAAACGATCAATTTTCAAAAACCAGCAAAGTTATTCTATCTTTATCCGGATTTTTTTTTCCTGTTGTCTTAACATTTTTTAATCTACTAAATCAAAGTAAACTTTTTAATATTTCGCTGTAACAATATCATATAAATTAGCAACATTTGTATACTTATCCACATAATTGATATATTTACCAAAAGAATTTTTTCTAATTACTGTAAAAGTCAAATATTTTCCTCTTTTTGAAGAGTAAATATCTAGATATTAAAAATCGTACATTTTATATTCTAACATTACAATTGTCTTAACTGCATAGTTATAATTCATTGTGAAACTATAAAACATTAGCATAAAAGGTCATTTCTATTAAAGTAATTTTCAATTAAAGGATACATGAAAAGAAATTGTTTAATAATGAAATTTAATTTTCGCTGAAATGCTGTAAAACCAAACGTAATACACTACAGCATTTGGGCTTCAAAAGTGAAAACTTTCGGTCACTCATGGGAATGTAGAAAGTACGAGTTGAACAATAAGTAGATATTATTGAAAATATAAAATAACAAGAGTTAGATGATTTTTTTTTCTCTTTTTTTTTTATATACACATTTTTGATAGAGGGTTTTGTTTTGTTTTGTTTTGTTGGTTTTTGCTTTTGTTTGTTTTGTTTCTCTTCTAGGACTTCGTAACGGAAGTTATCTGTCATTCATAAATTGCAATCTATAAAAAGGTAACTAGGTTTTACTAGTTTTTAATCCGTTCAAAATTATTGATATTCTATTGACATTATTCAATCTTATTGAGTAAAAAGTTGATAACTATATAGGTATCCTTTTATAATGACTATATATTAAACTGATTGCCTTCAGGGCTTTTACAATGATTTAATGAGCTTTCCAACAAGATAGTCATTGTTCTTAGGTTAGTCAGGTTCTTTATTTCCGTTTTGCTCTTTTTTTCCCAAAAAAACATCTGTTAATGGCAATTATTTTCAGGTAAAAAAATACATTACTCGGCATCAATGGCTGTGTTTGAGTACATATGTTTTATGTTATGGCAAGATTACGTAATATAGTAGAAAATACTTCACTGTTGGATGAGTTGGTCTTATTTTTGAAAGACATTACCTGTTGATACTTGTACACTTCAAAAATTAAGACTTAATAAATATAAAAACAATTTGAATAGGATAAAATTAATGAGAAATATACTGAGACAATGAAATTCTTAAATTTAAACGACGATGGACTTTGTTAACGACGATGGACTTTATTTGTAAAAAATATTCTTACATATAATCCGAGATGATAATAAAAAAATCTTTTGAAAAGCTTACTCGACAAATTAAAATATAACGGTTTTGCATAAGTTTTGCTTCAGTTTTAACATTCCTACTTTGAGCTTAAGTTGAAAAAATATATTTATAGACTGACTAATATTACAAATACATTAAATAAAGAATCTGATGTTAGGATACGTCACAATCTGTCGTCGCAGAAACATTCAAAATATACTTTCATAAAGTTTTTAGAAAATGCAAATAAAAAATCAAAGCAATCCAGCTTTTTAATTCAGACCATTTATGATGTCACAATATCTTATCGTCTTAAAATATTTTTATTGCATTACTTAAAAGGTTTGTAACATGGCTGAGGAAAAAATAGGTCATTATTTTTTAATTCTTTTTTTTTTTTTTTTTTTTTTTCTTTTGAGACCAAGCAAAAATTAAGTACATCATCATTAATACCTGACAAAATCATTCAGAATATACAGGAAATAAAATGAAAATCTATTTGCTGGTTTTGAAGCATATTTTTTTAAAGATGAACACATTTATCATTTGTGAAGCGTCTGCAAAATCATTTATTTGCATACTGTACATATTATAAGAAATGACTGAAACTGATGATCTTTACTTTTAATTCTGACAAACCAGCTATTTTGACAATTCTTTATTCTTTCTAAAGTAAATGTGGAATCATTTTTTAAAAAGTCTATGAAAAAACATTTTTAAAAATAAGAGATTTGCATTTTCCTAATTAAAAACCTGTGTTGTTGTCCACTGATCTTGTCACAATTTTATGATCATCACTCAGGCGAAAGATCGTCTTTCAAATTGATATGTTCTGGCTTAATAGGTTTGAGTACATTATTTTCAATGAGTTTTCACCTTTTTCAGTGCAATCAGTGTTTTCTCTTGTTGGAAGCTGATGACCTATATTAAGAATGACTATTATATCTTATATTTAAAGGAGAAAGATCTATATCATTATTTTTCTGATAAAACCTCAGAAAATATTCTTTTTTTTTCTTTTTTTTTTTTTTGTAATTCTTACTTTTTTTTTTTTTTTACGAATATTACGAAAATAACTCTTTATCATTACTACTCTTATAACATTTTCAATAAGTTAAATATGATTTTAGTGTCATCAAAATTATCCAAAACAGTTTATAAGTGATTTATGCTAATGTATGAAGATATTGAGAATACTTTTCAATACGCAAGAATTTTGATCAACTATTCAATATTAAACCTATTATTACGGATTCATCTTTTTGCAATAATTTTCCTAGTATTTTGCGCTTTCAGAAACAACGCACAAAATAATTCTGCATCTGATTAGTTTCTCTCATTTAGAATTTTGCAATTATTTTGTAATATATTATGACAAAACAATTACAAAATCCTACTCTTTGCAATAAATTGTAATATGGAATTTTTATAATTGATCATTACATATATAATATGCTAGAAAATATTTCACTCTAAATTTCTTAAACGCGAAAAGTTGAAAGAATTTTATTGTAGTTTCACTGAAAATTCCCACCAATAGTGATAATTGTTGTTGCTGTTTCTGGGTCATTAAAATTTAACTACATATTCTGATAAATTACTATATACATAGTATAATATAAATGTGTTAGAAGTAGCTTAACGAAAAAACAGAAAGAAATAAGAATAAAATCATAAAATAAAATCTATTTTATATTTGGATAAATCATCAGTTTTAGTTTTTCATTTATAGCTTCTTTTTTTTTTCTGGAAATTGCATTACGGAAGGTTTGTTTTTCCCAGAGAACATTGAACCCAAAACTATTTATATATCAATCTAACAACTGTCCAATTGTATATTTTATTGTATGTTCAGTATTCCGTGATTTTTTTTTTTTTTTTCTCTTAATATGCAAAATCTCTCTCTCTCTCTCTCTCTCTCTCTGTCTCTCTGTCTCTCTCTCTCTCTTTCTTTCTTTCTTTCTTTCTCTCAGAATTATTTTTTCGGCTTTTACGTTCTACCATAAAGTTTGAGGTTGCTAAGTGCATTTCTTTGATGATCCATTCAACTTTATTTCACTTTTGTCGCAGTTCACATCAAGTTACGTTTTTCTTTTCTCGTTTACAGAAGGTTAGAATATTCTTAAAGAATGTTCAATTCTAACGTGTTCTATTAATTCTTTCAACAATACATAGTCGTCACTACAGACAATTAACAATAATATGCCTAGACATAGCGATTTTTTTTATTTTCTTTATTTGAAATTATTTTATTTCATTTATTTATTTTTAAACTGCATAAAATCTTTTTAACTATTTCAATCATTTTCGATACTGCAAAGAACATATAAACGCTGGGCAAAATGTTTTATTTCTTTCAAATTACTCCATTCCTGCAATAAAATAAAAGTACTGTTTTTCTTTCTATAATTGTTACATGAAATTAAGTTAGTAGAAAGTTTTTAATCCTTAGTTGCACTTAAGGAATAGATTTGTAATATTCATGAGACATTTTACATTCCAAAACTTCTAAAATCTCTCTTAAAGTTGATGATCGTTCAAATTATTATGCATCTAGTAATGAGTATTATACTCTATTTTATCAGTTTGAAAAAATTCTTAATACTGGTTTTTACCGTTATATTTAAAAGAATAATCACTAGTTTATGAAAATATAAATAGCTTAGCAAATAGACACCCTATCTTTACTGTAACTATAACATTTTTAAAAAAGATAAGTTTTTTATTGAGTTTTAGAGTGTTTTCTTCCATTTTTAATTTTATTATCTATTTTTCAACTCTCCGACCAAGCAATGTCTAAAAAAAAAAAAAACTTATTTTTCTATCAGCTTTCTCGTGTGTGTGTGCGCGCACACACACACACACTCACGCACACACACACACCTACCTACCTATCTATCTTTAGATTTCAAATATTTAAAGAGTCGAAATTCTCAAAGTTTCTTATTTATACAACATATATATACATACACACACACACACTGTATTATGTTCATAAGTAGCGGTGAACTCTCAAATTCGATTGATAATCAGTAATATATTGTAATTGTTTTTAGAATCATCGTAATATTTTCCTTATCATCAATAAATTTATCAATCAAGTTTACAAGATTTTGAACTGCATCGCAAGATTTTCCGAAGACCAATATTCTTTCTTTTCCTTATCTATTTTATCCAACTGTCTTTTCAAATGTTTCATTGCCAATTAAGTATCTCTTCAAATCATACAGAGCAGCCTTTCTTATCATATTTAGTTTATTGCATGGCAAAATATTGTAAAATCAAATTTAAAACAGAATCGCTTTTGCATTTTTTTTTTAATTTTTTTTTTTTTTTGTCTTTCTGATTTGCTTCTAAACTCTTAAAAAAAACAATTAAAACTCGAGTGTTCTCGATTCATCTTTTATTTACTCTATAATTGGCATTTCTATTCAAATCTTAGCAAAAAAATAAGGGAATGAAAAACTGATATTTAAGAATAGTTTACTAAATTCACAGATTATTTTTAGGGTATATCAAAAATGATTTCTTATCTAATTATTATAATAATTAAAGTTGGAATATGTTCATCGGCTTGGTAAAAACTGTAGCAGCAATTTTTGGCAGAGTTCTTTTTCTTTACTCTTTATTTTCAGAGAATCTGGTGTTTTTTATGACTGTTTAATAAATAACTTAACAAAACTCAAATGAAATAGTATCTATTTTAAGACATGACTTCAAATATTCAAATTTTGTCTTCTCGGTTCAAATAAATATCTTTCATTGTCTGATTACAAAAATTGAATAAAATTAATCTGCATAGATCATTTGATGTTATTTTAATTTTCCTTTACTTACTCCAAAGAATGTATGCCCCAAGCATTTTCAGCGGTTTAATCAATTACAAAAGCAAACCAGTGTTACTTCACTTTAAACATAGTAATTAACTTAGAAAAATCATTATTTCATAATAAAAAGTAATCAATCATTAATATATAACTCATCGACAATTTAAAAAAAATTAACCTTGTGACTAAGACTTCAACCAACAACACGATTCATTCCTTCACCTACACTTAAAGTTTTGTTCAGGTTTCATGGCAAAAACAAAGTTTTATTCCTACAAATTTACGCACCCATCCATAGGCTTGAGATGTTCGCAATTGTTCATAAAATAAGATTAAATCAATGATTGTGTTTCATTGGCCTAAGCGGGAAAAGAAAAGGAAGAATCGTATATAGAAAAACAAGTTAATTCTGTTTTATTCATTTATTTTTAAAAATGGTAAGTCTGCTAAAATTCAAATCAGATATTGATAAGTTTCTCGAAAGAGCTCAATCTTTCATCAATAAAATGCTTTGAAGCAAGTTGTTTGTTCATTTTTGTGAAAATTTGCATATATACGCAATTACACACATAATGTTTTTGAGAGGATTTGTATTTTCTTGACGGAATGCAATTAGATAAAGTTTTAATGTAACTGATACCGAGAAACATCAAGCAAGAAAATACTGATTAAATGTGTGTGTGTGTGTGTAATATATATATAGTTTGAATATTATTTATTATATTACTTACCTAAATGATTAAAACAATATATAACTATTCTCTACATTATTTGTTATTTCGATCTCGCCCAAGAATTATTTTCACAACATAAGTTACAATTTTCCAATGACCAGAGAATGAAATTGTACAGACGATAAATTGGTGAATATCCGGTCCTAATTCTGAACAGATGTTTAGTCTTTGACAAATTCCAGCGATAATATAAACTATTAAAATCGTGGTGCTTGAAGTTTTTCTGTACAAATCTGATAATTGGTGATATATCTTTGGTATAATTCACTATAAATTTTTTTTTAATCTGAATTAGAGATTTGCAACAGATGATTGCCAAAAATTGTGAACAGTTTTGTTAAAAATAAGTTTAAAACTATTTATAATTTTATTAGGATCATGGCGCGTTAATAAATCTAATATAAATTGTTAACATTTACATTCAAATTTTTTTGTACAAATTAATCACCTTACAATGACTTCTGGTGTCATATAATATTACCGTAGTTTTATATTTTAACACTTCTTTTGTAATTTGCATAATCTTCATATACAAACTATTCAAATAATAAATAGAATAGTTGAAAATATAAAAAGAACAATTTTTTAAATAATGAGAATCTATTCATTGAAATTAATGTAAAGTCAGCGTTGCAAAAATGTTTATACTAATAATTCTGTTTCCAATCCTAATTCTTATAATCGGGCTAAACAAGAAAGAATATAATTTTATAAGCAACTGTTTCTTGATTATTTTTCTCCTTTAAAGATCAGCATTTTCCCCTTGTGTGTTTCTGATTAATCATACCATTTCTTTTCTATTTTTTTGGTCGCTCACTGGCAGAATCCAGTGGAAGATTCCGGAAACTATATTGCCGGGGAACACAATACAGTAATACGAAAAGGTGAGTTAATATTTTATCATAATTAGTAGTTACAAATTATACTGAATAATTGAATGACAGAAATGAATAATTATCATTGATATACCAAGTCCAATTTTCGAATTTAATCAAAGCAACAAGGATACCAACACATTTCACAATTAGAAATATTACATAGTGCTTTTTAATGATTGTATTTTTCATTCTATTAAATAATTCGCTTTGAAAATGATGGATGATAAAATTCATTATTAATCATAATTGCAATTTGATTCGGAAAACAAGCAATCATATACATAAAAGTAAAAAAGGTTCGAAACAATTATTTATTACATGAATTTTTATTCAACTGTATCAAAGACCTTATAATGATTTCGTATGTGTGTGCATAAAAGCTTAAATATACACAACACATTTACATAAAATCAATCTTTTCATCTCTTTCTGCTATAAGTCACACACACACACACACACACACACACACACATACACATACATATATATATATATATATATATATATATATATATACACACATTTATTTTTATGCAAATTCATATTCAAACTATAATACTGGGTTTACTAATACAAGAGTTGGAATTAAGAAAGATCGCTTCAAAAATTAGTCATTTGGTCGTTACATTTTACGCTTTATAAATTTTGCGGCCAGGAGATAGCTGTCCTTGCACAAACTAACTATAACGGTCTCAGGAATAATTATTTAAGATCTAAAATATAAAACCTATTAAAAATGCTACAATTCATTATTCAATAGTAAGCACATTTTACATATTACGATGTACGAGATGATTTTCTTTACAAATTTTACATCAAATTTAATCTTAAATATATTATTGTTTCATTACATCTATAGTTATTATGCAGAAGAAAAGATGATTTCATGTAAACCTAATAAAATCAAAAATCTATTATTTAAGAGTATATATTTAAAAATAATGTAAGCCTTTCAATTTATGACTACTGCAGGCTTTTGTAATTCCTCATAGCCCTGTGCACAAATTAACCGGATTTGGCAAAATTGACGCTCTTTTTGCTGCTTAAAAAGGTAGCCTCTGTGTATGCATGTTCTTGTATGCGTTAATACACGCATACACACGCGCATGCGCGCTGAATAACGCATCTTCATGTCATGATTCTCTTGACCTTGTTGTTCGTCCAGTCTACAATTGGTGAGCTCTTGGCAAGCAACTCTGATTACCAGTGCCATCTGGAGTGTTTGCCCGGGGGTAGCAAGGAACTGGCCTTCTTTATGTTGCCTCCACCCCAACTCATGGGCTCAACTTGCTTGCCTGTCAGTGCCTGCTCAACTTGGTGTTCTGTCAGCAATATCAACTCAACAAAGACGGCTTTGCATCGTTCGTCATCATTCAAACAGCTTTCAGGGTTCTACGATGCATCCCCCCCCCCAATTTTGCCAGCGATTCTCTCCTCCTTCTCCTTATTAACGCACTGATTTTTATTGATAATTTCCAATAGTTGCCATTCACTCTAATCCCATTTGTTCCCATCATCCCAATTAACAACGTTTCTCTCACGGTCAAAGTTATTCCCAATTTTATTTTCAACAAATTTACAACGTTCTTCTTGCACATGAGTTCGTTTGTTAGTCAATTTCGGATTAATTTTTTCAATAAAATAAAGGCTGAAATTGATTAAAATAAGACACCTGTACATGACCATGAATATACACTTTTTATTTTGGGCTTTTTGTGTGTGTGTGGGTGGAGGGTACATACACATAGGTACATAGTATTTATGTGTAAAGGTAAACATACACTTCTGCACATTCATATATCTAATTCTAAACTACTTGTTGATAACTTCGCAAATTACATTCAACAATTTTTTTATTTATTTTCTTTACATAAGTTGAAATAATGTCAGTCACTTCACCCTCCATCATTTTCAGTCATTGTTAAAAAGTTATAAAATCAAGTAATTTCATATTTTATACACTGTGCTAATTTTATTTGTATGTAATTTATAGGTATGAACTTCCTTTGTTAATTCTTTTAGACAAACGTTTACTGATTATTTTATTTGAGTCTATTCTATTTTCTTCATTCATTTTTACATAAAAGCATTTTCTCTTCGTCTTCGTCAATACTTAAAGTTCATATTGTGTTTGTTTATATATTATATATATATATATATATATATATATATATATATATATATATATATATATATATATATATAAACCCAATATGAACTTTATATACGTCTTGCGTTCTTTTGAATGTGTGAATGAGAAAGAATGGCTGCTCGTGCTACCCGGTAGTATTTTATTTATCTATTTAATACATTTATTTTTTAAAACTGGTCAAATGTCGTAAATCTATTTTTTATACTACCTGTGACCTAAAAATAGGATTTCTTTTTTTTTTTTTTTTTTTTTTTTTTTCGAAATCAACCAATTCTTTGAAATTGTTCAAGCAATCGTCTTTTCTCTATTGTTTTGTTCAGTGTGGTTTCTCTACAATTTAGCAGTAAGTTTATTACATTAATTATTTTATCAAATTGACTTTATCGCTATTCCCCTCTCTCTCTCTCTCTCTCTCTATATATATATATATATATATATATATATATATATATATATATATATATATATAAGGTTTAAATTTGATTTATGATTGATTCAAACAACAAAGCATAATTTTAATTTATTCCTCAAACAGATTTTCAGAAAATTCTCAAAAGTTTTACTTAAAAAAATATAAATGATCACTAAAAGTACTTTCGAAAAACTATGTGACCGTCGTTGTCATCATCATCATCGTGGGTATGACCTATCCTGACCACCAACATTTTTGTCAGAACAAAATAACTGAAACATCACTTTTTCATTGCTAAAAAATTTGTATCTGATAAGGAGAAAAAAAAGGATGTTTTCACTTTTAAAAATACATCTCTTCATAAAGTCGGGTATAAAATCTTTAATAGCTCTTTTTTCAAACTAGTTCTTGGATAATTATCCAACCGATAAACTATTATAAACATAAGAACATTTATATCTGCGCTGAATAAATCTGCAGAATCTATAATGGTATTTATCATTTGTTTTCGCTTTGACCTCTCTGATTTACGAATAGATTAAATTAGTTAGTCTCTTGGAGTAACTTTCACTTCTAATTCTCTTAATAACGTCATATTAGTGATTTTCTTACTGCAATAGACTTATTAGAGAATAACTTAAGTTATTTGTATGTATTTAAGTGTAATTAGGTCAAACTATTGTCCTTCGTTGCTATTTACTCTTATACATAAATTACAAAGCACGTGAGGTTAATTAGATATCTTCTTGATTTTATTACTTGACCCACATCTATTTTATTCCACTCTCAATCGATTTGTGCGTGAGAGAGAGTGTGTGAAAGAGATCAAAAGAAGTTTAAATACTACGAGGCCTGTCCAGAAAGGACCCAGCCATTTTAATATAAACGAACCTACCTTAAGAAAAAGAGTTGTAATACCGGATACGCTTATTCCGGTGTTTCTTCTATTTTTCAAAACTGCCAGCAAAATTTTCTTTTGGAATTACCATCAGCTGTCTCATCAGGTAATTTTCAAAACTTAATCTCGTCTACGGTCAATGATTTTTTTTTTTTAGCTTTGGAAAATTTGGACGGTAATAGAAATGATAAAAAAATGTTTAAAAAAAAAAAAAAAGAAAATGCGCGAAATTTCGTTGTAATTACAACTGTTACATAAACCCACTCAATGATGCCTCGATGTCGACCGAGTAACCTCATGGGAAAGTCTTTTCACGCGTGTGCAGCAAGTTTTTAATTTACATCAAAGCTGTGAAAAATAGCTGAATGGATTTCGACAGACCTCATATACTGAATGCGTAATCATTCAAATCATTAGCAAAAGATCAAACGTCAATCGCTGTAATATTTCAAGAATTACAATTGTTATTGTTTGTAATTACCTGTATTCATGTGTCAAGCAGGTTTCATTTATTTGTGCTAAACCAATTTTGTGTTATTTCTTCTTGAATATTTTTCTCTTGAAACCCATATAAAATGTATATCCTTACTAATGAAATCTATCACAGCTTTCTGCAAATCAAAGTTTCCATGTTGTAATGTCAATCAATCCAAGTTTCAATCGAAAAACTAATCAAATTCAAATATCTATTCCAACTTGTTCAACATGACATTGCTGATTTTGTTTTTATATCTTAACTTTTACTTTTTTTGTGTGGTAGGGGAGGGGAGGGTCCGATTGAGTTGCTGAGATCTTATTTTTAATTAACGTTGTTTTTTATACAGAAAAAATTCATTTCATTCCAATATTTTAAATCAAACAACTGTTCGAGGTTAAAGGCTAACTTTCAATTTTTGATTTTAATTCTACATTTAAGAGACAAAGAAAAGTAAAAAAAAAAAAAAAAAAAATTGTTTCAAAAACATGTCAGATTTCAAGAAAGAGATCGACCGAAACCAATGTTAAAGTTTTTAAATCGGTAAGAAACTTCGATGGATTCACTGAAAAGCAAACATTCACAATCGTTTAATCTCAATTAGCAAAAGAAATTTTTAAATGTTCCACTAAATATGGAATAAACTTAAATCATGTTTTATTATATGAAATTGATACATTTTTACATCATATCATCATTTGTAACGAAAAATAGGATGATTAGGGGAAAATGAATTGTATATAACTGATTAATAACGAAAACAATATGATACAGATGTGAAACCGAAGAGGCAAAGTTTGGGCGTTTTATGGAACAGGAGTTATTGAGATATATTATCGCTTTCCTTGAAATAACCAAAAAATAAAAAACATTGGTTTTATGTACGAAGAATACATATATTCCATCTCGACAATAAATCGTCTTTTTTCCCCAAAAAGATGAAGAAATAAATGTATATAGTCCATGGAAGATAGTGAATACGCTCGTATGATTTTTAAAATTATTTTGGTTAAATTAACACTTTTATGCTAAACAACCTGATAACACTGTTATATAACACACAAACCTATTTTTGTCGTGTGTGTGTGTGTGCGTGCACGCGCGTGTGTGTGTCCTGAAAATTTAACTCATTTTTTATTTCATAACGTCTTTTGGTGGATGTTCTGTGCTTGGCAACGAAATGGTGTGTGGCATTTGAAAAATCCAAAATACTGATCATATATACGAGAGTGTATCAATAAGTCCGTAGACTGACACAGTTATCAAATTTTGATCTGATAACTTCACTGTATTATATTTGATTAATGGAAAAGTGTTTGGTTGGCAAGAAAAGAAATTATTGAAAAATAGTGTAAAAGATAAATATTCTTATCATTTTATGGACTTTATGTACCAACGTTATATATGTCTGACACAAATGCTGTAAACATAAGCTAATGAGGAGTCATTCGGTTTCCAATCTATTTCGATGGATTTTCAAGAATGTACAAATTTTCAAGGTTCTTTTAATCTATGCTCGTTAAAGCAAAATGTTTTGAATTTGTAACATCTATCAAAAAAAATTTATTATATGATTAAAGTACATGTATCATAAAATTACAATTTTTCATAGAAATATTTAATTATTTGATTATTATTATAATTGATATCATCATAAACTTCAGAATATTTTTTAGTTATATTTTTTTTAAATAAGAAAACTGTTAATACATATGAAGTTTTTCCCTCTGGTTATATTCGGCATTTAACATTTTTTTTTTTTTTTTTTTTTTTTTGGCTTGTCAAGTCAGTATTTGCTATTCTTCATAACAAAATAAGTCAAAAATGTAGTTACTTTGAAATATTTCTGTCAAATCAAAAGGACCTTTTAAAATCCATTTCTTTTCCCACGGGTATGTAAAAGAAATTTCTTTGCCAGTGTTCAAAATGGCTTCTCTCCGATTTTTCCTTTTATCAAATTTTTATTCACAAGTAAATTTTTTTTTTTGTTTGTTTGTTAATTGCTAACAATAAATGTTATAATGATTGCTTAATAATTCCATTTAAAAAAAACAAAAAAACTTTGATAGTCATCTTTAATAGTTAGTTTTCTATATAAATTTCTGTATCGAATATATATTATGTGCCAATAATATATAATTAGATTGGAACTGATATGATTTTCTTTGCAGCAGGCATCCGGCCAAAAAATGAAAATAATAAAGATATTGTAATATCGGGAGTGACATCTCCAACGGATGTCTTTTGCTCAGTTCCAGGCCGTCTTTCTTTGCTCAGTTCGACGTCCAAGTACAAAGTGACTGTTGCAGAGGTTCAGCGGCGGTTATCTCCTCCTGAATGCTTGAATGCATCACTCCTAGGTGGTGTACTGAGAAGGTAAGTACATCTTTCATGTGATTTTCAAGTGAAATTTTGACTAATAAAAAGCTATGTATTGAGAAACAACCTGAAATATCGATAGAATATCAAGAAAAAGGTTCAGTATGAAAATATTTGTACCGGATATGGATTCCGACTAAATAGTAAAAAAGGGAAATATTTCATAATTCGCTTATGTGAAAACATTCTTATCTAGTTTTTATTTTAACTTTGTAGACTATTCAGACAAGCTTGTTTGTATCACTACTTAAAATACTTAGTTTAATATATTCATATGCTTGTCTTCTAAAAAAATTAACTCTAAAATATTGTTTTGCAAATTAAATTATTTTTAATAACATTTATTGTTGTTATGATAGAAATAGGTTCCCTGTTTTATCATCCTCTCGTTTATAGTCTGTTTGTTTTTGTTTTTTTTTTTGTTTTTTTGTTTTTTTTTTTTTTCACGTTAATTTCGGAACCAAGAAGCCGACAACTAGAAATATTTCACTTTCAGCTATGCATTATGGATAATCTGTATGCGTAATTAAAGTTATTTTTTATTAGTTTATATTTTTTTTACTAAAAGCATCCCAAATTTGTTTTTATACACTGTAAATCAGATAGCAGGTGTCTCTCAGTAATCAATCCTCATCAGCAGCAGCTCCAACATCAACGCCAAAATATCAGCATGACTTTTATGTTTAAATGTTCCGAGAGAATTCAATACACAAATACAGGGATGTATATATTTGTGTGGGAATAAAATAAGTGTAAAAATAAAAAAAATATATATAACACGCAATGAGAAAATACCAGAATTATATATATATATATATATATATATATATATATATATATATATATATATAGTAATTTTTGGAGGCGCTCGTGGTGTAATGGTTACTGTCATAGGAAATGGACACGGCCACCTGAGATTAAATCCTGGACAAGGCTATTTGCATTTTAAATAGCACAATATTTTTGAGAAAGATATAAATCCAATTATTCTCTAGCCAGCTATGGGTAAATGGTAGGACAGACAGGGCTTTTTAACTTTGGTACGGTAACCGATCTAGAAGGAAAACTTTGAATTCACACTTGTTAAACTCCACTTAGAAACTGATCTTGTGTGTGGAGGGGTTTGGTAAAGACATAATTAATTTATCTTAAAAGCGGTTATTTCAGTGTGAATGAGTCCGCTCACATACTCTACTAAATAAATGTAGAAAAAATTGTTAGTTGTCGAACTTCACGTAATATTCGTTTTCAATAATTTTTATAAAGGAATATTTTTTCTATGTACGAGGATCATTAAATAAGTTTTTTCGTATGGGCACTTTTATTGATAGTACACGCATGAAACTCTAGTCCCCTTCGAAGTAATCTCCTCCAGCTGCAATGCACTTGTTCTACCGTTCCAACAACTTCTGGGAGGCCCCATAGAAGTACTCTTATGTGAGCGTGTCAATGACCTTCGTCACAGCCTCTTTCATCTCATCAATTGTCTTATAACGACAGCATCTGATCTTAGGGAATAACCAAAAGTCACAGGGAGTAAGGTCTGGACTATCGGGAGGCTGATGCCCATCTTGGTCAAATAGTCTGTGACATGGATGGAGTTGTGGACTGGTCTATTGTCCAGTTGGAAATGTCACTGACCCGATTTGAAGAGTACTGGCCTCTTCCGACGGAATCTCTTCCGGAACTCCCTTAAAACCTCAACATAGTAACCCTTTGGCCAATCAACAGTGGTGTATTGACTTCCTTACTCTTCCCACGCCTCTCATCATCCCTCATAGACTCCCTGCCTTCCTAGAATCTCTTATGCCACTCAAAAACTGATGCTGGATTCATGCAAGATGGTCGAAAAGCAGTCTGAAGCATTCCATATGTTTCTGTGGCAGGCATTTTTTCCAAGTTTAAAACAGAATTTTATTGCATATCGTTCTTCCTCACGTCCAGATTACATTTTTGAAATTCACCAGCTGTGACAATCAGGCTTTAGTAGGGTGTATTCCAATTGCTGCTGTAGCTGTTGATTTGAAGCTGAAATCATAAAAATTGGTCAGTCATCTCATAAGATGTATAGCAATAACATAGTGAATTTTAAAGAGTCTATGACAATTTTAAATGCCTGTACAAAAAAGTCTGGAAACTTATTGAATACACCACATATTATCATTTTACTCAATCTTTTAAACCCCTACCATACTAATTAAAATTCCTTTTCTAGCTTCGTTTTTCATTTTCGTATAACCTGTTATAAATTATGTTGCTTAAGTAGCTTGTACCAGTAAATTATAGACATAACAGCACATTGCACGCACACACACACACACACACACACACACACACACACACAGTTGCAGATATTTCACAAAGTGTTTTTATGAACTGCATTTGATGTGTGTACCGATAATTTAATTTTCAATCTTTTAAATAAACTTGATTAATAAATTGTTGTTTTTTTTTTTTTAATTTGTGATACAATTTAGTCTGGTATAACAATAATCAATTATACCCGCATTTTTATCAATGTAAAGATACCTTCAATCTGATAAATAGAAGTTTCCTTTAGATTTATTTGAATACACAATTGTTTAGTGATCACTGCTTTTGTTATTTACAAATGATCTCTTCATAAAGTATGCCAACAGAATAACAGGTAACTTTTGATCAATGTTATGACGAAAAGTTAATTTGCATTAGTTTACATAGGATTTTCAATTAAAAGGGTGTATCTTCTAAGATGTCTATCTATTGAGCTGTTTTTAAAAGTTCTTAAGAAATTTAAACTATTTTATAAGAGATACATAAACTATATATAAACTGTATCACATAAGTGATATAGATTTGATACAAAAACTGAAAGAGTGATTTTGTGTTAATTAGAAATTTATGCTGACATTTGCAAGTGTTAAAAGATATTCTGTGACGAAAAATTCCTTTTATGAATAATTCCTCGATGGTTTCTAAGTAGTCTAATCAAAATCCAGGTTTACTTAATTCATGGAATTTGTTACCAATGTTGCCAGCGTGAAGATTGACCAAGAATATCATAATAAAAAAAGAGAAAAAAAACAATAAGTATTCAAATTGGTTTTATTTGTCATATAAACTTTCGCGTATATTTCCCATCATTTGCCGTAAATTTTCATCCACGCTTATTCGATATGAAATTGCTCATTCTTAATTATGATCTTGCATCTGACTTTTAACCTTAATCTTCAGTTCAATACATAATTGAAATCCTTTCAGTATTTATTTTTATAAGAATAATTTCGGAGTTGGAGAAAGTTACTTTTTATATTGTTTATGATATAACATTTGATATTTTAACAATATTCTTATGTTGTTTGAGTTGCTGGTATTAAAATTTAGTTTTCTCTTTTTAATTACAAAGGTTTTAATTTAAAGGATGTCTAAAAATGTTACTTTAAAAATCGAATATCTTTGTTAATCGTCTTCATTTTTTTAAAACTTTATGGAATGGACTGAAATTTTAATCATTTGTCATTACACCTTCCGAGCCATTGACCTAATGAGTAGAGTGTGCGCTAATGGCCCGGGAGACCGGGGCTCAATCCCTGGTCGAGTCATACCAAAGACTGAAAAAAAATGGTACTTGATGCCACCTTGCTTAAAACTCACTATTATAAGGTAAGAATCAATGGTAAAGTGGAGCAATCCTGGGAATGGAGTAGCGTCCTTCCTTACACCTCAGTGTGGTAGCCACTGAAATGAGATCCTTCGGGTCACCCTCGACTAAAGGCCGCCTACTTAACTTTTATTATCACTCCTTGAGAGTTTTTCACGTCAGCGTTGGCTGATGGTCTTTCACTGGAGTTTGAGTGACAGCAAGTCTCCAGGACTCTTCTCAGTATTCTGGCCGTTCTCAATAATGTAATAGTTTGGATGGTCTCCACTTGTCTTATTTCTAACTCCTCCAATCCTTTAATTAATCCTTCGGTGACTGTGGCAAGTGCACCAATTACAATTAGTATAAACGTCACTTTCATGTTCCACAGTTTCTTCAATTCCCTTGAAAGGTACTGGTATTTATTATTATTTATTACTCATTAGAGTTTTTCACATCAGTGTAAGCTGATGGTCTTTCACTGGAGTTTGAGTGACAGCAAGTCTCCTCAAGTCTTCAGGACTCTTCTCAGTATTCTGGTCGTTTTCAATAATGCTATTGTTTGGATGGTCTCCACTCGCCCGCTAACTTCCAAATCCTCCAGGCCCTTTAATAATCCTTTAGTTACCGTGCCAAAGGGACCAATCACAATTGGTATAATTGTCACTTTCATGTTCCATAGTTTTTTTTAATTCTCTAGCAAGGTCAAAGTACTTATCTCACTTTTCACATTCTTTCAGTTTTCTGCCGGGACAGCAAAGTCAACAATTTTGCAGATTTTCTTTTTTTTTTTTTTTTTTCTTTTTTTTTTTTTTTTTTTTCTTTGTTGATTATTATAAGGTCTGGTCTTCGGGCCGAGATTAGGTGATCCGTTTGTATATCAAAGTCCCACAGGAGTTTGTGCGTGTCATTTTCTCGGACAGGTGCTGGGTTGTTGTTGTTGTTGCTGTTTTTGTTATTATTATTATTCATGCTTTTTAAGCTCTTCAAACCAACATTAGCGGTGGTATTTCACTGGTGTTTGAGTGACAAGTCAGGTGTCCAGGATTCTTCTCGGTATTCTAGCCGATCTTTAAAATGCTGTAATCAGGGTAGCCTCTATTCGTCCTGAGATAACCAATTCTTCTAGTCCATTTTCCAAGCCTTTGAGGAACGTTCCAAAAGCGTCACTCACAACTGGTATCACTGTCACCCTCATGTTCCACAGCCTCCTCAGTTCTTTGACAAGATCTAAATATTTGTCTCTCGTTTCGCTTTTTTTGATTTTTCACTCTGTGGTTCACAGGGACGGCAAAATCCACTATACGGCAATATATATATATATATATATATATATATATATATATATAATCATTAGGTCTGGTCTCTTTGCTAAGATTAGGTGATCCGTTTGAATCTCAAATCCTAGAGTCTCATTCTCCAGGATAGATTCTGGTTTGGGCATATACCTTCTGGTAGTATGGTCGAATTTCAGTTTCTTTGTCATCATCAAAATTACTAGAATCAAAACAGCTCCTGGCTTCTGTAGGAATGGAGTTGAATTTTTCAAATTCTCCACCTGTCTTTTGGGACATTTCGGAATAAGTAAGTAAAGTTGACGACCGTAGTCGAGGGCGACCAGAAGGCTCTTTTCAATAGCTACTACACCGAGGTGTAGGGGAGGTCACCACTCATTTCCCTAGATTGCTCCACTTTATCCTTGATACGTACCTTATATTGCTAAGTGTTAAGCAAAGAGGTATCAAGTACCATTTTTAAAGTCTTTGGTATGACTCGACCTGAGATTGAACCCGGTCTCCCAGATCATTGGCGAAATAAACTATTTTAAATACATTTGCTTCTTACTTCATATAAACAAATAACAAAGGTCAGTGAGGAAAATTAGATATAATTAAAAGTAACTTAGAAATATAAATCAATTTTAAAGGTTTTTCTTTAAATTGCTTTGTTCATTTTTTCCCCTAAATTTCATCAAAGTAATGTTACAAGAAAAGTACAACTATTGTTATTCAAGAAGTATTGTCATTTTTCAAAATTCAAATTACGTGTAATTTAAATTGTTTTATGACAAAGAAATGCGGACATTGCATATATCTTATAAACAAATATGGTTTCAAACAAAAAAAGTAATTTTTTTCTTTCGAATTTTCGAAAGTAAAGAAGATATGAGGAAAATAAACCTGGAGTATTTTGCGAAAGAGGTGAGAGAAGAAATTGTGATCTGTATTGTTTTCATAATTTTTTTTTTTTTTCGATTTCATTTTAACTCTTCTTCATCACTAGTTAAAAATAAATTCTAGACAACCATCAAAGATATTACCCTAATCGATGATCTTGATACAACTAAAATCCATATAAGAATTAATTTGAAGTCAACGATGCCATTAGTTTGTTGGGTTTTTCTATTCATCGAAGGAGACACATACAGCAACTAATCCACACATAATCTAAATATGCCGAAATTTTGTTTTTGTGAAATTAATATATTGTTTTTCTTTCTTTTTTAGGGCCAAATCAAAAAATGGCGGCAGATCTCTAAGAGAAAAATTGGAAAAAATAGGTCTCAGTCTACCAGCTGGTCGACGGAAAGCAGCTAACGTCACTTTATTAACATCATTAGTAGAAGGTATTTGATTTCTTTACCCCTTAATCCAAATAATGATTACAATAATAACATTCGATACATATACAAATATTCCTACAGATAAAAATCGATACATTGGAGCAGTTGTCATTGAAAAGTAATCACCGAATTCGTCTTTGGAACCATCGACCATGAATCTGCTCTTCACTATTTGTTTTATGAACAGGCTTTTTTTTTCTTTTTTGTTTTCTGAATTTAACGTATTTTAACCATTATCTCATAGCAGTACATTATAAGGTTGGGATACATTATTCCTGCAATTGATTCTAAATTCTTTAAATTATTTGTCAAATGGATAACTTGATTTTTGTTTGCATTCATAATTGTTTAACAAATTGTATTTATGACATCCTAAATGAATTGTTTCAATGGTTCTTGTTTGGTCATCAACCTGCTTTATTCAATTGATCTGCTAACTGTTTCGACTTCCTCAAAATTTTTCTCTTGCTTTTAATAAAAAATATTTCTAGCTTACGATTTTAATTAATCTTTATTATAAATTCTTCTTGCAAATGTCTTTTTTTTTTTTCAATCTTTACAAGATTTCCACAAATCCTTTTCATATTCTTATTATTGCTATTTATGATGTGACTACTCTAACAAAGTCTTCATTGCAGCAATTATTTTGATTCTTAAAAAAAAAATTTTAGTTATAAAAACTGATTATTTCAATATGTAAAGAGTCAAATGTTTCGTCTTAAATGATTAAGATATTCTTCAAGAGATATTTACTCGCTTGTTTCTCCCTCCTTGATCTTATTCTTCAGTTGTGCTATCATAAGTTTTCCAATTTTCATGTGATTTCTCGTTCATTTTCAGAATTTTACATACATTTTTAATGATTTTGTACTATTTTTCTCGAATGTATTAAAATTTTACAAGCAATTGCACTCCATTATGTTAGTTTTCTACCTTTCAATTTTTGTGACGAGTAAAATTCGTTGTTCTTAAGTTTAGCTTTTTTATTCATTCATTCTTCACTTGAGGCTGCATGCTATTTTAACATCGACTTTATAAGCTACCAGATTCTTTGATATTGTCAATATAGTTTGGTTGAATTCTTTTTTTTTTTTTTTTTTTTTTTTTTTTTGTAATCTTCTCCCTTCCCATTCTTTCTCTCTATCGATCTCTCTCACTCTCCTCTGAATATTTTGTTTTCATTCTGATTTTTTTTTCTTTTAAGACATAATTTTCTCTTCGCAGAACTGTTTTCATTATCACTGTTTGACTATTTTGTAGAGTTATTGTATCCCATTGTTTATTCATTATTTTTGTAAATATACCTGTCCATTAATTTACATTGCATATATTCATGAAACTATGAATTAGAAAATTTTTATTTCCTTACACTTGATTTATTTATCCGACACATTTGTGACGCTTTTTTCTATAGCATCAAAATATTGATTATGATAATTCTATAATCAGTTATTAGTGTTTTTGTTTTGTTTTTTGTTTGGTTTTTTTTTTCCTTCAAGGATGCGTTTGCTTGAAGTCAAATTTACAAAAAAATATTTGTGTTAAAATGTAGCAATTATTGTTTCTTGTAACCTTGTATTCTTCGAACTTATTTTAATGTTAATGAGAAATTTTATTTTATCTATTTTTGTATATGATTGAAAGCTGGTATCTTTTTTATTATCATTATTTTAAGCTAAACAACCAAACTATCAAAAAAAACATCTCCATTAAAAGTAACATGTATCATTCGGTAATGAAGATTATGTGCCTATTCTATGTAAAATGTCAGTTAATTTACAAAACCTTAATTCATAATCGAAGCTATGATTAAAGTTTTATGCACTGTGAATTGGATCATATATTGGTTTGGTATGCATTAATAGGATTCTTTTATTCGTTATTTATTCATAAATAATTAATTTAGCACGTTGGAAACTGGTATGTTGGCAAAGAAGTCAACTTTTTTAAGTGATTGGACTTTTTCATTAAAATTAATGAGAAATACAATTAAGATGGGGTTATTCTTTCATTAGTTAAAAAAGTTTTCATCCTGTATAATTCATAGCAATTTCGTAAGCTTTCAAATATGATATAAATGCCTTTTCCGTAAGATATTACCGAGAACGTTTGCAATGTATTTTGCTTTATATCTTCAGGAAATTAAACTCGGTGTCAAAAGATGTGTATTTGGTAATTTTTTCCATCTCAAAAAGAAATATTACAATTTGGTCATCTAAATATCACTGTATTTAAAATATTCTAAAAAGTTACTTGGGGGAGAGTATTTTCTTTAATGTTTTAGTGAACACAAAAATAGTTCTTACATGAAAAATACTTTTCTGTGCATTTTACAAAAAGACTTTTTCTATCTATATTTTATTTACTTAGAATTGTTTTCCGCGAAACAATAACTTTATAAGTTTTCATTGTCATTTTTTCTTTTAAATTGCATTTTCTTTTTAAACTGCTTATAAGTAAAAAGTATTCAAATGTCTTACATGCTTTTCGTATTAGTCTTGGGAATAATAGTTAAGAATAAGATTTATTTTGAGATTTATAGCAGACGAAATTTCATGTTGTATTTATATGTGGAAAAATTAGTTTTCTGAATGATTCTACCGAAGTAAAATGCTTAGTTTTATCGTTTGAGGAAAGTATTTTTCTTGGTAAAAAAGCGTATCTTTAATAGTGTCAAAGGCAATATATTTATTGCATCTCAAATTGCCTTCGCCATGTTGTGTCGCTTGCTTGCCTATCGTATTGCGAGATTAAAGAGACTGTATGTTGTCCATAAAGTTGCTTCTTGCCAACAGATAACAGGATATGTGTATGAGCATACTACCAGTTTTACATTTGATTCTAACAAAAAAAAATCCGTTTCTCGTTACTAAGAACCGATTCAAATTTTTACAGATAGGTGTAACCCTATTTTGGAATACCACTGAAAATAACGTTTATAAATAAATACAACTGATTATGCTATCAAAATAAGAAAACCTTTACGTGTCAGAATATTTAAATTAATTTTATAGATATTTTACCAAGTTGGTATTAGTCTAGCATATGGCCACAAGTAAAGATTGAAAGTAATAATAGTTTCTAGAGATTAACTTGCTAACTTCTTCATAAAGAGACACTCAAATTAATTTTCTCGAACACCTATTTATATTTTCATTCCTATCATCAATACATATGAGTATCTACACATAGCTAAAATTTCAAACCATAAAGTAAGTAAAAGTAAAGTTGGCGACCATAGTCAAGGGCGACCCGAAGGCTCCCTTTTCAATAGCTACTACACCAAGGTGTAGGGGAGGGCGCTACTCCTTTCCCTGGATTGCTCCACTTTACCCTTGATGCGTAACTTATAATGCTGAGTGTTAAGCAAGGAGGTATCAAGTACCATTTTTACTCGAAACTGGGATTGAACCCGGTCTGCCGAAACATTGGCGAACACTCTACTCACTGGACCAATGAGCCGGTGTGACCATAGAACAATATCATAACCATCAAAAAAACATTTTCGTATTATTTTCTTTCTGAAATATATATACATCGATGAACAAAAACCTTATGTTTAGCGACTTGGGACAAAATTGATGCAACTGACTCGTAACATATGTGCATGTCATGAACAAAGATGTATAAGTAGATAATTCAATCTCAAGTGCTCCATTTTAATTAGTTGAATTCCACAGTTATTGGACGAGAAGAAAGATTTGAATTATTTTGATAAATGCTAACTTGTTATACTAAATTATTGTATTTCCAAAAGGATACGGTGCGTAGAGTGTCCACATTCAGTTGTTGTATATACTTATCGGCAATGGTCCGAGTAAGAAAAAATTCCCAATCTGAAAAAGAGCAAGATTTACCGTCAGAAGAAATAAACGGGGGTGGGATGTGCTATGCAGCCAAGTACAAATTGTAGATATATTTAATCAAGGTGAAGGAAGATATATCATAACACTCAATACATCAGTCCTTATTGCGTGTGTGACTGCTTAGCCGCTGGCTACTCACAGTACCCATACTAACTAATGTCTTTTAGTCTTCAATGGGCATGTGAACGTCAGAATTGGACATTGTATCAATTTAAGATCGTATTGCCCAATGAGTTTCACTTTCTTCTGAATAAAATGAATACTGAGGTATGTGTGTGTTGTTGTGGTGAAGCAATGGAGCCAGGATGCACAGTGGAAAATTGCAAGCCCTTGAATTAATTTCAGTTATTTCCACAAGAATCCATTCTTGATACGTTAATAGCTATTTTGCTGATACATAGACAATCAACACCTTTCTAGTCATGTATTGACTCGGCTGGGTATCTCATCTTAGCATACCAACGAATGAATAATTTTTTTATGTTAGCTAAGTAAATTACAACATTTTGTACATCGAGCTCTTTTAAAGTTTTATTTGTTAAAAAAAAAGCACCAAACATGAAAATGTTTGCGATAATAGTTTGTATAATAAGCTTTGTTTCAGTCATATGAAATAAGTAATCTCTCCCCCCCCCCATCACCACTTTTTTTTTTTTCAAACATACGCCCAATATTTATTGGTGTTTTCTGTCATTATAAACCGTACTGTATTTCTAACATTTTATTTAGCTTATGTCCGGATATATTGGCATCAATTTCGTCTTCTACAGAATTTATCTCAAGTGTCGTGCATTATACAAAACACTCACCCTCTCTTTATCATCTTCGTTTGATTTTTATCTTCTCTGTCAATCAATGGATGGATAAAGCATTTTTTCTTTGCTTAAATTCAGTTCTTATGGCCTGATTGAATTAAATTATAAGCTGTTTTCTGTTAATTTGACCAAGTCTAACGCGTTCTATCAATAATCTAGTCTTTATAAGGTATCAAATTTTTCCATGCAATTTATACCATCAAAAATAAAGGTTTGCAAGAAAATATATAAAGTTTCTTCCCAAAAATGGTATCAAATGGGTAAAAGATAGATATTACGTTCTTTAACCGCCCTCCCCCATTGTACCTTACAGAAAATCAAACATTTTTTTTTTGTCCGCCGTATTTCTTAAATAAAATTTGTTGGTTTTAGGGTTTTTTCTTTCGTAACTTTTTTTCAACTAACAGTCTCTATAACTGCCTTTTCGTACATTAAGTATATACCAAGGCTACGATTTCTATAAAGCTCAATATACTATAGCAATTAGTACAAATAAGAACAACATTTGAATAAATCATTTTGATCAATACTTAAATATGCTGACTAAATCATATAGGGATGCACGAATTTTATCTCATCTTAAAAACTAAAACCTACCCGAAATGGGTTCTGTCAAAAATCACCATAACAAAATTATTAAGTCATCAAACAATTTTAAATATGTAATTGAATTGCTTTAAGACATTTCGTTTTAGAAATAAATAGCTGACAGCTTCAAAGGTTCACAATATTTCGATGAACTGTTTAAATATCAAAATATCTTAATCGAGTGTACTGTTAAGACTAATTATGCAAAAAAGAAAAAAAATGTAAAAATACAGACATTAAATATTGATCCATAAGCTGAAAAATAATAATGAAATCAGAAGATTCTCAGTGATGGATCAGGTTTTTCACACACACACCCCCAAAAAAACGGATGAATCAATACGTAATAAATACGTGTGTTCCGTATAATGTTGATGACTTCATTTTCTCTTGAATATTTTGGATTAAATGTTTCTGCTTATCTTTAATCCATTCAAGTCTTCGTATAAATAGTTTGACTTATGGATGGAATGAATTTAGGAAGGCGCCGTATTTTTAACAAGTACTTTCGGCCCCTGTTTCGGGGGAACAAAAATAAAATGATAAACACAATAACGAGTCATATATATTTATATAAAGAGCGGGAGGAGAATTTACGGAAGAAAAGAATTTTACTCGAAGAGGAAGAATTGATGGCAAAAGTGTAGAAGGCATTTAAAATTCTTTTGATGTCCTTCACGTCTTCAAATCTTACACTTGAAAGGAATTTTCAGTATAGTAAGCAAGAAAGATTGAATGTGTAGAATGTTCACCAAAAGCATTTCTTTCAAATTCGCTATAACTTCGTCTAAAAATCTAGACATAATCAATTTATTGTATAAGTTGCTTAGCTTGGCGTACGTCTTCATTTAAATTTCAAAATGAGCACAACTTGGTTTCAATCTCAGTACGTTTTAATTACACCTCATACATGTATATCTTATTTAAACAATGAATAACATTTTCAGATAAATTGTTGCAGATTCCTATTTCAAAATTTGATGAAGAACAATTCATGTACTTAACAAAAGTAAATTAAATATAACCTTACAATAACACAAAAATTGAATGGAAAATTTGAAAATTCTGTTTCGTAGAGTTAACTCCCTTCTGTTGGTTAAACTACCTCCTTTTTTTTCTTTTCTTTTTTTTTTTTTTTTTTGTTTTTTTAAGAAAGTTTGCCTACTTTTTCTTTGGTGATTCGTTACCGGTTCGCGAAAAGGTCAAGTTTGATTACAACAAGATTAATTATAAAACCTAATAAAATAATCGCTTCTTAAAAAAGAAAAAAGGTATTAAAAATAAGATTAAACAGAAATAATAAAACTATTTAAAAAAAAAAACATTTCAATTTTATTTTTCTAATAACCTGTATTCTTTCCTTTTAATTTTCAGTTGGCGATTTTTTTTATTGTTTGTATCAAGTTATATTCAGAAACTTGTTTGAGGCAAAAAGTGTGTCGTTTGTTTGTTATTGTTTTTTTAACAAAGTAATTTATATAAGTTGAAGTATTCCTCTCCTCAGAGCAAGAGGTCAAGATTGGGATCGCTGATTACCCAAGTTTGGTTTTTGTCCCTTCTACTTACTTCATTTTTCTAAACGATATCTATTTTATAATTTTTGCTCTAAGATAAAAAAAAATCTATATTTTATGGGCACAATTACCAAACGGTAATTGGGCCTATAAAATATAAATCCACGTAATAAAAAAAGAGATTTGCTAATGATATTAATGAAATATTTTAAAAGTCACAGATTTTTATAAAAAAAATGTTTCTTAGACTAAAATAATTATTCACGTTTAATTAAACATTACTAATTATATTTATAAGTAATTCTTTACAGGTTTTTCATTAAGGTGTAGATGTAAAACAATTACATTAATTGCATAGTTTAAGCCTATAAATTGCTAAAGTATTAACTTAAATTTGAAATTTTTAACAAAATTTTGAAAATTTTAATAGAAGAATAAAATAATCAATTATTAACTCTCTCTCTCTCAAATTGTAAAATAGATTTTGTCAGTTTCCCCATGCCTGACTATAGAATATTAACTTCATATGTAATTTGTAAATATTATCTTCGGGCGCCTTTTATTGTAATAATTACCATTTCTAAACGTTTGGTGTCGGTCTTTTGAAAACAGATTGTAAAATAGGCATTGTTGAGAAATCGAAATTGGTTAAAAGAATTTTAGTTAGTTCGTTACCAAAGTCATGACCTCTTACCTAACTTAGACGACAATCAGTTAATTTCATATACTTGATATTCTGTCAAATATTTTCCTTTTTATATATATTATCTTCCATTCTAGCAAATATGGATGTTGAGATATATATTTTGGGGGGGGGTTGTTTTTTTTGTTTTTTTTTTGTTGTTTTTTATTCGATGAAAACACTGGACTTAGTAGAATCTGTTTTCAGGATCAATCGATTTTTTTTTTTTATTTTTTTTTTTTTTTTACTCTTTTTCTATATTCGTTGATTAATAGCGAAACTGATTCTCATAATAATGTCATATTTGCGAATTCTTTCTGACTAGTTTCTTTACTGCGCATCTTTGTTCTCTTTTGAATCAGTTTTAATGAATATAACCTTTTCTTAACAGGGGAAGCAATAAGGTTAGCCCGCGATTTTGGCTACTTATGTGAAACAGAGTTTCCTGCCCGACCATGTGCAGAGTACACTTGCAGGCAATACACCGATCCCACCGAACAGCATACGCGTAAAAACATGATACTTGCAACTAAGTAAGTAAAATAAATGTTTACATATTTTCTTTAATTGATGAATCATTGAATAATAATTATACGACGTATTATGCACTTATCATCGACTATCGAGATTTCGTCTTTCTTTTTTATCGTTAACTTTAAAAGAACTAGCTAATACTTTTCATGAATTCCTTGTATTATTAGATATCAACAAAAAAAAATTACGTCTCCAATTTCCACCCACTCATAACGTTAAAATTAATTTGTTCATATTTATTACAGTTTCTAACGATTTTTTACTTTTATTATTTACAGACAAATACTTAAAGAGTTAGTGGACTTATTAAACCAAGACAGATCACCATTGGGCAATGCACGCCCTCAGTTAATTTTGGAACAAGGTATTCAACGGCATTTGACACATTTTAGCCTAATTACCCACGGCTTTGGAAGTCCAGCAGTAACTGCAGGAATGACAGCAATTCAGAACTATCTGAATGAAATGCTAAAATACCTGGACAAAAATTATCCTTCTCAAAATTCCCAGGTATCATCTGCTAATCAACTGGACTCAACTGGGAAAGCAAAATCTGAAAAGGATGAGAACCGAAGAGAATAGATTTTCAATTCACAAATATATATATATATATATATATATATAATATATATATATAAGGAAGAGGTGCGCCACTGACCAGACCCGAGATCCGAGCTCATTTCTGTTGCAATAACCAGGAATAAAAGAAAAGAAAAAAGAAAAACAACAAAGTAACAATATCAAAGCAAATGAATTTGTTTTGTTTTTGTTTGTTCGTTTTTATTATTTTGTTTAAAGCATCGGATACTCAGTTGATGACGGAAGATTGTTGAATTTAGGGTAACCTTTCTACCCCACTGCTAATTCATCATGTTTGGGACAATCGTGATGAAAGACTAAATATTTGATAAACAATAATGATCCCACGGGTCACTGCTCCATAGTGGCAGTGTATTGGAACAAGACGTTTAAATAAAGAACTAAAAAAAATACCCCAAACAAAATTGAATTTCATGTTGATAAACAGAAATCTTGCCAAATGTCTTATGGTTACCTTCAGTCTTGCTTCCGTGTATATGACTGTTCAAAATGCGCTGTAAACTACTAAAGCTTAAACCTGTGCGTTGTGAAAAGCCAAGAAAAATTAATCAAAAACTGTGTTGGTATGATTGAACTGTACATTGATGGGAACGTATGCATAAACAAAAGAATAAAAGTATTGAAATGTTAAGAAAAGATAATAACAGGACCTCAGTTCGACTTCAATATCGCTCTGCAATATATTCAGAAAATATGAAAAAAAAATAAGGAAATATGATTTTTTTTTAAATTGAAAAGCACCATTTTTATGAAAAAGGGAAGAAAAGAGCGATGGGGAGAGTGAGACGTCCATTTCTTTAATTTTTTTTTTTTTTTTTTTTTTTTTTTTTTTTTGCATTTTTATTTTATTTTTATTTTTATTTTTATTTTTATTTTTTTTTTAAAGGAAAATTTAAAATAAACATGATTATGGCCCATAAGTCGCATTCCAGTAGTGTGTGTACTCGGAACGATCGCCTTGTCAAAACGAAAATATTTGAATTAAACTTTTGTTGGTGATCTTGGCAATATTTGTCATGCAATTTTCTTAGTTTTCGTTTATTTCTTTGAATGAAATAGATGATTACTATAAATCTAATAAATACTATTATACTATATACTAAAGATACATGAAAACTTTCGCTTTACTGTAGTCTCAACTGACAATTGGGACTAATATTTAATGATTTAAGAAAATTGCGGGACAGACATTTGCTGATCTGCATGTACCATACGAAAAATGAAATGCATAATGATTTCAATTATAATCGTTATTATAACAATTACAATTATTTCGTTTTTGTTTTGTTTTTTTTTATCATAAATATTTTTGCTAATTTATTTATACTTTAAAGATTTCAATTGCATATCATTTATCGAGGCTCACCGTTCTTATAACCAACAGAATACATAAAATATTTTCTTTGTTAGAAGTATTTTCTTTCTCATTAGATACACCCAGGTTAAAATGATAGTTTCGAAAAGTATTTACTTTTTAGCGAGAATAATCCTCGTAAACAGTTATCACTCTAATATTCCAGTAAAAAATTTATTAGTTTGTTTGTTGGGTTTTTTTAATTTCCCCCCCCCCCCCAAGGCATATCATCTTTGGTTGGCATATATCAAGAAAATATAGTCTTAATGTCTTGGTATTGATCTGCCAAGAATGTAATATTTTAGCTTTTTTCTTTTTCTTGGAAACTTTCGCTACTTTTTTGGAATGGTCACTTTAAGAAAAAAATATTAGGTGTGTGTAAAAGTTACCAGCACCCTCTTTTCTAAAAACCAGAGATTGAATACATCATAGAAAATCGGTTTTTAATAACAAAATAAAAACCGCCGGAAACTTTCACAAACTTAATAAAGGTATCTGGATAAAATAAATCACTGTATTCGCCCAAAATTTCATGATAATTATTCGCAAATAAAATATTAGCCAAACACTTATTTCTACGATTTCAATAAAAAAAAATCAAACAGTACAATTTACCATTATTAAGCGACGGTTTATTCTTAGTCTTTCAAGCGATTGTCATTTTCCTATTACGAATTACTTAAAAATGTGAACACATGTAACACTTCATCTCCAAGATATTTTTGGCAATCTAAATTATTTATTTTCATTTAAACATTTTACACAATTCATGATCTGTAACATATAAATCTTTATTAATAATTTTTTTAGTCATAAACTGACAATGCATTAAATTCAAATCAAAATATTTTTCGGATAAACTGTTTTACCTTCTGATTTCATTTTCTTTTCTGTTGTGTTAATGAGCGGCCAGCCTCGTAGTTTTTGTCTTTGATTGTAGTGATGTCTGTAAATGAAACTTTTCAGCGTGTTTTGTTGGACTTAAAATCTAATTACACGCCAATAATCTCATTGTAGATAGTAAGAACCTTCAAGTAACAATGAGAAAATTGAAAATAAAAATGGTACATGCAATTTTATATTTTGTTGAATATTCCTTCTTATTTTTTCTTTTTATTTATTTATTATTTAATTCAGTAAAGGAAAGTAAGTTTTAGGCAGATTAAAAAAAAAAATTCAGTGAGAATCGCATAAATCACCAGCAAAAGAAGCAACAAAAATAAATTGTTTCCATTAGGAAAAAAATAAACGTTCATTTTAATTGTTCTGGATCGACTACTGAATTCCACATTTGGTATTTCATTGGTATCGATAAAAAGAAATAATAGAAATTTTTCTCTCTCTCTCTTTCTCTCTCTCTCTCTCCATATTTATACAACAAAGATACTACAACAGTCAACACATTTTCGTATTTAGGTATATTTTTCATCTTTGATTTTTACTGTGTCTAACTTTTTTTTTTTTTAATTTAGACATAGATTCTCAAGAACAGTATTTCAACATCGGCTGTCAAATAAATTTTGTCTCTTATCGTATTATATATTTCAAAATACGTGATAAAGCATTGACAAATAAAAGTAAAAACTAAGATAAATCGAGAAATATTATTTAAAAATATAAACAAAACATTTTACAATTTTATAGATTCAATTAAATTTTCAAACCAAATTGTAAAATTAGATATAGCAGCATCAATAAATTTCTTTAATTTTATGAGTAAAAAGTAATATTATTACACAATGATGTAGGTAAGGCAATGTACGTAAGAGTCAAAGCGTCACTGTGGTAATTCACCCATAACCGTTTGGATTCTCTTTTTTTTCATGTATTTAGTAATAAATATCAACTAGAAGAGCCAAAATATAATTTTCTCTAAACAGGAGTTTTGGTTTTGTTTTTTGTTTTTTTTTTTTTTTCTTAATCCTTTTTGGGGATAGAAAAATTGCAAGAAGCATTTTTCCAATTGTATTAGGAATAAAACGACAGCCCTAATATTACTGTGTGCTCGCAATGGGTACATACTTTTTATCATTTGCAAATGCTTGAACCAAAATGTAACGTGAGAGAAAATGATGCTAACTTGATTCTAGGTAACACACACACACACACACACACACACACACCTAATAAGGGTCTTAAAGGTAAGCTATAATAATGAGAGCGTGGACTATTAAATCAGTTCAGTGACAGGTGATACTCTTAACAGCCAGATACAAAGAAAGAAAGGAATGCTATTGTTCGCAGAATTGCAGCTTATAACAGGGATTTCAATGCGGAATATATTTGTGAAGATGGAAATATATAATCATTTCGTTAAAAGATGCTACTTTAATTTCTTAAGCAGGTTAAGGTTTATTTACCGAACTATATTGAGCAAATGTACTTAATTATCGTACACACACAATTCTTATTTATTCCATTCTTAGGCATATATACGTATTTATGCGTGTATTTGATTGTTTACGCGAACATTTATAAAGAAACCTAAACACTCATAAGAATTTACAGAAATTATTATGAACAGGTATAATACCAAGTACAATTAACTTTAATTTCAATCCACATTAACATAGAATATAGTCAACACAACATTATGTATGTTTGCATTAATTTAGTTATTTTTTTTACTTTTTTTTACTAACCCTAGGTTTTATATATAACAGCTAATTTGTGTATATGTATGTGAATATATGTGTGTGTGTGTGTGCGCACGCGCGCATGTGTCAGTCGGTTTTTATTTCCTACAGAAAATTCCTTATTGAATGTAATGTTGACTTGAGATTCAGTTTTGAACTTTTGACTACGTGGTTTTACTGGTTAACGTGCTGTCTCTGTGAGCTCCTCACAATAGCTTTGAGCCATGTTTCAACGTTCGAGAAAAGTGGCTTAATGTGTCAAAGTTGATTTCGCCTACAAATACTTATTTAAAGTGAACGGCTTGAAAACGTAATTGGAAGTTTTCATTATGCTAAATATCTTTTCCACTTTTTTTTTCTAATAACATAAACCAACTCCTATTTAAGTCTGAGGAAAACTTGTTTTGTGGGGGGGGTATTTTGTTTTTTTGGGGGGGTTTTTTGTTTTTTTTTGCCTGATTTAATGGTGAATATTCTGACATGCGATAATTATTAAACTGCAATTTTGTAAGAGCTGCTCATGAATGAATATGTTCCATTTAATTCGTACACAGAAAAACGTTAAATTGCGATATGTATTTCAATCTTAATAAAAATAGATAACAGTAGATAAATAAAAATAATAAAGAAAATTTACTCTAGTGATGAAAGTTACCTCCAATATTTGATACTTATTTGTAATGATGGGTAAGTATTGTCAGCATTCATGTTCGATGCCTTAATCACAGATAGCGAGAATTTTTTTTTCTTATATATATATATATATATATATAATATATATATATATATATATATATATATATATATATATATATATATATATATATTAAGTACGAACTGCTGAATATAAATCTATAAAGGCAGTATATATCTTGCTCGAAAAAGTACATTTTTTTTGTTTACATCAAGGGACACATTTTAAAATTCTGAACTTTATATATAGTTATATCCGACTTTATATCTACATGAAATTAATGTTTTCTTAAATAATATTCACATATCTGAATTTGAATAATAGTTTACATAAACGATTTGAAGAGCAAAGAATATGTTCAAACTATATTTTTGGGGTTCATGTTTTGTCTTTTGAACTGTGCTCAAAGGAAATCACGATTATCAATGTTTTCATTAAAACTGTATTACACATTCTTTAATTTAGTTTCTTGTAACAGTGATAATGTAATCTTCATGCTGAAAGAATTTTGTCATATTATATAAGGCCGAGTAAAATCACTTGAAAATGTTTTCGTTACAAATTTTCTTATCTACTTTCTCGCTGTCATGATTTATAATTTTCATAATTTAAAAAGGTCTAAAAAATTTTGATAATGTGTCATCTCTAAAATCATAATTCTTTTAAGAGAACAAAAAAAAATAATTTTTTCAGAAACTTTCCGCTTATCCAATCTTCATAAACACATTAGAATTATAAAAAATACACTTTTAATTATGAAATTAAACTATTTCTTACGATTAGGTTTTATGGTGAATATCATTTTTTTTTTTTTCTCAACTCCTTGCAGAAAGTTATAAGAACT
>CAUZXS010003839.1:35000-41541 GCA_963585895.1 Sepioteuthis lessoniana | reverse complement strand
GATCCTTCAAGTCACTCTAGACTAAGGTCGACTTAGGAGGACGTTCCTAAACAAAAACCGAGGACATATATACATATATATATATATATATATGTATATATATTAGATACGTACCTTATATTGCTTTATGTTAAGCAAGGAGGTATCAAGTACCATTTTTATTGTCCTTGGTCTGACTCGACCTGGGATATAACCCAGGCCTACCGGACCATTGGTGAACACTCGACCTCTCTCAATATATATAATCCCTATTATAGGTAAAAATTCTCGGTGAGATTGAGTTTTATTCATAGATACTGATTCATTCTTCTTTTACCACGTCAGTCACTCACACACACACAATATATATATATATATATATATGTCGGGGGGCGCCCGTGATGTAGTGACTGTCTTCGTTGAAAATAGACACTCAATGAAGTGAGTTCGAGTTCTCAACAAGACTATTCATTTAACATAACGGTAATATCCTTGAGAAAAGTTTGAATCCTACTCCAGTAGCTATGGGTAAATAGTCGGGGAAACTAGACACCCTAAAATAGGTATGAACGCTTTCGAGAAGAAGGAAAAGTCTTAATTCAAGCCTGTTAAGCTTTGTGTTGCATCTTACTCATTACAGAGGTTTGGGGCATATATATATATATATATATATATATATATATATATATATATATATATATATATATATATATATATATATATATCAGGGGCGGAGACGGGACTAGTGCTACTCGTGCCCGGCACGACCAATAACTTGGTCAATGTTATTCAAAATGGATTAAAAATCATCCATTAATTTTAAGCAAACATACTTAGTCTGATCTCAATTAAATTACGTATCTATTCAAGTTTCGATAACTAAGTAGCAAAAAGTTCATAAATATATATGGGAATAATACAACAATGCTGTTTTGAACGGATGGTCTTTGTCCGGCCACCGTCAGATCCATTAAACATCCCATAAAATCGGCTATAATGTAGAACACGCGCAAATCCGTGCCGAGCACTAGACCCTTATAATAACAGTAATGTTAGAGAAATCCGCTCTTGGCTGTAGCCAATAGCAAGAGCAACCCAAAGACCGTGCTCAAAAATCTTAGCACATTCTGACTGCTGACAGCTGTCTTGGGAAGAGGGAGAGGGACCGAGAGAGAGAGATGGGGGGGATAGCAGATTATAGCCGTCGCCGACGTCATCATCATCGCTCTGGTAAATGTTGGTTAAACGGCGCGTTTTAATTCGTTTTTTACTAACAGATCTCTATTTCTTTAATGAATGTTGCATATATTACATTCTGTAACTAAAATTTGTTTATTTGAATACATTTTCATCAAATAATCTTTATTTTAAGCGAAATTGAAACTACTAGCTGTGTCTGTGTATATTGTCATCAGTTTCTTTATTCTAATAAACATATTTTTCTCGTCATAGTAATGAACATCTCTTCTCTTTTCTTCTATACTTTTGAAAGGAAAAAAAATTATCTTATCTACTGTATTAACAAGACTACAAATTATATAGTATCTTGATTGTTTACAAAAAAAAAACACCATACAAGGTACGTTTGTCAATCTGTGCTATACAATGGAGAATCACGCAATAGCAACTATGATGACTTACTTTGGGTCCACGGACCACGGGTTGGGAACTGAAGTTGACAGAGGGCGGTGGGGGGCACGAGTAGCAAAAATAGGCTAGAGTCGCCACTGATATGTATATATATATAAGCGATAACAATTTTCGTGTTGTTTTTACAATTTCAGTGCCCACTCTCCAATACTTGCAATGGAAAATAACTTTTAAAATTGACTGATTGATTTTAACAAAATCCAAACAGCCTTGGGTTATTTTATCCCAGAGTTTTGGAACTGCGTTCATTGTACTTTCATATTCACATTTTTATATGGAACAATTTCCTAGTTCGTTTTCTTTTGTATTATTATTATTGCGCAGCTTGTTTCTTAAGATACATTTTGCAAACATATCTATCGTATATAAATAATTTTAAAACCGATTTGTTGTACGCATAGTTGGGACGCTAACACGTACTACCCCTCTCGTATCAGAGTGGACGTGGGTGTAATGTCAATGAAGGAGTACTCTACACGCTTCAGACGTATAGAACAGTAGCCTCACCGTCACATGCAGACTAGTACCATTTTCAGGATTCCTTTCTTTCGGAATTACTTACGATTGAAGGTACCGTATAAATGAGTTTATCTATGAACATTTCAAAACACACACACACACCCACACATACACATACACACACACACACATATATATATATATGTGTGTGTGTGTGTGTGATTAAAAAGAATGCGTAAGAATTAATCTGACTTCGTTTTAAATTGAGAAGATTTATAGGTGCCTAATTTAAAAAGAAAGAAAAGAGAGACAGAGAGAGATTGTGAGAGAGACAGAGAGAGAGAGAGAGAGAGAGAGAGAGAGTCTTTAGTAACGTCTTGTAAATGACTTGCTCCAAGCTTATGATAAAAGCAGGTCTGTGCTTGTCTACCTACCTGTTTTATCAAGACTGAGAGGCACACATCTCTATTCAGAAAGGCATGAAGTTATAAATGTGGTTCATGAATTCGCGCAGATCACGTGACCGTTGTCGAAAGTTGAAAGAAATAAAAAGGCGCAAGTGATTATTGCATACCTACCTTTCAAAAGGAAGAAAACGTGTGCGTGTTATTTAAACCGTACCTGTTATGTTTGTTGCGAATGAAACGGTATGTGTGTGTGTATGTATGTGTATAACTCTGTGTGCATGTGTGCACGTGTGTGTGTGTGTGTTTGTGTGTGTGTAGAAGAGGGAGCTTGTTCAAGATTTATCACGTGCAGACACTGAATAAGAAATGCTCTACCTCTGCAGTCAGAATGCAGTGAAGGCGCTAAGATTTAATTATCAGATGTGATTTGGTAGGTATGCATTTGCAAAAAATAAAGAAAGAAATGAATGAATGAATGAATAACAAAATAAAAATAGTAATAATGAAATGTCTAATTAACACATCGATGGGCTCAGGCACACGGACTCATTCACTTCAGAGATACACACACAAAAACGCTGAGGATGCCACTAGTTTATATATATATATATATATATATATATATATATATATATATATATATATCAAAGAAGAATCAATGTTCGCTTTTATGTGCTCAAATCAATATATATATATATATATATATATATATTAGAGAGAGAGATACAGAAAGAGAGAGAGAAAGAGAGAGAGAGAGAGAAAACACACACACACACACACATATATATATATATATATATATATATATATATATATATATATATATATATATATGAATTGATGCAAGCACATAAAAAGGAACATTGATTCTTCTTCATATATATATATATATATATATATATATATAGATAGATATATATACTCACACAAAGATATGCGTACAAACGCGAACATATATATACAAATGCGAACACGCTTATATATATAAAAATCTCTTCACCTGTTTTTGTGTTTCTACCATTGTGAATGAATTGGGATGTATACATCTTTATATATATAGTATGAAAAAGTAAATATATATGTATATATACATTTATATATATAAATCTATGTACTTGTTAATGTGTACCTATCGGTGTGGATAAATACAAAAAAAAAAAAAATATATATATATATATATATATATATATATATATATATATATATATATATATACTTTGAAGACAGGAAGAAGGCAGAAGCACATGAGAGTAGAATGTATGATTTTGAAAAATTATAAATCTTTTATTTACCAATAATATATATATATATATATATATATATATATATATATATATATATGTATATATATATATGTATACACACTTGAATATATATATATATATATATCAAACTGCTCTATCTAAGCATTTTTGGGGTTTGAAAAATAAAGGTTTAACACCTGAGATTCAATGGTCCATATTAAAAAGATCAAATACTCCAAAGTCTTTCAATAGTAGATGCAATCTGTGTGTAGAAGAAAAAATGCACATTTTGCTTCATCCAGAGTCAGAAAATTTATTAAATAAGAGAAGTGAATTAATAGCTAGGTGTAGACATAGGGCTAAATTTAAACTATAGATAATTAACTTGAATATTTTTTTTCAAACATAGAATTAACCTGTGAATTAATGTAACTGAATTAAATAAAATAAAATGTTGGATAGAAATTGTGAAAAAACATATCATATATACGTACTAATCATTAAAAGTGTAACTGATTAATAGATTCCAAATAGTTTTGATTTAATTTTTTTTAATTTAATTAAATCTTGAGTTTAATTTAATATAATTATTACAGTATCATTACGTAAAGTTATTGAATAAAGTTAAAAATCTATTTTAATATTAAATCTGTAGTTTAAGTCAAAATGTAATTAGAATTCAAAAATTAAAAAAAATATTTTCAAATAAATTTACTACAATTCTAACTGAAATTAAAATAGAAAACTGAAGTGGGCTAAATGAGGAGATAACTCCTTACCCCTCTTCTATCTCCTCCCAACTTTTTCTGTGTCTATTCTGATTTGTTTTATCCATAGGATCGTGTTTTTGAATTTTTCCAAAATGCGTAACGGGATGGAAATAAATCTATAATCCTAATGTGACCGGTTTGTTGTTTTTCTTAAAGAAAGTATATTTATATATATATATATACATGTTTGTGTGGTTTGATAAATGCACTCACAAAAAACAGATTGAGAGATAAATGAATAGTGAATAGGTTTTTTCAACACTTATTGAAACTTAAACTATACAAATAAATGTGTGTCTATATGTGTATATGATAGTGTGATACTGTGTTTTAAAAAACATGTACATATAAATATGTTTATGTATAAACGTTCATACGTAATTTGGCGACCAAAAGTGGGGGCGACCTGAAGGCTCCATTTTAATAGCTAATACATAGATGTGTAGGGGAGGCGCTATTCCGTTCCCTGGACTGGTCCACCTTACCAATGATAAGTACCTTATAATGCTGGGTGTTAAGCAAAGACGTGTTAAGTACCATTTTATGATTGTTTGGCAAGACCCAAGCCCTGCCATATATATATATATATATATATATATATATATATATATATATATATATATATTATAATTATATATATATATATATATGTTATAATTGGCTCCACTCGTATTGAGCACTTTTGTAATTGTAGCATTGCAGTGTTTACGGTGGGTTTTAGTTTTCTTTTGACCAACTGACTGCATATCTCTTGATTTTTTTCAAGTGGTGTGACGGGGTTGGCCTTTTCTTTCTTTTTGTCCTGTAAAATTTTTTTTCTTTTTCCCCCGGGCGGTGATTCGAGATGATTTTATCTCTTGTTGCTGGCGTTTTTTTTTCTGGTAACCGTGAATGCTGGTAGATATTAGATTAGTATATACATATACATATATATATATATATATATATATATATATATATATATATATATATACGTGGTACATTCAATAAGTTTCCAGACTTTTTTGTACGGGCATTTAGAATTGTTGTAGACTCTTGAATATTTAGTATTTTATTGCTATACATCTTATGAGATGACTGACTAAATATTATGGTTTCAGGTTCAAAGGAACAGCTATAGCAGCAATTGGAATACACCTTACTAAAGCCTGATTGTCGCAGCTGGTGAATTTCAAAAACGTAATCTTGACGTGAGGACACTTTAGAAGAACGATGTGCAAAAAAAAAAAAAATGTTATAACCTGGAAAAAATGCTTCAGAATCGTATGAAATGCTTCAGACTGCTTTTCGACCATCTTGCATGAATCGAGCATCAGTTTTTGAGTGGCCTAAGTGATTCAAGGAAGGCACGGAGTCTGTGAGGGAGGATGAGGGGTGTGGGAGAAGTAAGGAAGTCAATACACCAGAATTGATTGGCCAAAGGCTTAGGGTTAGGGTTACTATTTTGAGTTTTTAAGGGAGTTCAGGAAGAGATTCCTAGGGAAGAGGCCAGCACTCTTCAAATACGGTCAGTGGGATTACCAGCAGGACAATGCACCAGTCCACAACTCCATCCTTGTCACAGACTATTTGACCATGATGGGCATCAATACAGTTCCTCACCCACCCTATAGTCCAGACCTTGCTCCCTGAGATTTTTCGTTATTCACTTAGCTCACAGGCTGTAGTTGTGTGACAATTGAGGAGATGAAAGAGGCTGTGAAGAAGGTCATTGACAGACTCACACAAGAGGACTTCCATGGAGCCTTCCAGAAGTTGTTTGAACGGTACAACAAGTACATTGCAGCCGGAGAAGATTGCTTCGAAGGGGACTCAAGTTTCATGTGTGTACTATCTATAAAAGTGCCCATATGAAAAAAGTCTGGAAACTTATTTAATGACCCTCGTATATATATATATATATATATATATATATATGTATATGTATGTACTGCTGCAAACACACATTTAATTACATATGTAGGTGTGTGTTTGTTTATACATTTATATGGGTCTGCATTTGTTTACATTTATGTGTGCACGTTTATCTATA
>CAUZXS010003839.1:25000-30000 GCA_963585895.1 Sepioteuthis lessoniana | reverse complement strand
GTGTATATATTTTACTTACACACCACACACATACGTATATGTGTATATGTGACTCCGTGGGTGCATGTGTATGTGTGTGTGTGTATTTTACTTACACACACACGTAAACACACAAGCACATACACATACGTATATGTGTATATGCAAGTTCGTGGATGCGTGTGTATGTGTGTGTATTTTATTTACACACACATACGTATATGTTTATGTGTGAGTGTGTGTGTACGTTTATATGTAAGATAATATTTTACTTACACACACACACATACGTATATGTGTATGTGTGAGTGTGTGTGTGTGCATGTGTATGTGTGCGTGTATTTTACTTACACACACACGTATACACACATACGTATATGTGTATATGTGAGAGCGTGGGTGCGTATATGTATGTGTATATTTTACTTACACACACACACAGATACGTATATGTGTTATGTGTGAATGCACGTGGGTGCGTGTATGTGTGTATGTATTTTAATTACACACAGACATACATATGTGTATATGTGAGTGTGTGTGTGTGTGTGTGTGTGTGTGTGTGTGTGTGCATGTGTATGTGTGTATATTTTACTTACACACACACACACACACACACACACAAGCATACACTCATACGTAAATGTGTATATCTGAGAGCGTTGGTGCGTGTGTATCTGTGTGCATATTTTATCTACACACACACATATACGTATGTGTGTATTTTAGAGTGCGTCGGGTGGTATGTGTGTATGTATTTTACGTACACACATACGTATATGTGTATATATGAGTGCATGAGTGTATATGTATGTGTGTGTGTATTTTACTTACACACACACATACACACACACACACACACATTCGTATATATGTATATATAAGATCGTTGGTGTGTGTGTGTATGTATGTGTGTCTATTTTACTTACACACACACTCACACGTAAGCATATGTGTATGTGTGCGTTCGTGGGTTCGTGTGAATGTGTATGTGTGTGTATTCTACTTACACACACACGTACGTATATGTGTATATGTGAGTGCACGTGAATGTGTGTGTATTTTACTTACACACACACACACACACACACACACACACAAGCACACACACATTCGTATATATGTATATGAAATTTCTATGGTGTGTGTGTGTATGTGCGTGTGTCTATTTTACTTACACACACACACTCATACGTATATGTTTATATGTAAGTGCGTGGGTACATGTGTATGTATGTGCGTGTATTTTACTTAGACACACATATACACACACACAACCACACACACACATACGTATATGTATATGTGAATGCGTTGGTATGTGTGTATGGGTGTGTCTGTGAGTAAGTAGGCGTGAATGTGTGTGTGTGTGTGTGTGTGTGTGTGTGTGTGTGTGTGTGTGTGTGTGTGTGTGTTAGTGTGTGGATCAATTAGTTCATAGCAAAGTTTTATTTGGTTGCATTTTGATCTCCCATTCCTCCGTTTACTCGACAATGGTTATCGTCGTAGGAAATGGACACGGCGACACGAGTTCAAATTCTGGCTGATTGCATTTCACATAGCACTAATCCCCTTGGGAAAGGTATGAATCCAATTATTCTCCCTCCAGCTATGGGTAAATAGTAGGACAGACTGGGTCCTTCAGCCTTGGTGAGACAACTATTCTAGGAGAAGGAAAACTCTGAATTCAAACCTGTTAAACCCTGCTTTAAAAAAATGACCTTGTGTCATATCCTGCCCGAGCGGGGAGGGGGTTTAGTAAATATTGTTTACTCGACAAGGGCACAAAAAATATCCACCCCTGGATAATGTTAATTGACAGAAAACGAACATTTATTACTGACTATCATACCGGGCATTGGCATAATGGTTAGAGTGTTAGCCAATGGCTCGGGAGATCTGGGTTCAATCCCAGGTCGAGCCATACCAAAGTACTCAAAAAATGGTACTCGATGCTATCTTGCTTAACACTCTGCATTATAAGGTACGTATCAAGGGTAAGGTGGAGCAATCCAGGAGTAGCGCCCTCCCCTACACTTCGGTGTAGTAGCTATATAAAAGGGAGCCTTTGGGTTACCCTCGACTACGGTCGCCAACCTTTTTTTACTTATCATGCTATGTAGTTCCTGATATCCCATCACGTACAGAGAAAGAGATAGATAGATGGAGAGAGAGAGAGAGAGAGAGAGAGAGGGGGTGCACATACACACGCGTAAACTGTTTTGAGCGTGCAAAATATGTTAATTGTTTTTACAAATCAATTATTCTTTTATCTTTTCTTCGTAAATTATGCAAAAATACATAATACACACTCAAACACTGAGAGACAGACTGACGAGTATACATACATATATACATATGTATTTATATATGCGAGTGTGCACGAGTGCATGGATAAGATATGTGCGCGCACACACACCCACACACACACATAAATATATGCTTCATCATCATCATCATCAACAAGTCCGCTGCTAGCATAGATTTCTCTGACTCTTTCTCTCCATACGTCCCTATCATCAACAAGTCCGCTGCTAGCATAGATTTCCCTGACTCTTTCTCCCTATACGTCCCTATCATCCATCATGTCCATACAGTGCTGTTGTAAGCTTTGGTTGGTTGGTCAACACTGCCAGTCCATCTGATTGAGAATGTTACTAATATATATATATATATGTGTGTGTGTGTGTGTGTGTGTGTGTGTGTGTGTGTGCGTAATTAGTCTGTACTTATTAAAATACATTAGAATGTGTGCGTGTCCTCACACACACACACACACACACTCACACACACACACACACACACATATATATATGCTCCTCTAACTCGTGCTTCACATATTCGATCGTAATTTTTTAATAAAATAAATGAAAGCAATGAATATGTAAAATGATTGGTCATTACATTCATTTTACTGCAGATCTGATTAAATACATGAAACGTGAGTTAGTGAAGAACACTTTTTGGGTTTGGCTTGGTTTGGTTTTATGACATACGAACTATTATAGGTTATCTAATGCCAAATCCATCTTTATGAACAGTTTTATTTCAAAGAATTCAGTTGAACATAAGTACAGTTTCACTGTCCAAAACAGTTCTATTTTAAAGAATTCAGTCTAGTATTAAAAACAGTTCTATTTCAAATATTCAGTTTAGCTCAAGTACGCTGTTTAAATATCAAAACAGTCCCATCTCAACCAGCTCAGTTTAGTTTTTTTTTTTACTCATAAATAGGACACTGTCAGATGCTGCCACTCCGGGTCAGAGTGATCCTTGGAGTGATTGCAATGAAGATGTACTCCATATTTCCCCAAAGCTCTAGCATTACTGGAACCTTACCATCAGATTGTTTAGTGTCATATCTAGGACAATCGTTAGTGGGGTCTCAGCTACCTGCAGAGAAGCAGTTGGTGTATTCTGCAGCCCCATCCGATTGGGCAAAGACCGTCTTTTAAGTCCAAAATATAACCATGAATAACATTTCACTCTATTTAAAGTCTACAGAACAGGTTAACCTTATATATATATATATATATATATATATATATATATATATATATATTACATAATTTATTTCGTTATTATCAACTTTTCAATGTATACTTATACTTTTCATGTGATAAAGAATACATCTTTGGAAGATAATTTTCGGATCGTACATCGTATTCTAACATCGCCCTGAAGATGGTTCAGAAAAACTGATACGATAAAATTTGGCACATTACATCATATAAATAAATACACCGGCTGAATATCTTTTATTTTAATTTTTTGTCTTTTTTTGCATATCATAGTATTTATTTCAATTTACACTCTCACTCACTCACTAGTTTCCTCACTCTCTCGTTTTATATATGGAGGTATACGTGTTTTAATGGCTTTGTAAATATCCATTGGAAACGTATGCATCCGACTATTCTGTTTCCAGCAAGGGGTAAATATTAGGGTAGACTTGGCTCTTTAACCTTGGTGTGGCAACTGGTCTAGGAGATAAACTTTCCTGAATTCAAACCAGTTAAACTATGCCAAGAAAATTGACCTTATCTAATGAAACAGTTAATAAATACATATTTAAATGATGTTAATTTGTAGAGACAATTGATTGATTTTAACGGCATGTCAACTTGTCTAGGGATATTTAATGCCAGGAAGTTAGGGAACATCATTCCTTTGACGTTTATATTCATATTTTTTGTAGTTGTTTCCTGATAGCTTTTTTTTTACCCTTCTATCGATTATTGCTAATTCTAAAACAGTCTAATTTATCCCATAGCTTAGTCACTAATCCTTGTCACAACTCCATGCAGTGGACTTAGGAGTAATGGCAATAAAGAGTTACACCACACTCAGCAGATCTAGAAAACTGGAGACTCGTCATCAGATGCTCGTGTCAGTGTTATAGCCTGGACATGTTGATTTATGAAAAGGATAAATGAATGTTTCTATATTTTATGATTATATTTAATAAGAATTATGAATTTAGTATGATACTGTAACTGCCCTGTTACTTATGCCTTCGTATTTTATCAATGTAGTTTTAAACTGATGTAGTGATGGTGGGATAACCTTGTCGGATTCTAAAATCTTTCTTAAGAAAGAAAAAGATGAAGCAATTGCTTACGATACAAGTTGCGCACGGCGGCTGCAACGTAAGTGTTTCGGGATGTTAAGTTTCTATTGATTGGAGCAGAGAAGAAGAAAATACCGGATAATAAGTAGAAAATATTTTAAAATTGCAATGAGTTTCACATCAGCAGAAAAGAAAAAAAAAAAAAAAAAAAAAAAAAAAAACAGAAACAAAAAACAAAACAAAAAATAAATAACTACAAAGAAACAAAAAAATACAATTTTTTTCTGCTTTTCGTGAAAATATTGCCGATAACACAAACACATTTATTTAAATAGATTTAGCTTTATGATCTGGTTTTACACACACACTTCCACAAAAAGACACAACGAGTGAGAGAGAGAGAGAGAGAGAGAGAGAGAGAGAGAGAGAGAGAGAGAGAGAGAAAGAGAGA
>CAUZXS010003839.1:17500-20000 GCA_963585895.1 Sepioteuthis lessoniana | reverse complement strand
TAGGAAGCAGCGTCTCATCAACCGAGAAAGACATCGACACACGACTGACGAAGGCATGGACAGCTATCGATAGGCTCTCGATCATATGGAAGTCGGACCTAACTGATAAAATGAAACGCAGTTTCTTCCAGGCAGCGGTTGTGTCGATACTGCTCTATGGATGCACCACATGGACGCTTACGAAGCGGCTGGAGAGGAGGCTGGACGGAAATTATACAAGAATGTTGAGAGCAGTATTAAACAAGTCCTGGCGACAACACCCCACGAGACTCCAACTATACGGACACTTGCCCCCCATCACAAAAACTATACAAGTTCGACGAAGTTCGACACTGCTGGAGAAGCAAGGACGAGCTCATAAGCGATGTACTCCTGTGGACCCCCACACATGGATGTGCAAGAGTGGGACGACCAGCACGAACTTACATACAGCAGCTATGTGAGGACACGGGATGTAACCCTGAAGACCTGCCGGAGGCGATGAATGATAGGGAGAAATGGCGAGAGACGGTCAGGGATATCCGCGCAGGCGGCGCGACATGATGATGATGATATATAATACATATATATAGTAAGTAAAGTTGGCGACCATAGTCGAGGGTAACCCGAAAGCTCCCTTTTCGATAGCTACTACACCAATGTGTAGGGGAGGGCGCTACTCCTTCCCTGGATTGCTCTACTTTACCCTTGATCCGTACCTTATAATGCTGAGTGTTAAGCAAGGAGGCATCAAGTACCATTTTTTGAGTCTTTTGGTATGACTCGACCTGGGATTGAACCCAGGTCTCCCGGACCATTGGCGAACACTCTAACCCCTAGGCCAATGTCCGGTCCACATATATATAATATATAATATGTATCATGATTCACCCAAACCCTGAAAAATTGTTAAATAAGAGACGTGAATTAATATCTAGATGTAGACATAGAGCAAAATTTAAACTATAGAAAGATTAACATGGATACTTTTTTAAAAAAACATAGGATTAAATTGAGAATCAAGGTTAATCAATAAAAATAAAATAAAATAAAAGATAAAAAATGTGAAAAAAAAAACATATCTTATATAAGTACTATTCAATAAAAGTGTAACTGAATTAATAAGCTCGAAAATAAATTTGAGATTTAAAAAAAATTAAATTTGATTAAATCTTGAATTAAATTCAATATAATTATTACTGTATCATTACGTAAAGTTATTGAATAAAGTTATTTTATCTAAATTAGTATTAAATCTGGAGTTTTACGTCGAAATGTAATTAGAATTTAAAAAAATTAAAAATTAAAAAAATATTGATTTATGCAATTCTAACCGGCAATAAAATTTAAAAAAAAAAAACGGAGAAAAACAAGGAGAAAACTCTTCACCCCTCTTCTATCCTCTTCCCACCCTCTTTTCCTGTGTCTATTCTGATTTAAATGAAACCATTAGAACTGAAGAAGTCCTGTTAATTTTTTTTCGTGTTTTTTGATTTAATCAAAAACACATAACAGGATGGAAATAAATTTATAATCCTAATGTGATCGGTTTTGTTTTTTCTTAAAGAAATTATTGCTCTGTAATGTCAGTTACATTGAGCTCTTTACCAGGAAAATTTAAATGTTCACTGTTGAATGTTTTTTTGTCTTGATGGAATTCCTCCCAACTCCGGTTTAACTGGAACGAATAATACCTATATATCAGCGGCAACTCTAGCCTATTTTTGCTACTCGTGCACCCCCTCCCTCTGTCAACTTCACTTCCCAACCCGTGGTCCGTGGACCTAAAGTAAGTCACCATAGTTGCTATTGCGTGATTCTCAATTGTATAGCACAGATTGACAAACGTACCTTGCATGGTGTATTTTTTTGTAAACAATCAAGATACTATATAATTTGTAGTCTTGTTAATACAGTAGATAAGATAATTTTTTTTCCTTTCAAAAGTATAGAAGAAAAGAGAAGATGTTCATTACTATGACGAGAAAAATATGTTTATTAGAATGAAGAAACTGATGACAATATACACAGACACAGCTTGTAATTTCAATTTCGCTTAAAATAAAGTTTATTTGTTGAAAATGTATTCAAATAAACAAATTTTAGTTACAGAATGTAATATATGCAACATTCATTAAAGAAATAGAGATCTGTTAGTGAAAAAACGAATTAAAACACGCCGTTTAACCAACATTTACCATAGCGATGATGATGACGTCGGCGACAGCTATAATCTGCTATCCCCCCCTCTCTCTCTCTCTCTCTCTCTCTCTCTCTCTTGGCCCCTTTCCCTCTTCCCAAGACAGCTGTCAGCAGTCACAATGTGCAAATATTTTTGAGCACGGTGTTTTGAGTTGCTCTTGCTATTGGCTACAGCCGAAAGCAGATTTCTCTAACATTACTGTTATTATAAGGGTCTAGTGCCTGGCACGGTTTGCGAGTGTTCAACATTATAGCTGATTTTATGGGATGTTCAATGAATCTGACGGTGGCCGGACAAAGACCATCCGTTCAAAACAGC
>CAUZXS010003839.1:0-12500 GCA_963585895.1 Sepioteuthis lessoniana | reverse complement strand
TAGAGGATAATATTTGACTTAGTGTGAAAATTTTCATAGATCAAAAACCATAATTAATTTTTTTTAAATTCCCTCCTAAATTGTTAAAAATACATTTTTAGCCAATAAGAATCATAGATAATCAAGAACATTTTAAATTTAACTTTGAGCTTTTGCCGTCTTTATAAAAGAGTGACGAAATGAATATCTATTTAGTTTGTATGGAATTATTCTTTACTTACTCAACAATTTTTTTTTTCATTTATTTCTTTTGCGTAAAAAATTAACTTTCTTTTCTTCAAGTATACATTTAATTTCACCATCTCTTAACAATCTTAAATTGAAGTAATATGTTAGTATTTACATAGATTTATTATTACTGCGACTAAAGTCTTCGCTTGCTAATTTAAAAAAAAGTGTCAGGAAGAGCCGTATATATTTCTAACTCATAAATACATTTTCCCTCTCACATAGTGATATACTTACACACCGAATTTTTACATATTCACAAATACACAGAAAGTAGGATCATTTAGATTTAGACTAACAATAACTGCTATATTTCATGCATGAATTTTCTCTTTCTCTCTTGTAAATCTCAGACTAATATTATTTCATCTTACAAGAAAATAATTTGCAATTCTTTTCACTCAATTCATGGAAATAAAAAATCATTTATTTGTAGATTGGTGTATCATTTACACCTTTCTCAGCAAAAAGAAAAAAAATATATGTATCAAGATAGAGTGAGAGAAAGAAGTGGAGAGAGAGAGAGAGAGAGAGAGAGAGAGAGAGAGAGAGAGAGAAAAATAGGTTTGGGTTTAATTCCGTGAACGGTGTGATTCACATCCAAAATATTGCAATGATCTGAAACACTCACTGTGTGTAAAACCCATAAAGAGAGAAATATGGAAATATTTGCGATTTACGACTGATTAATGATTTGGCATACATGGCTACTGGTTACGTGAATGCTGGCACTATTCAAAAACACTTTAGGCAGTTGCTTGTTGAATAAAAACGCGCAGGTGTTTGAAGAGCGAGATTATTGAGATTATTTCCATCCATATGTTTCTCTCTTTTCTCTCTTGATTCTATTTATTTCCAATGTTTATATACTTCTATCTGTGCGTCTAAGTCTCATATATCTATCTACCTGTTAGATTCCAGCTGTTCTTATCTATCTGTCTATCTATCGATCTATCTATCTGTCCGTCTCCTACCTCTTTATATATCTATCTATCTGTGCCTTTCACTCTCATAACGATTTATCTACCGGTTTCTTTCCGTCTACTCCATCGTATATCTATCTATCTATCTATCTATCTATCTGTTCGTCTTCGACCTCTTCATATATATCTATCTGTGCCTTTCAATCATATACTTATTCATTTACCTGTTTCTTTCCGTCTGCTCCACCATATCTATCTATCTATCTATTGTGTCTCTTAATCTCGTATGTCTTTATATATCTGTCTATTTCAGTTTTCACTAATCTATCAAATTATATATATATATATTTCTCTCTAAACACACACACACTTATATATATATATGTGTGTGTGTGTATGTGTGTGTGTGTGTGTGTGCAGAGAGAGAAAAATACACACACACACACACACGCACACAGACACACACACACACACACATATATATATATATATATATATATTGTCATCTACAGACAGACTGTTTCGTTGTATCACAACTCGTCACTCTAGCTAGACAGGTAGGACGATTCAAGCTGGGAATGAAACCGCCCAAAACTACGTTAAACTTAGTGTCATACCACTCAGTCACCAGCCGACATATGTCAGCCCGGGAATTATGAGGCATTACATAGTAGCTTTCGTTTGTTTACATTTTACCTCAATATATTTATAATTTAAGTTAGAGATACTGTTTTAGCACTTTATTTGGTAAAGATTGGATTGGGACATGATTTTAATAAGTAAAAGGAAATCGACAAAAATAAATCCGAGGACCCTTTCGATGGAAATGTTTTAAAGTAATCATCAGTAATTATTGAAGATTCGAACAATGAAAAGGGTGAATCTAAATCAAGAAAAAGAAGGGGTAAAATTACGATCATTTGATGAAATCATTATTATAATACACCCTTTAAAGGGTTCGCTGGATCGTCTTATCAGTAACATTGACTTGATGGTCATAACTATTTTCTGGTTTAATACTTGTTCACCCAACTGACCCTACCGGAATAATACCTTTTCAAACAGGTGATCCTGAGGGAAATATCAACCAAGAACGTAATAGCAAACAGCATATTCGAATCGACTCTATATCATCAACACTTTTTTTTTTCATTTATGTAAAATAGAAATCATACATCACATTCCAATTTTATTTGCCGGGTATAAACAGTTACACTTACATTTGAGCATAAAGCCCAGAGTTCTGGGGGTAGTGGTAATGGGAGTGATCATTTGCAAACTATGCTTTTTCTTTAGAATTAACCTAGCTTGCCTCATCTACTGACCCATTTTAATGATACCGTACATACAGTCGCATGATCCCTTTCTTTCTGTAAACACAAAAATACCGGAAACAATGTATTCCTACTGCTTAAAAACAACCCCCATAAAACCTGGTATGAATATTATTATTAGGATTTATTTATGGCAATGAGATGATGACAATGTTCACAATATGAACAAGATAATAATGACAATAATATATATATATATACATATACATATATATATATATATATATATATATATATATATAACAGACTGGGTAAGGTAGATTAAAATATCCCTCTAAAGAAAATTAGAAACAGAACAAAATGTGAGGAAAATTGGTTACTCGCTTTACCCCTATATTTAAATAATAAGATTGTCTAATTATTTTCGTATTTGGAAAAAAATCCTAAAATAAGCTATATAAGCTCTGCAAGGAAGTAGGTATATACTGTGGGGTTTTTAAAAAAATAAAAAAATAGAATAAATAGATACAAAAATAACAGTTTCCTAAGAGGCCTATGAAATATGCGCATACCTAAAACGAAGGGCTTCCTAGTGCCAAAGAGAAATGCTCTCTCTTTGAGCATCTACCAAGTCAACTGAAAGTACCTGTTTCTGTCGGCTGCTAGTAAGTAGTGCCCGTGCTGTCTAAGTCCTAGGCTTAGCAGCAGGTGGAGTCTTCTACTTGTAGCAGCCTCTGGTAAACATACCCACCAAACACGTGATGGACCCTCAAGATTATAATTGCCAAAAATAACTCAATTATATTCTTCATGCGCCTTGTATGGGAACACGATTATTTCTACCGGTTCAAGAAAGGATTATACTCCACAGAATAGTCATAAACCTCGATATAAAGTTTGATTATGAAGGTATCCCTCCCTTTTCTCTCCATCCCTTATTCCTTTTACAGCTTCAATACAAAAAATATATAACTGAACGGGGTGAGAAGAAAAAAAAGGAGTCAGATTCAAACACTGTAATTTCCTCAAAATGACAACAATTTATCAACAATCACAATAAAGCCTTCTGATGCCTCATAATCCCAAAGGGAATTAAAAAATTATAGGCAGAAGAGATTTGAAGGGGAGGGGGAGATGCATATAATATCTCGTCTCATGAATAAAACTGAAAAAATGGTTTTGAGACAGTTGGGAGTGAGTTAATAAACAAAACTCTAATTGGAATACAAGAAAGCCTAACCTAGATAACGAGGTCATATCACAATTATACTGCTTACTAAACCATTTTAATGTAAAAAGACACTAGACTTATTCTGGGTGGAGTCCCGAAGTGAGACCCGGACCGTAATTGTGGTGAACTAGAGGAGGGAATGTAGATTCTTACCTACCCCCCTTGTGTGTGTCCAAGCTTGTTGCTTTCCGCCACCTTTCGACGAATTTTATGCGATCAAAACTGTTTCTATCACATCTGATTTTCAATCTAAGCTGATGCTTAAAGAATCCAAGCAGATCTTAACAAGAAAAATCTAGACCGTAATACTATCCCTTCAGCCCAGGCATCCAGATGACAAATCCTTTCTCACTTGTCCATGGAGGATTAACGTTGTCAACGACGTGTACCACGTTAGCTACACTAATCGTCTGGGATTAATTCGAGCCAACATCTCCTCGGCATTGTCCGAAAGCGTGCTCACCGGCTCGTACGAGTTGAAGGCATGCTTAGCTGTTGATTCCAAACGACTAACACAACACCACAACGGATTTAGTCGGGAATTTCTTTTGTACAGCATATTCGAAAGAAATTAAAAGAAAAATAAAATTTGAAAAAAAAATGAAAAAATATCTTTGGGTTTTATGGCATATCAACCTTTATAGGTTATTTGATCCCTAATCTATTTTACAGTTTAAGTATTAAAATAGTTACATTCCAAGCAATTCAGTTTAGCATAAGTACACTATTTAGTTCTATTTGACCCTTAGATAAAACCTGATAGTAAAAAGGTGAAATTCAAATTTCATTTTGATTTAATACTTGGCACTTTATTTATTAAATGTTTTAAACCATTGTTTATTCCTATCAGTAAAAAAATAGAATAAATAAATAAAATATAAATAAATTGACCCTGCTACTGCTGTTGCTACATAAAAGTACCTTAAAAAAATCCCCTCAACCAATGTGGTACTCTTGTTAGCCGAGCGGTCTGAGACTTAGTCTGACGTAAAGTTGGATGGGTTTCGTTCCCGGCTTCGAGCGTCCGACGTGTCTAGCCACACTGAGGGGTTCTGATTGAACGAAGCAGTCTGTCTGTGGATGACAATATATATATATATATATATATATACACATATATATAAGAAAAAACTACACGGTGTTGCCCGGATGGAGGGAACAACAGCACGTATAACAGTGTAGAAGCATCTTTAATAAAATGTTTATTCTGATTTGATTTAGTTATTTCTTTTATTCATTTTTCTTTTATTTAAAAGCGATTTTGTTGAAATTTCTATCAAAATAGTATTTTCTCAAGTTGCAAAAAGAAGAAAATATAAATGAGAAATACATCTTTATATTCTATTTTATTTTATTCTTTCTTTCTTACTTTTTCGGTTTCCTCTCTTTTTTATATTTTTGAAAATTCAAGAAAATTATGAAATGAAGTTAATAGATTTTAAAATGTATTTTTTTTTTATTTCTACAATTTTTTTTTCTAAAATAAAAAAAAAATGCATACCTTCCAGATGGACAAAAAATCTTTTTGTGATAATGTATTATTCATTTTACGATTTCTACATGAAAAAGTGACCCTTGTCAAACTATCAAAAAGTAATATAAATATTTACCAATACGGAAATGTTTTCAGTCTTTGTAAGATTTTGAAAAAGTGAAAGCTAAGGGAGATAACTGCATTTATTTCTGTAAGATCCAAGTTAGGATATCCAAAAAGTACCCATGATTCTGGTACCGGTCGTTGAATCGACTCGAAACCAATTTCATTTTCATCTCTGCAGAAATCTTCGTGGATCTTATAGAAAAATATTCTAAAAAACCCCAGTCGGGATTTTATATTGTAAAATAGAGATGCACCTAGATATATTTTATTAACGGCTTTTATGCAATTTAAAGATATGAGATTTTGATTAGATAATCGCCAACATATAGATACAGTGCATCTATTTTAAAAATTAAATGGTAATTTTCTTAACAAATATAACATTTTTTTTGTTATTTCTCATAGAATATTCTCTTATGCAAACGGACATTATTAGCTAATATTTATTACCAATCCTTACAGATTTCATATATTACGATACGGAAAAAGAAAACATAAATATTAAAAGTTTTAGAGCTTCTTTTTGGTGACTACTCAATATTTATTTATTTTTATGGAGTTTTAAAATATCTTTAAAGACTGAGCTAGAAACCAAACCAAACCATGCTTCTAACAATAAAACTTATTTGTATTGCAACGAGATCGGTAAGTTCACCGAACAACTTCCATGTTTTGGGGGGAACAGGCTAAAGGTCTATCATGATGGGTAAACGTTTGACAGACTGTTTGGGTCTGTTCTATTCAACTTTTATTTTGTGGGAGGGTAAACCTTTGATACGTTATGCAGTATGTGCAGGACTTTAATTTCTGTTCCCTTTCTTTGGTTGGTTGGTTGGTTGTAATGGCATATCAACCTCTATAAGTTATTTAATGCCAGAGCCTTTTTACACATATATTATATATATGATTTGTAAATACAAATGTTTAGGTTGGTGATGGTTGGGTTTTATGGCAAATTGACATCTTAAGGGTCATTGAATGTTAAATTCTGATATGTATGTGTATGTATATATGAATATCAAAGCTTTTTGTTTGTATAAACTTGATGGTCGAAGGTGTTGGTAACATAGTATATATCTTTAATACGAGGGTCAATTGCTTTTAAGAAGTTGATTATGTTTTTAAGAGCATTTTTAAAAATAGTTCCCTCATGCTGTTTGCCTTATAAAACTTTTTCCTGGTGTGGTTTAGTTTTGTGCATTCTATCAAAATGTGCTTGATTGAGTATTGGCTCCCACATAGACATTTTTGGGGTGGTTCTTTCTTTGAGCATATCGCAAGATTTCCTGAACAAGAAAGTTTTGATGACACCATGAAAAGCCAGTGGCTGTTAGAAAAGACCACAAAATCACTCTACGTTTTTAAGAAATGGAATATTATTACAGGATTTTCGGATAGAAAAATATCACATCAGAATAGAATAGATATCTCGTTTAAACTGGTCACTTGTGTCGATAGCAACGAAAATCTCTGACTGAGATTGTGATGTGATCGAAAGGAGCCAATGGTTTGGTTTCTTTGTTTAATGGCATATCAACTCTTTTTAGGTTATTCAATGCCAAAGCCATTCTCCTAGAAGAACAGTAGTGGTACTATTTAACCCATAGCTGGGAGGATAAGGGGGTTCATACCTTTCCCAAGGGTATTTGTCCGAAAGTGAACGTAATAGAGCGACTGGAGTACGGACTCGCGTAGTACGATTCTGCCGTCCATGGCTTTAACAATTACACCACGAGGACACCCCCAAAGGAGCCAATATCAAGATTTTGACCACGACACTTATAACTTCTCAGTAATTGTGTCTCGTATTCAAGAGTATTGTAGAATTTTAACTAGTGAAAAAGAAATAATAATAATTAGCTAATATTTATTACCAAAGGCTAGAGACGTGATAAACCTATTGGAAAATAAATGTTTAAATAACACATACACACACACACACGCACACACACACACACACACACACACACATATATATATAGCCCAGTTGGTTGTGGATGCAGAATACACCGATTGCATCTCTGCAGAGGGGTAAGACCCCCAACAAGCGTCCTGGACAGGACACTAAACAATCTGATGGTTAGCTTCCAGTGATGCTGGAGCTTTGGGGAATGCAGAGTATTCTTTCATTGCCATCTCTCTCAGGTTTAACTATGTGCAAACAAAAACTATTCTTATACTAAACTGAATTGTTTGAAATTGAACTGTTTTGATATTTAACTTGCATAAGCAAAAACTATACTTGAATTGTTTGAAATAGAACTGTTAATATGTATGAAATGGATTTGTTATAAATAACCTACAATAGTTGGTTTGCCATTAAACCAAAGCAAACGAAACTAAGCTAAACTAAACCTAACCCAGAGTTGTATTAACTTTTGGGGTCCCAACTTTGGATCAAATAGAACTCTTGAAGCCTTTAATATATTTGAAACAAATGATTAATATTAAACTGAATTCTTACTATTAGGTCGCCATGATTGAAACCATTGAACTGTGCAAACCTATGACCTCTGGCTTGTTTAAAAATGGCACCTACAACCTACTCGGTTACAAATCACGAATAATTAATATATTTATGTATGTACATGATTTGGCATTAAATAACCAAATGTATTCTTCCGAAAGCAAAAGTAAAACGAACAATTAGAGTTCGAACTTCCTTCGAGGACGCAGTCAATCAATTTTGCCTTTACTCCACAGAGAGACACCGCTAGTATCGAGAAGCAATGATTGAAACCATTTAACTGTATAAATAAATGACCTTCAACCTACGTTGTTTACAAATCGTGTATACTTAATATATCTATATATGAACATGATTTGGCATTAAATAACCTACTTGGGTTGTTATGATAAGAAACCAACCAACCAACCAACCAACTCAATCAATGCATTTCTTAATAAAAAATGTATCTAAAATAGTAACAAAAAAAATAAAATAAAGCAGATAAAAATATCTATATTGTGTGTAAGAATTCCAGCGTCTTTGGTATGGTTTAGTTATTTGTTTAAAGGCATATCAACCTTTGTGGGTCATTTGATGCTAAAGCCATTCTTTTAATGTATTAACCGACCCCTCCCCACGAGAAGGATGGGACACAGGTTCACTATTTAAGCAGATTTTAACGGGTTGGATTCAGAGTTTTCCTTCTCCCTAACCAAGGTTGAAGAACAAAGTCTCCCCAACTATTTACCCGTAGCTGGAGTGAGAATAAGTGGATTCATTACTTTGCCAAGGGCATTAGTGCTTTATAAAATGTAATCAGCTTCATCCAGAATTTGAACTTGTGTCGCCGTATCCATGTCCTTTGATGATAACCATTACACTATGGCCACCTCCTAAGAGAACATCTGTCATATCATTTAACCCATAGCTACGGAGATATAAGGTTCATGCATTTCCTAATTCTATTCGTCCGAAAGCAAAGGTAAAAGAACACTCAGAGCTCGAACTTACTTCCTTCGAGGACACAGTTTAGCGCCTTTGCCCTTACGCCACGGGGAGACACTTCCAGACTTTTCTTTGTGCATTCATAACCTTACAATCACCGTCTATATGCTTATCAAAGATCGGAATTTATGATTGGGTGATGATGGTGGAGGTTTTCTGACATATCCACCCTTGCAATGTTATTTAACGCCAAATTCTGTTTATGCATATATCAAATATATGATTTGTAAATCATTACTTTCTTGGTTGGTTAGTTGGCTAGGTTTTATGGCATATCAATCCTTGTAGGCTATTTAAGTTTAAACGCTGTTTATACATATTTTAAACACATATGATTTGTAAACGTGTAAGGAATGAATACCGTTTAAAGGAGCCAGGATCCTTTTGTTTCTACACAGTTAAATGGGTGCAAGTATTGCTATCTAACAGTCGTAATTTAATTTGATTTCGGTTTTTTGTTCAAATACAGATGATTATTTATAAATATGATTTCTCAGGAAATAGTTTATTGATAACCTAATTTTTATATGAGTTAGAGCTAATTTATCCTATTTACCAACCCCTCCGCTCGGGCAGGATATTACACAATGTCAACTTTTAAGCAGAGTTTAACAGGTTCGAATTCAGAGTTTTCCTTCTTCTAGACTAGTGGCCTCACCAAGGCTGAAGAACCTAGTCTGTCCTACTATTTACCCATAGCTGGAGGGAGAATAATTGGATTCATACCTTTCCCAAGGGTATTAGTGCTATGTGAAATGCAATGAGTCTCGTCCAGGATTTGAACTCATGTCGCCGTGTTCATTTCCTACGACGATAATAATTACACCGCAGGCACCTCCTTAGAGCTAATTTATTTGCACACAATAAAGTATATTGTTTGTATACAGTTAAGTGGTTTTAGATATTACAATCTAACACTAATTATTCTATTTGCTTCAGTTAAATGGGTTCAAGTATTGCTATCTAACACTGATAATGTTTCTATCAATCATAAATCATCATCATCATCATGTCGTGTCGCTAGCACGGATATCCCTGACCCTCTCTCGCCACTTCTCCCTAGCGTTCATCGCCTCTGGCAGGTCTTCTGGGCTACATCCCGTATCCTCACATAGCTGTTGTATGTATGTTCTAGCTGGTCGTCCTGCTTTTGCTCGGCCATATTTGGGGGGGTCCATAGCAGTACATCACTTATGAGCTCCTCTCTGCTTCTCCAACAGTGTCCTGCGTGTCTGGTTCGTCTAACTTGGATAGTTTTCGTGATGGGAGGCCGGTGGCCGTATAGTTGGTGCTTTGTGGGGTGTTGCCGCCAGGACTTATTCAATATTGCTCTCAACATTCTTGTGTAATTGCCATCTAGCTTCTTCTCCAGCCGTTTTTGTTAGCGTCCAAGTTGTGCATCCATACAGCAGTATCGACACGACATCTGCCTGGAAGAAATCTGCGTTTCATTTTATCGGTCAGGTTTGATTTCATATGATCCATAGCTTATCGATAGCCGTCAATGCCTTCATTAGCCACGTGTTGATGTCTTTATGCAATAAAATTCTGTTTTAAACTTGCAAAAAATGCCACAGAAACGTATGGAATGCTTCAGACTATTTTTCGACCATCTTGCATGAATCGAGCATCAGTTTTTGAGTGGCATAAGAGATTCAAGGAAGGAAGCTAGTCTGAGAGGGATGATGAGAGGTGTGGGAGGCGTAAAGAAGGCAATAGACCAGAGTTAATTGGCCAAAGGGTTAGGGTTAGGGTTACTATGTTGAGATTTTTAAGGGAGTTCAGGAAGAGATTTCATCGGAAGAGGCCAGCAGTCTTGAAATCAAGTCAGTAGCATTTCCAGCAGGACAATGCACCGGTTCACAGCTTCATTTTTGCCACTGACTATTTGACCAAGATGGGCTTAATGACAGTTCCTCACACTTCCCATAGTCCAGACCTTACTCCTGTGACTTTTGGTTATTCTCTAAGCTCAGAGGCTGTCGTTATGAGACAGTTGAGGAGATGAAAGAGGCTGTGACGAAGGTCATTGACACGCTCACACAAGAGGACTATCAATTGTTGGAAGGGGGACTCGAGTTTCATGTGTGTACTATCAATAAAAGTGCCCATACGAAAAAAAGTCTGGGAACTCATTTAATGAACCATGTATATATATATATATATATATATATATATATATGGTTTCTTTGTTTTATAGCATATCAACCTTTGTACGTTATTTAATAGCAAAACCATTCTCCCAGAAGAACTGTAGTGGTACTATTTAACTCATAGCTTGGAGGAAAAGGGGGTTCATACTTCTCCCAAAGCCATTTGCCTGAAAGTGAACGTAAATAGCACGTCTAGAGAATGAACTCGCTTACTAGGATTGGGAATATATATATATATATCATATATATATATATGAATTTTATTTTATCATCTTATTCCTTATTAATGTTTTCTATTCGTACATTGGGCACTTTCATATCTATCATGCTAAAATATTTTACATTTGTCCTAATAATATATATATATATATATATATATATATATATATATATATATATACTCAAAACCTCCTCACGAGTATGATCCTCCAGGAGTTAATTTTTATTCCGAATTTAACCTCTGATTTCAGAGTACTTTTTCTAGACCTGATACCATAACAAGGTTAATGGGCTTAGTCTGCCCTACTATTTACAAATATGGAAAAGAGAGAACAAATGGATCCATACCTTTCCCCGGGGGTATTAGTGCTATGTGACATGCAAAGAGAATCCTCCAGGATTTGAACTCAGGACGTCATATTTATTTCTTCCGACGATATCTATTACACTTCGAGACCTTTATATATATATATATATATATATATATATATATATATATATATATATATATATATATATATATATATATATATATATATATATATATATATATATTAATGATTGTGTGTATGTGTTCAAAAAAGAAAGGCGAAGAAAAAGTGTCGATACGATTAAATACAATATCGTTTTAATTCCTATTTACGTATTTATTCTATGCATCGTCATTTTGACAAAAACGACGACTTAATGTCAACCCAAAAATTAAAGGGATAAAAAATACTTGTAATAATAAACATATTTTATCAGAATGTTTATGGACCGCTGAACAGGAATCAAGTCTGAAGTAAATCCCTCATTGTGACTAAACTACTCAATGCCGTACGTCGTGATGAAATGAAATATATTATATATACTCAAATGAGGCTTTTCATCTATACACACACACATACTCACATATATATATATATATATATATATATATATATATATATATGGATACATAAAGGAAAAAAGGAGAGAAAGAAAGAGAGAGAGAGAGAGAGAGAAAGAGAGTGCTATGACGATCACATATGCATTATCGGTAAACCGAGTGAGAAAGCAACCTTTTGTATTTGAGGGTAAATCCTGTGACCGTGTGTTCGACCATGAACACACTAGAGAATCATTATTATTTTCTAAGCTTTGCTCAGATGTGCACAAGGCCAGGAATATGGAGCAACCTGTAAGAATGGAAACCACAAACAATGATCTACTAATATTGCTTGTTAGTCATAACACCACGTGAGCCGCCCATACCAGTAAAATATAAGACGCTAAATTTTTGGGTTTCCATGTGATATATAAATACATGCATTGTATTCGCACGCATGCGTGCCCAGGTTCATACACACATACATACACACAGAGAGGACACTCAAACATACACACGTACACACTCAAACACACATACATATGCATATGCACGCATACTTGTAAGG
>CAUZXS010003838.1:5000-21688 GCA_963585895.1 Sepioteuthis lessoniana | reverse complement strand
GTGTGTGCTTATTTTTATGTGAGCGCGGCTGTGTGTTTGCATGTTTGCTTGTATTCGTGCAAGAGAGAGAGAGAGAGAGAGAGAGAGAGAGAGAGAGAGAGAGAGAGAGAGAGAGAGAGAGAGAGAGAGAGAGGGTCTAGCTTTGATAGTCATCTTGAAGGTACTACTGGTGAAATGTGACTAAAACAGCCCTGTTGAGGGAGTTAATGTGAGTACCACAAAACATATTAACAATTCTGCGTCTTAAAAAAAATAGTTCAAATAACAATTAACAAACATTTTCGTTTTGCAGAAATCAGTCGATATATTTACAAACCACATATCTTTAGATTTACTAAATCTAAAAACATTTAAGCGATCAGTTTTTTTTTTTTAATGATGTCGCTTTGAAAAGCTTAAGCCATTTTTTTCCGTATGAGACATTTATTCTATAAATAACAGAAGTTGGCATTGAATATAAACTCAAATAGCCAAATTATTTTATTCATATTTCTGTCAATATCAAATATTCATTCATTTTTTTTTTAATGATATCAGTCAATGGTTCATCGGCCTATCAGTTCTTCTTTTCAATTAAAGTAAAAAAGGTTTAACAATTCACAAGCTAATAGTAATTTGAACCCATATCACTGTGTATTAAATTTTGGAAAAATAGAAGTCACGTAAGAGAGCAAATTATTTGTATTAGATAAGAATACTTAATACTGCACAACTGTCTACAAACAAATGATTATTGCTGACGAATTAATCAGCACTTAAAAAATAATTGCAGCTAAGTGTTGAAAATATAAAGGGACAATTCTGTAATAAAACCACTAAAAATGAATCGAATTTTAGAATCAAATAACCCACAAGAGGTTTACATGTTATTAAAAAACAAAACACACACACACACACACACACACACACACACACACACACACACACACACACAAGTATATATATATATATATATATATATATATATATATATATATATATATATATATGAATAACCCAAAAATTATATGATCAATGATCTAAAAAGAAGAAAATCTATATATAGTCTACGGCGAACCAGTGAAAGTAGTGATGGAACAATCCTAGATAATATCTCAGAAATAGGAATATGAAAATAGCACACACTGTTACATTATTTGTAGAGTTTTTTTTTATTATAAGTGTTATAACCTAACAAAAGGTTACAGAATGAGAAATAGTCAAAACTGGAACTCTTTATAAAATTATCAAAATACAATACTTGCCCGTGGCGTGAAGAAGGTACCCACTGCTAGTGGTGACTACTTAGCATATTTTTGCGACCTCATAATAGTGTCTAACGGATTAAAAAGGAATAGGATTTCCTTATTATTGTTCAGAGCTATGGTATTTAACTCACTTTCAAATATTTCTTATCTATCTAGCTAGCTATCTATCTAAATCCTTTGATATCTATCAAACTTAATCAAACATTTCTTATCTATCTATCTAGCTAGCTAGCAAGCAATCAATCTAAATCCTTTGATATTTTTCCATCTTAAACATTTCTTATCTATCTATCTAGCTATCAATCTAAATATTTTGATATTTATTTATCTTAAACATTTCTTATCTATCTATCTAGCTATCTATCTAAATCCTTTGATATCTATCAAACTAAATCAAACATTTCTTATCTATCTATCTAGCTAGCTAGCTATCTGTTTAAATCTTTTGATATTTATCTATCTTAAACATTTCTTATCTATCTATCTAGCTATCTATCTAAATCCTTTGATATTTATTTATCTTAAACATTTCTTATCTATCTATCTAGCTAGCTATCAATCTAAATCTTTTGATATTTATTTATCTTAAGCATTTCTTATCTATCTATCTAGCTAGCTATCAATCTAAATCTTTTGATATTTATTTATCTTAAACATTTCTTATCTATCTATCTAGCTAGCTATCAATCTAAATCTTTTGATATTTATTTATCTTAAACATTTCTTATCTATCTATCTAGCTAGCTATCTATCTAAATCTTTTGATATTTATTTATCTTAAGCATTTCTTGTCTATCTATCTAGCTATCTATCTAAATCCTTTGATATCTATCAAACTAAATCAAACATTTCTTATCTATCTGTCTATCTAGCTAGCTATCTATCTAAATCTTTTGATATTTATCTATCTTAAACATTTCTTATCTATCTATCTAGCTATCTATCTAAATCCTTTGATATCTATCAAACTTAATCAAACATTTCTTATCTATCTATCTAGCTAGCTAGCTATCAATCTAAATCTTTTGATATTTATTTATCTTAAACATTTCTTATCTATCTATCTATCTAGCTATCTAAATCTTTTGATATTTATCTATCTTAAACATATCTTATCTATCTATCTGGCTATCTATCTAAATCATTTGATATTTATCACACTATGTGTTGTAACCTAATAAAAAAGTTACTGAATGAGAAATGATCAAAACGGAGGTTGGAAATCAAATGGAAATCTTTATCCAATTAACAAAATACAATATTTGCATGTGGCATGAAGAAGGTCACCGCTGCTAATGGTGGGGATATACTGTATTTTCAAGCCCTCACAATAATGTACAACTTTCTTATGAACAATGGGACATACCCAGAGGTAGGGTATATAACAATATGTTGTATTAATATTAAGAAAAAACAACCTACGTATATTTCATGAAATATGCGATATAAAGACTAATGCAATAATGTATTGAGGGTATAAATATAATGCCCTGATGTTTAATTAGACTGAATATATATATATATATATATATATATATATATATATATATATATATATATATATATATCAACAAAAATAACAGATGAGAGATTTTAAAGCCGAACCAGTCATAAATGGGCAACACTGGAATAAAGGTAGGTAAAAGAATTTGGCACAAGGCTTAATCTGACTTCTCACCAAATCAGATTTTACGTGAAGACTTAATATAAATGGATTTCACAGATATGTTTATCCCACTCCTTTTTTAATGGGTGACTCGGGTTAAAGGCAGTAAACTAAAACCAGCCAAGTGGGTGGTACCCGATTGAAGGGTTGTCCTGGAACCAATAGACCAATTTGGTATCACCCACCCAGTTCGAACTTTGGAAAGTAACTGGAGCGTACCTAGTTAGACTCGACCTTATTACTGTGTCTACTATAATTCAAGACTGTGCATCACCGACCAACATCAGGCACCAACAAAATAACTGATCTTTTAGGAATTATACATATATATATATATATATATATATATATATATATATATATATATATATATATATATACGAGGATTCTAAGGGAAATATAGAAATGAAAATAGATATATAAATATGTTGATAAAGAGTGACAGGTTGACTAATAGTCAAAGAAACAAGGAATTAGTTGGAGAGAGAAAATACGGCATAATATGAGATGATTAAGATAACAGACAAATAGAGACATAACACGATAGATAGATAGATAGATAGATAGATAGATAGATAGATAGATAGATAGATAGATAGATAGATGTCCAAGTTAGACGAACCAGACATGTAGGACACTGCTGAAGAAGCAGAGACGAGCTCATAAGTGATGTACTCCTATGGACCCCTACATATGGCCGAGCAAAAGCAGGACGACCAGCTAGAACATACATACAGCAGCTATGTGAGAAACTGCCAGAGGCGATGAACGATAGGGAAAAGTGGCGAGAGAGGGTCAGGGATATCCGTGCTAGCAGCATGACATGATGATGATGATAAACATGCACATAGATAGATAGATAGATAAACAGATTATGAGAGAGAGAGAGAGAGAGAAAGAGAGAGAGAGAGAAAGAAATATGAGCAATATGATTATATATATGAGAATACTAAGATAGATAGAGAGATAGATAGATAACAAATAACAGCATAATATATGTTTTTATTAATATAGATATATGTTATGCATGTTAAAATTATTTATATAAATAACTGTCTACATATGCATATGTATCAGTGGGGGGCGTGACTGTTGGGGCAACTTCTTACAGGCAGTTAGGTTTTGTATGCAAATTCTATTTTGTCCTCTTATATTAGATAAATACACACCACATATCCGTACACAGAGATTCACACACAGGCACACACACACACACACACACACACACACACACACACACATATATATAGTATATATATATATGTGTGTGTGTGTGTGTGTGCGTGTGTATGTGTTTTGTTTGGTTTCTTTGTTTAATGGTATATCAACTCTTTTTAGGTTATTTAATGCCAAAGCCATTCTCCTCGAAGAACACTAGTGGCACTATTTAACCCATAGCTGGGAGGATAAGGGGGTTCATACCTTTCCCAAGGGTATTTGCACGAAAGTGAACGTAATAGCGCGACTGGAGTACGAACTCGTGTACTACGATTTCGCAGTCCATCACTATAACCATTATATATATATATATATATATATATATATATATATATATATATATATATATATATATATATATAAATATATAAACCCCTTATCCTCCCAGCTATGGGAGGATAAGGGGGTTTATATATATATATATATATATATATATATATATATATATATGTGTGTGTGTGTGTGTGTGTGTGTGTGCGCACGTGTATCAACGCCTGTGGCGTATTTTCCTTTTATACGCAGTCTATTTTTATACACACACACACACACACACACACACACACACACACACACACACACACACATATATATATATATATCTCTCCCTCTCTCTCTATATATATATATGAAGGTTAAGACGTTGCAAGAGGACTATCAATAAAGACTTGCACTTTATTTAACCCCTCATTTCTTTGGATCCCCTTTATAGAAGACAATATTTAATTTCTTTAAAACAATGAACAGATTTTGTCAAAAATATAATCCCTCCCAGATAGACAATTTATTCTACCAATCATAAACAGTTCATAACATTATTACTTATAAACAGGTTATTTGAAAAATATATAACTATCCATTTCTTCTTCCTGACCCAACAAATAACAACATCAAAGATAAATATACAAAGGGTGTATTTGTCAATAGAGCCTTAATCATAGCTACATTTGTCAAAGGGAGGATATCACAACCGAAACGTCGTGACAATAACAGTCAAGATGAATCAATAAGACTAACTTCCTCAAAGTATGATAAAATCTTCATCTCATTATTTCAAAGTAATGAAACAATTCGTTTTTGCTTTTTTTTTTTCTTTAAATATTATCCATTTTTCAATTATTCCCTGAAGAGAAATAATGAAAGCGTAGAAAGGATACGGAAATAGATAAAATAAAAAGAGAGAAAAAATAAGAGAAAAGATAGATTGATTAAAAAGAAAAGGAAAAAGAGAAAAGAAAGAAAAAAGATAACAGAAATAAATAGTGAGAACAAAAGGATTTAATATGATTAAAAGGAAAGTAACAATATATACTAATATTTTTATTAGGCTTTATCATTTTTTTTTTTTGCTTTTCTTTTTGTAAATTTGTTTATTATATTTTTTGTTAACCATATATCCGGAAAAAATACCATGGTACGTAGACAAAAAATATGCTCCCCAGTCCCCGTCAAAAAAAAAGTACAAAATAATCTCTAAAGCAATCACACACTTTCACACTTATAAACGGAACAATTTATGATATCGTACGTGTCTGTTTAATGTCTACGTGCGATATTGTGTGCTTTGTGTTGTGAATGTGTGCGTTCGGCGACCTCATCAACAGTAGAACCTTTAGGGAATTCATCCAGCCTTGACCTTTAAACGACACACAATTTCCTTTTGGGTTTTTTTTTCTTTTTTTTTTTTATCATTTGATCACTCCTTCCTTCTTTCTTTCTTTCTTTCCATGATTTTCTTTCTTTCTTTCTTTCTTTCTTACGAACTTTTTCTTTCTTTCTTTCTTTCTTTCTTTCTTTCTTTATTTTTTTCTTACGAACTTTTTCTTTCTTTCTTTCTTTCTTTCTTTTTTTCTTTCTTTTACTCTAACTTTTTTCTTTCTTTCTTTCTTTCTTTCTTTCTTTTAATCTTGATCTTTCTTTCTTTCTTTCTTTCTTTCTTTTATACTCTAACTTTTTCCTTTCTATCTTTTTTTCTTTCTTTCTTTCTTTCTTTTACCCTAACTTCTTTCTTTCTTTTACTCTAACTTTTTCTTTCTTTCTTTCTTTCTTTTAATCTTGATCTTTCTTTCTTTCTTTCTTTTACCCTAATTTTTTTCTTTCTTTCTTTCTTTCTCTCTTTCTTTCTTTTACTCTAACTTTTTCTTTCTTTCTTTCTTTCTTTCTCTTAATCTTGACTTTTCTTTCTTTCTTTCTTTCTTTCTTTTACTCTAACTTTTTCTTCCTTTCTTTCTTTCTTTCTTTCTCTTAATCTTGACCTTTCTTTCTTTCTTTCTTTCTTTTACTCTAACTTTTTTCTTTCTTTCTTTCTTTCTTTCACACGAACTCTTTCTTTCTTTCTTTCTTTCTTTTACTCTAACTTTTTCTTTCTTTCTTGCGCTCACGATTCATTCTCTCCTTTTTAAGTTCCTCCTACAAGTTCAAATATTCATTTCCGAAGACAACCCCTTTATCTTTCATTATTTTCCCCAATTTTTTTCTTTCCATTTGACCACTACATTAATTCTTTCCATTTCCATTCATTTCTTCTTCCTCCCTCATTTTTTACCCCAGCAAACATTTTCCCTTTTTCAAATCGCGTCGCTGATTTTTGTATATATATATATATATATATATGGTTTTTAGTTATTGATTTCAAAACATGCAATTAAATAAACATAATAGCAACAATGAATGTATACAGGAAAATAGGCTTTTCTCATCATATTTGTAGCGTTACGATTCCATAAATATTGCATTAAACTTAATGAAGTTTATTTTCCTCTTCATTTAGATACTGCAATACATATGAAATGGTTCGTAAAAGCGTTTTTATTTACTAGTGAAACTGTGTAGAGTACACTATTTTTTAATGCGTATAAAAAAAATGTCGCCTCTGTACAAGGTGTGATCAAACTGTCGGAAGACAGAAAAATTAAATAAAAAACTAAAATTAAAAATAAACAGGTGTGAACTGCTGGGAAATCATGCCATAATGCTGATGTCTTCACTGGTGCGGGTATTTGATCTCTGATATGATAAAAGCGGAATTCTTCCAAGTTGAAACTGTGTGAGTACAACGGTATGGTCCTATTGATATGGACTCAAGTGAACTCTTGCAGAAGAAGCTAAATGGGAGGTAGGCAAGGATTCTTTATGCTTTTATCTACGAATCCCGGATGCAGCACCCTAAAAGCAGTAATCGTTCCGCTATTTAGCGCCTATCTCAAAAAATATCAAATAAGATGAACCAGACATACTGGCTACTACCGGTAAAGTTAGGACAAAAACATTAGCGGCGTTCGCCTATGGACTCACTCGTGTTGGCCGACCAGCAAAAACATTTGCCAGCTCTTTGTAAACATAAAATACTGTATAGAAGACCAACCAAGAGCAATGGTCGATCGAGACGGATAACGAGAGAGAGACAGAGACAGAGACAGACAGAGAGAGAGAGACAGTGAGAGACAGAGAGAGAGAGAGAGAGTCAAGGTAATTCATGCATTCGGTATGCCTTAATGATGATACTATTTGAGGGGAACTTTTGTTGATAATAGGACTAGATGACTTGGAAAAAGGGGACGAGTAGAGACCATCCAAACTACAGCATCGCTCAGATCGGCCAGAATACAAAGAAGATTCCTGGAGACTTGGGGAGACTAGTTCTCACTCAAACAGGCATTGATGCTCCTTCTTCCATACTCCCTAGACTTAGCCGGACACTAGATCAAAAGAGCAGTTTCAGAAGTGCATCGGCCAATGGGAAAACCGCTGGAGTAAGGGTACTGAATGTCAAGGAACCTTCTTGGAAAAAATTAACTTTTCTCTAATTGTTCATTTCTGTCTCGGCAAGTTTAATTTTGGATACAATACTTTTACTTTTCAACACATCTCATATATATATATATATATATATATATATATTAGGGGAGTCATTTCACGGAATCAATTTAAAAATACAACGCAAAACTAAAGACACTCTTTCTCCGGCGCGTTTACAGTAGTTACACTGGCAAATGCTTAAAAGTAATATTAATTAACTAACAAAGTGGGAACATTTCGCATATACAAAAAAACAAAAAACAAAAAAAAAAAAAGACAAAAAAATAAACTCAGCGCTAAAAATTTTATCTGTGTTCTCTAAACAGACAAAGGTTATCTGTCTTCTCTGCCTGCACAAGCTAGGGCGGAATAGTGTAATAACTATAGCCTCTAAATATGACCAGATGTTTCTTGCACCAAGCTTTGTACAAAACAGAGAAACGGTCATCGGAATAATTTGTGGTTAGACATATTGATAACCCTATTCTGTTTGGAAAAACAGAGGTAATCTGGAGAGCAAAGGTTTCTTTTATATGCGAAATAGCCCCCCTGCGTTAATAGATTAATTTTACTTTTAAAAGTTTGTCTGTGTAACTAATAAAAATGCCCCGGATGAAATGGTTTCACTTTATATTTTAGAATATTCAATAAAATGATTGCCCTATTTTATATAATTATAAAATGCAGCTGAACCCAAAATTTGTTCAAATATATATATATATATGTATGAATATAAATTTGTTCAAATATATATACATATATATAAATTTGTTCACACACACACACATATATATATATATATATATATATATAAAGGTAGAGTTGGCGATCGTAGTCGATGGCGACCCGAAAAGTCTCCTTTCAATATATATATATATATATATATATAGTTGGTCATATGTCTCAGAGTCGAAAATAACTATGTGAAGACGATGAAATAATAAACCACTACAGGAGTAAAGAAAGTAACAGTTTGAAAGAAACATAGAAACTATGACAGAGTAGGAAATAACATGCCCTGGGGACTATGCAAAAGGTATGGGTTTGATAAAAACGACATTACAATAGCTTCTAGAATCGTGATGAGATTAATTAGAAAGTTAGTCATGAACTGACACTGACAAGATCACAACTCTTGTAAGAATGATAAGAGTTCGAAAAAACTTGATGTCACAGTCACCATAGATAGCCATCAACAAATATCCAGTTTAAATATGCAATTAGTAATTATAATAATGATAGTCGATTTGCTGTACCATTTGATCACAGAGTGAAAGCGAAAGAAAACAAAAAAACTTAACAAATACCCGAACCTTGCCAGAAAGGTGAAAAAGCTGTGGAAGCTGAAAGTGACAGTAATACCAATTATATTCATAGCCCTTTGAATGGTCCCCAAGAAACTAGAAAAAATAATCGGGAAACATAATATTTGGAGAAGAATTGAAACTATTGAGATGACAGCACGGTTAAAATCGGATAAAATCATTAGAAAAGTCCTGGAAACCTGTGGAGACTTGCTGTTAGCCAGACTCTCGAGAAAAAAAAACTCTCAGTTAGTGATAATGTAAAAAAAGAAAGGAATAATAATAATAATAATAATAATAATAATAATAATAATAATGATAATAATAATTATAATTATTATTATTATGAAAATACGAATGAATGGTATATACACAACCCAAAATCTGCCCTGGACAATGAGAGGCACAAACTCGTCTCGGATATTGAGAAACAAACGGATAACCTAATCTCGGCCAGACGACCAGACCTTATAATAAACAACAACAACAACAACAACAACAACAAACAATAAAAAAGAGAATTTGCAGAATTGTGGACTTTGCTGTCGCAGTGACTACAGAGTAAAATTGAAGGAAAGTGAAAAGAAGGACAAATACCTCGACTTTGCTAGAGAATTGAAAAAACTGTGAAGAAGAAAGTGACGATTATATCAATTATTATTGGTGCACTTTGTAAAGTTACCAGATAATTAATAAAAGGACTGGGGAACTTGGAAATAAGAGTACAGGTGGAGACCATCCCATCAACAGCATTATTGAGATCGGCCAAGATACTGTTAAGAGTTCTGGAGACTTGAGGAGATATGCTGTCACTCAAACTCCAGTGAAAGACCATCAGCTAACTCTGATGTGAAAAACTCACAAAGAGTAAAAATAATGATAATCGTATGAGAGCAAATATGATTTTCGTGATGATTTTGCATTAAAACATTGCGGACGAAAAGAGAGGTTGTGCAAAGGGTAGCTGAAATGAGAAAGAAGATCACCGGTAAGAAGTAGATGTAATAACTGGTTTATAGTTAATTATATCTTGGTGAAAACAGATAGCATTCACCCTACATCTACATAAGCAATCATCATCAAGAAACAAGTAATATGAAAAGTTGCAAATAATTATTTATAAATGCCATTACTTGGCCTACATAAAAACACAGAGGATCGGGTAGAGTAGTTCATTGGGATCTGTGCAAACGATTTGGATTAAACATTGCGGAGTATATATATAATTAACAGAAACCATTTTTGAGAAGCTAGGAATAAATCATTTGACATGTTTGAGAAAGACGATTTGGTCTCTTTGTTTATATGCATATAAAATTTCGTAGTTTGCTCAATGTCAAAGCCATCCTTCTAAATGAAGAGTAGAAGTAATTCTAAACTCATACCTGGGAGGATTATTGGTTCCATGCCTTTCCTAAAGGTATTAGTCCAAAAGGAAAAATAATACCGGGATTAGAGCGGTCGCAGTCCAGCACATCAACAACTACGACACAGGAATCCACCTCGAGACACAAACATAGAGACAGAAAAACAGAATGGCATATAAAGACAGATAGACAAATAGATGAATAGAAAGAATGGCTGAAGATATGATTCTATTAAAGCAACACAAAACAGTTATCGGTTTGTAACATGAGAAACCTGTCGAAGGTCAGAGGTCTTGGTGGTCAAAGAAAAATAGAAGATGATTTCGAAAACAAATACCAAAGCTTCGTCGAAAATGTGCAAAATAGTCAGTAACGATTGTAAACATAACCTTTGGTTTGGTTTCGTTTGGTTTCGTTTGGTTTTATGACATATCAACCAATGTGAGAATTAATTTTTTATTTATTTATTGCGGACTTTTTGTCCTTATCTATATAGTTTTTGTGTTGTTTCTTCTTGACTACGTTTCGGCCAAATTTCACCACTGGCCTTCTTCAGGTGATTAACCGCGACCTCGGATAGGAATGCTGAGTCTTGAAACCATATTCCCAGTAATTACTGCCTTCTATAGTTGTTGTCTATCCCATTCCTTAAAGCTCCGGCATTACGGCTATCAGATTGTTTAGTGTCATAAACAGGGCACTTATTGGATTGGGGTCTTACTACTCTGCAGAGATGCAGTCGATTTGTACAGACCCAGCCAACAGAGATCGAACATAAATTTTTCAAACTCTGGTAACGGCCACAAATATGAACGAAATGATATGGATATGTAAACATTTAAAGAAGAAATGTTATATTCTGTACCTTTCGCCTTTCGCAGGGTGAGGGACTCACTGTATCTCAGGCTGAGGGCCAAGGCCTCTCAACTAAAAAAGGATGTCCTAAATATAGCACAAAACTGCATATGGCTACGCTTGACTTCTGAAGATCCAGGGAGAAGGGTGAACCCCTTGATCACCCGTACTTCCTGGTTTCCGTCGAACTCGGAGTGATGCTGTCTATAACGGTCTCATCTATGGGTCCAATAGACTTGTTTAAAAATTATTCGTATTTGATATGACCGTGTGCAAATAAAAAAGTTCTTTAGAAACAACAGACCAAAAATATGAACAAGAAAATACAAAGAACGCAATTCCCTCACTAATAGGCATAAAATAATCCCATAAGGTTTGTATGCCTTTAAAATCAATCAATCCATATCGATACTTCTTGAGAAGATATACATATAAAAACAATAATATTAACAATAACATTGATATATTAGGTTGGGGGTGTCCTCGTGGGACACATCAACAAAATTACGCTTAATAAGTTAGATTTTCTATGTTATACATATTTACCCCACCCCTCCGCTCAAGCAGGATATGACACAAGGTCAATTTCTTAAGCGGAGTTTAACAGGTTTGAATTCAGAGTTTTCCTTCTCTTAGACTAGTTTCCTCACCAAGGCTGAAGAACCTAGTCTGCCCTACTATTTTACCCATAGCCTGTGGGAGAATAATTGGATTCATACCTTTCCCAAGTGCTATGTGAATTGCAATCAGCCACGTCCAGGATTTGAACTCGCGTCGCCGTGTCTATTTCCAACGACGATAACCATTACACCACGGGCACCTCCACTATTGAGTGAATCGAACCGATGTAACATTCAGTATACGGTTTGGACCGAACTCCTTTGGATTATTACATGTTCTGATCTTTGGCTCACTTCCTGCACACTTGACGATCCCATAACCAAGGAGAGGTTGAAACTTCAGAGGAAGAATTCTTGTCCTCGAAGAACAAGAACTGGTATCAACGGGGGAATCAAAGAACTGGCAACACCCAACATATAAGCCGGAAGTAGCATCCTCGGATAATTGATAATTAACTGGTCCTGTTCCATAGCTCAATCAAAATGGTAGATAGTTGGCTGTTGATGGTGCAACACGATGGCTTTTATTTTAAAAGCTTGGCTGCTTTTGATGTCATTCAATCATCAAGCAAATAAATACCTAAAATATTTCAAAACTTTTGACTCACCCTATTATAACTCATCTAAAGCTGAAATAATCCTGAATTAATACTTTAATCTCTAATGATTGTCACACTATAAACTTAAGCTTAGATAATACAAATAAAAACCAAAAAAACCCTAAAGATATTCGAACGCAAATTAAATTGAAAGTTCTATGCCGAAGAAACCCATTTTTTAAAAGGCCATTTTTTTTATTAGGACTTCGTATTAGTTTGTAATTTGAACAATATTCAATATAACACTTTTGCAGGCAAAGCAACATTTTTGTTGGCCTAATGAGTAGAGTGTTTGCCAATGGTCCAGGAGACCGGGGTTCCGTCCAAGGTGGAGTCATACCAAAGGCTCAAAAAATGGTACTTGATACCTCCTTGCTTAACTCGCAACATTGTCCGGTACGGATCAAGAAAGAGGGTAGCAATCCAGGGAATGGAGTAGCGCCCTCCCCTACACCTCGGTGTTGTAGTTATTGAAAAGGGAGCTCACCTTTAACTACGGTCGCCAACTTTAATTAACTTTACTGACGTTGGCTCAATGTAAGGAATTTTCCAATTGGCTCTTCGTTGACCAATGCAATGTTAATTTATTGAACCACCGCTAGGAGTCTCCACTGTGATGTAGGACTATGTAAAGATTGTTTTACAAATTATCATTATTAAAAGTGATAGGTTTTGAACCGTGGGTGGCATAATGGTTAGCAACTTAGATTAGCATACCTTCAGTAGTAAGTTCGAGTCTCATTGAATAGCCAATCATACGTCCTTATAACATATCTAAGCAGGCGTCTTTGGTGATGTAATGGTTAGCAAGCTTGACTAGCAAACCTACACGAATGAGTTCGAGTCTCATTGGGTGCCCCATTCATTCGGCCTTGTGCAACATCGAAAGAAAGAGCTTCGTAAATTACTTTAACATATCTAAGCAAAAAGCTTTCTAAGTTGCTAAAAGTGAGAGCGCTTTATCGTTTTCTTACAATTGCAAATCAAATTTTGTTTTAATATAAGCTCTATTATGTAAATTGTTTTAAAATAGTTCGTTGCTCTATAGGTACCCGAACATATTATCTCTTTGCAAAAGGATTATTATTTACATCTTTATTTAAAAAAAAAACAGTTGTTCTATTTACTTTATGAAATGTACATATGTATTTACTGACCCCTTTATACGAACGGGATGTGGCAAAAGGTCAATTTCTGAGCAGCTCTGAGAAGGTTCTAATTCAGAGTTTTTTTTCTCTTAAGGCCAGTTGTCATACCAAATTAAAGAGCCCAGTCTGTTCCTCAACTCACCCATAAATGGAGACAGATTACTTATATTCATATCTCTCTAAAACAAGCTGTACAGACAACAAACATTAAGAAATGGGTGTTATATTTTCAAGGATAAACGTTTTGCAACAAACACCTGTGAATCATTCGCAAATTAAAGTGATACAAATTGTATTGGAGGAGAAAACAGCAAAATATATGGCATATTAAACTTTTGTAAAATTTATATTTCAACAGTATAACAAGTAATAAGACTAAGAACGTTCGTAAAAAAACCAAAAAAACAACTGATTTAAAATATTTTCTTGTTTATTTCTGAATGCACATAAAACAACGTATATTTTTAAAGAAATAAAATCAATATTGTTTCACAATCTCTTCTCTGATTTTCAAATTATCTAAATCCATGACTGATCCGGGTATCGTTAACATGCAGGCTGTGGATCGTAATTTAACCCTTTTGGTTCGAAGAGCGACTCGAGACGCACAAATATACTTAATGTATAACAGCGAGATGCAACATTTATGAACATTAAATAACTTTAAATAATAATTTCAAATCATGGACGATATACCCTCAGAAGTGTTTCTTGTCCAATATATTGTGGCCTTAAATTAAAAATAAAAAAATACTTTCTTACAATTAAAACTTTAGTAAAACACTCATTTGTTAAGATATAATTTAATAACAAATTTCTCTTTTAAATAAATTAGTGTTATATATCCTCCGAAATAAATAACATATTGCAATATTGTAGTTTGAGAAATTCCAATGCATGTTTATTTATTAGGCGTGTTTTTTTTTTTAATTTCATGTTGGAATATTCATTACATCTATTAAATTTGATGCAAAATTCGCAGCACCAAAAGAGTTAATTAGATAATCATTGCTTTCTGAAATATTTTGGTATTTATTACAGTCTAAAAGTCTGATGCCCTCGGACCTTAAACTATCTCTCTAAACGACCAGGTCGATTCTTTGTCTGCCGACCGTAGCAACTTATCCAAGGAGGTCGAACGGCTTTTTTTTACCACATATCTACTTTTCATAATGTCTACCCGAAATTTTCGATAAAACCGAACTGCCGCTCATTAAAAAGAAACGTTTTCTATATACCGCTTACTCGAGCAAAGAACAACTGCATGTAACGAATGACCCCTATTTTTTAATCGCTAAAAGCTGTTTTTATCATGTATTGCATATAATGAATGTCCCTAACTTTTGTCAATACTAATCAACAAAAGTATTTCTTCAACACACAATGAGAAAGAGAAAATATTCAAACACTCATTTATATTTTGAAAACTTCTGTATTACAATCAAGATCAATGCAATGCTGTAAATAAATAATGTAGTCTAGACCTTGGTACAGCCTACGGTGTTTACTTGTATTTTCCATTGTCATAAAATGTAGATTCTGTACAGAATTTTATGTTTTTATTTACCCTATCAATATTACTGACAGGGTAAACTATAAGTATTGACTGTAGCAAAGATAAAAACAACAACGCAAGGTAAATATTGCAATTATTAAACCGTTCGTTTGTTCAATAAAAATAAAGTAAATAACAACAGGTTGGATAGTTAACGTTTGTGATGTAGTAACAGTATGATGATATTCTATTCAGTACAATTGAATTTATTTAAAATTGTTTCTTCCAAGACACTTTCCATTTTCCCATTTATTGCCTTGTTCATATCTGTACCTATATGGACAAGCGTTATGAATCGTAGATAATATTTATTTAAAAGTTTAATCTCTTAATTAAGAGCTTTTATTTAGCTACAACCAATGCAGAGACACTTTGCAGCAAAGTTTCAGTAAGGTTATGCCAAGTAATAAGATAAAGATCAACTTTTCAAAAATATTATCTAAAGTAACGAACGAGTTGTTTGTTTTTTTTATTTTTTATTTTTTTAACCTGAAAAATTGGGCTTAAAAAGATATTCATTGCATAAATATATACGATATATAAAAGATAAACAAATGTGTAAGTAAACAAGGATTTTTAATTTTTTTTTTTTTTTTACAATATTAGAATAAGTAAATTCAAAATGGAGAACTGTTCGTGAAAGGAATCATTAAAAAACAAACAACAGATAATTAAGAATAATAGAAAATTATTGAAAATAGCGTGAATTCCAGTTTAATTCAACAAAGGGATCTGGAAAATTAAGAGTATGAGAAAACGATGAAACCTTATACAAATTTTACTTAGGTGAAAAACGTGAAGTAAATTGGGTCTTGAAACTGATAGCAAATGATAAACTTAAAGGAATTGTGCGAAGAGTTTTATTTTCTTTCCTATTTATTAGATTAGAATACCAACGAATCAGAACATTTCTCTAAATATCCTTAACCCGAATAATTGATTAAAGGCGATATACGAATAATTCAAACTAGAAATACAAAAATTGTATGATATTTAACAGGGAATAAATTTGTGTATGCGTTAGTCCAAATACACTTTCTCTTCACTCTTCATCACGTCAGTTTTGGGTTTTAATGTCTAATTAAAGAAAGTTAAACATGTTGCTATGAATATCTATCTATCTATCTATCTCATTTCATTTTGGTCAACCTCAACCCGTTCTTACCTATTTCTTCCTATTTCTATCTATCAATCTATCTATCTTTCTGATCATCTATCTATCTATCTATCTATCTATCTATCTATCCGAAACATTTTACGATTTGGATAAGCATTCAGTGTTAAATTTAACTCTCTCTCTCTCTCTCTCTTATC
>CAUZXS010003837.1:115000-129412 GCA_963585895.1 Sepioteuthis lessoniana | reverse complement strand
TTACCGCCGTACGAAGTGGACACGACGACCCGTGTTCAAATACTGGATGATGTTGTTTACATTTCATATAGCTCTAAAACCATTGAAAAAGGTATGAGTCCAAAAACTATTCTCTCTCCATCAATGGGTGAATAGTAGAGCAGACTGAGTTCTTTAACCTTGGTATGGCAACTAGTCTAGGTGAAGGAAATCTCTAAATTCAAACCTGTTAAACTCCGCTTCAAAATAGACCTTGTGTCACATCCCACTTGTGCGGAGGCGGGTAGTATATATATATATATATATATATATATAAAGAGACATACATAGAAAAAGTAGGTTACAGTTGCAGAGATCTGACCGAAACATTCATAAAGTAAGGTCTGGCGCTAGCTCGTCCATAGAAGAGCAGAAGAAGCGGGTGGGGGAAAGAAGTCACATCTCAAAGACCGTTGTGGTTTGTTGACTCTGATTAACATCATACCATCTTCGTGGGTTTGGGAGAAAAGAAAACACTTGTGATAAAAGCTCTCCGATTTTGTTAAAAGAGAGAGAGAGAGAGAGAGAGAGAGAGATTTCTTAATTTTCTTTTTCCTGACTTTCTCTTCTCACAGATGATCAAGGCACGACAGAAGAAACGAGGGCTCCAAGTCGAAATTAACAACTGTGTCACACTCTGGAGTAGATGGCTCAAACACAAAGGCCATTATGTCATGGGGACATACAGACATACTTATGTAGTTCCTATCTAGCTTTATATATATATATATATATAGAGAGAGAGAGAGAGCCTCTATTTTACACAGCAGGCTCGGGGCGATAGACGATCGTGTCCATTTCTTACGACGGTTACCAATACAACATGCACCCCTCATATATATATATATAAAAAATTGGTGACCTTAGTCGAGGCTCCCTTTTCAAAAGCTACTAGACCATTCCCTGGATTGCTCCACTTTATCCTTGATCCTTGCCTTATAATGCTGAGTGTTAAGCAAGCCAGTGTACATACATATATATATATATATATATAACCCGTCTAGAGAGTGAAAGAAAAACTGAAGAGAGGGAGAAAGAGAGAGAGAGAGAGAGAGAGAAAGAGAGAGAGAGAGAGACTTACTTCCTATTGTTCACGGCGGGCCAAAAATGGGGTGGGCGGTGTGAGCTACAATACTGCTGAAGAACACCTATTTCTTTTCTTTTCTTTTTGTTTTAATATGAAAGTAAAATGAATTTGATTCAATCATGTCAGGGCATACAATAAGCCTCGGTGGGTTAATATACCTTTAAAATCAATCAATCGTTTATAGTTTTCTATTTTAGATTTTTAACATTCCTATCATTATTTTATTTCATATTTTATTTCTACTATTTTTTATATTTAATTTTCTATTACTATTTTATATTTTTTCAATTATTATTTAATATTCTATTCCTATTTTTATTACTATTCTATATTTTATTTCTATTTTATATTTTATTTCTGTTGCCTTTCTCTATCTTACTATCATTATTATTTCATACTTTAATTCTATAACTATTTTAGATTTAATATTGTTTTTATTTTTTTTATTTTCTGTATCATTTGTATTGTTATTATTATTATGTTATAACTCAAACCTATAATTGTTTACCCAGGATTATACTTAGTTACTAGAAAACATATTGTTGTATTCTCATATGCAGATTCATGCAGAAAGAATCATAACGACACGATAATAAATAAACAGACGAGCGAAGACTTCTTTAAAAAAATATATCTCTCACTTTATTTGTGACGTTTGCGTGTGAGAGGGAGTTGGAGACTGAACAAAGACTGCAACATATTGACCTCACCAGCCCCTCCGGACATAGCAGTGTGTCGTTCTCGTTCTTCTGATGCTCAACCGGAGGCCTGGGGGCTCAGCTTTCTGCTGGCTTTCTCTACCACATCTTGTCTCTAACTCATCTGATCTCCAACTCATCTGATCTCCAACTCGTCTGATCCCCAACTCACTGACTTTCTATCCCACCGAGTTATATAATAGTTCAATCGCCCACTCAATCTTTGGAATGGCATGTTTGATCGTCATCAAGCGGAAATAACTGTCATGTAGTTCACAGGTCACTCTCTTCCGGTGCATCAGTCTATGAGAGTATCATGGACTTTTACCTTGTCCCATTTCGTCAGCCAAATCCGCCTACGCGATTTCTTTCGATTACTGGCCATTGGAATGTGTCACTTCCTTCCGGTGCATCACTTTGGAATGGGATGTTTAGCCGGGTCGAAGGTCAATATACAACACTATTACTGAGTACAAACACATGACTATAATTAAATTTCAGGTATAGAAATGCCATTCACTGGAAAAGAAAAGGTGTTTAAACATAAAACAGATAATTTTTAGTTATTTTTACACATGCTGTTAAAATTTGAGATTATTGTAACAAGAATCGGTCAAGTTATTAGATAACAAAATGGTATCAATTTTTCTCAAATGAAATAAATCCCTTTGAAAACTGTCCATTGACATAATAGTTAGCGTGTTCCCCCAATAATCCGTGAAACCGGTGTTTAGTCCTAGGTCGAGACTCAAAACGTAGGACTTGATGCCTCCTCGCTAAACATAGAGCATTATAAGGGACGGATCAAAGGTGAGAGGAGCTATCCAAGGATAGGAGTAGCGCCCTCCCCGACCCTTCGGTTTTGTAGCTATTGCAATGGGAACCTTCGGGTCGCCCTCAACTAGGGTAAGCCACATACTATATATATATATATATATATGTGTGTGTGTGTGTGTGTATTATTCGGTCCAGTTAAACTGGAGTCGATAATAATTCCGTCAGGACAAAAAATCATTCAACTATGAACATTTTGATTTTCCTGGTAAAGAGCTCAATGTAACTGACATCACAGAGCAATAATTTTTTTAAGAAAAACAAAAACCGGTCACATTAGGATTATAAATTTATTTCCATCCTGTTATGGGTATTGATATGAATCAATAACACCAAAAATAACAGGACTTTGGTGTTGATTCATATCAATACCGATAACAGGATGGAAATAAATTTATAATCCTAATGAGACCGGTTTTTGTTTTTCTTAAAGATATATATATATATATATATATATATATACGCTCCCAGGATTTTTTCTAGACAGTGTGTTACATTCTTGTATCGTTCTCATCAAGCTTTGTTCTCCATGTTAGTTGGTTGGTTGATTGGTCGTTATGTCATATCAACCATTGTAGGTTATTTAATGCCAAATCCATTTTTATACACAAAAACAGTTCTATTTCAAGCAATTCAGTTTAGCATAAGTACGCAATCTAAATATCTAATTAGTTCTATTTCAAACAATTCAGTTTAGCATAAGCACTCAGTTTAGTTCTATTTAAGCCATAGATAGGACCCTATTCGGTGTTACCACTCCGGGCCAGAGTCGATCTGGGAACGATGGCATTGAAGGAGCACTCTGCATTCTCCCAAAGCTCTAACATTACTGGAGCCTCACCATTAGATTGTTTAGCGTCATATCCAGGACACTCGTTGAAGGAGTCTTATCCGCTGCAGAGAAATACAGCCCCAGCCGATTGGCCCATTTTCTCCGTGTATTTTGCAAGAGTCTAGGTGGTGCAACCATACTGTTGTACCAACACAGCTATAGCTTGAAAGAAACCCCATGTTATTTTATCAGAGATTAGATTTCCATATGATCAACAACCTATCAATAGCACTTCACGTATTTCCCTATGCGTGTGTTGACATCGCTTTAAGTTTATGAGATATTTCTGTACGACTACTTTCCTCCTATCTCACAAAATATCCAAGTAAAACAAGCAAGATATGCTAAGTAGTATTGTAGAAGTAAGAATGAACTTATAAGCGATGTTCTCTCTTGGACTGCTACACAGGGATACACCAGTTTTGGCCGACCAGCAAATACATACATCAATTGGATGTTGTCTAGAGGATTAGCTATGAGCGATAGACGATTAGGATGGTTGGCAAGAAAGAGTCAATGGATATTGGGCTATCAGCAGGACTTGATGATATATATATATATATATATATATATATATGTAATATAATTACAGAATGATTTTTTGATATTAATCATTTTTCGTTAATTATATTTTATCATTCGGTTTGGTTAGGCTTTGAATTATTCGGCTCTTAGTGCAGGTACACACCCATTGAGTACAAGTTCACGCTCGCGCGCAGAGGATATGACAATCACAAATGTCATAATAAAAACCCCAGATAAGAAATGGGAATGGGGTGTGAAGGAAGTCATACCCGGAAGCGATGGGCTGAGAATTTGGTGATTTTAAAAAAGCAGTTAGTTGAGATTTGACTCTGGGCCGGGCTAGTCCAGCTGGGGTTGAGACCATGGAGTTCTGCAGATCCCTACCGACAGAGATCTTGGGGGCTACGGGATGCGCAGCGCGTTTGTTGGGTCAGATAGTACAGTCAGGATAGTTAAAACTGTGTCTCTCTCTCCTCGTGTCGAAAAACTAAAGTCAAGAAGTTAATAAACGTTTCGTACCTGAACAACGGAGAGTCGTCAATGTTTCAGATTTCCGCATGCATAAGTATATGCAACATATACATATATATATATATATATATAAATGTGTGTGTGTGTGTGTGTGTGTAAAATTCTTTTTCTTTTTTTTTTTTTTTTTTGGCTTGTTTCAAGAGAGAAAAGTTCACATTTAACAATGAATAGGGCTACGAAGAGATTTATATCTTTTTGAAAATATTCATTTAGTTCTTCTGTACGTTTCCAGCTGGTTGCCTTCTTCAGAAAACCTTTAATACATTTCAGGTATGGTATTCGGTCTATATATGTAACATAGGACCAAAATACGTTGTGTTTGAAAGAAAGGAGTTCGCAGGAAAGAAACACTTGAAACTCGAAATTTGAGGAAGAAAATAGTAGTCGCTTTTATTCATGGGGACTACAGCGGGCGGTAGTTTAAAAAAGTTTGTTCTATAGCGTTCTTCCTCCTTCCGCTTCTTGGGTTGACAGCAGCGTCGTTATAGTGAGCTTGTTGATACGTTCATATCAGTCGTATTGTTGACAGGCCGGGTATGGCATGGGTCGGGGTGTCCTGGACCTCTGTTGAACCTGTTTAGAAACCTGCCTTAAACTCTCCAAAATTTCATTACTTGATTTCTTATATAAGAGATTTGATGGATCAATTCGAAGGTTCTAGAAGGCTCGGTGACACCAGTAAAAACAATAGTGTTGCACGTGAAAGTTCATGCGTGATTATATTAAAACCATGCCTGAACTCTACAGGTCATTCTGCCCGCACGCGCTAGGTTCGTGACATTTTTCAATGATTGATGACAGCCGATGTACTCGCGCGTTCTCAACGACAGCGCCCGTACATAGAGAGGTCACTGTTTCGATGGTTGTTTCTTTTAAATTCATGATATCTTCCTTACGAAATACACTGAAAATACCCATTACCGGAGTGTTAAAAAAAGTCGCGTCGTATGCTAAGGATCTTCGTTGCAATGTTATTTTGTGTTTCTTAGGAATCCATTACCAGCCCATCGAAACAGTGACCTCTGTAAAAACCTTATACACACCTGAAAAAACATTAAAGGTTCTCGGAAGAAAGCAACAAGCTGGAAACGTACGTAAGGATTAAATAAATGATTTTTAAAAAGATGTAAATCTCTTAGCGAACCTATTAATTTTGAAATATATATATATATATATATATATATATATATATATATTAGAGAGCCTCTATTTTATATCGAAGACATTTTTGTTTTTAATTTTTAATTTCAAATCAATTATGTACGTCGAGTGAGCAAAGTGTAATTTTATCAAAGTCTCAGGTTGATTCTTTCTAAGGTTCGATCGCTCTCAATAGTTATTGATCTTAAGCCATAAACATATGAAAATTATATTCTGTTTTTGTATTTGTTTATTTGGGGTTTTTGAGGTGATCACCTCCTCCTCCTCCTTCTTCATCATCTTCTTCTTCTTCTTCTTTGTTTATTCCCCGGAGAAAAATGAACCCATTTAATCTCTGAAGACGTTTTTATTTTGACATTTATCTACTTATTTTATGTATTTATTCATTGTTTTTTATTTTTTTCATTTTTTTAGTCATAAAGTTCAGAAGAAGCAGAAAACATAATATTTTAGTACACTCTTTTCCTTTTTTTTTTTTTTTTTTTCGGAAACGTTGATCTCATCTGCCTACGTCAAAGGAAGATCGTCTGTGGAACTCTCTTGAAAATAAAGAAAAAAAAAACGGTGATGAAAAAAATAAACATATGCAGCTGATAACGGCGGTGAAAACGTTTTTATGACTAATGTCTGACATGTTGTGGGCATTGCGAAGATCTATTTGAAGGGAAAAAACCAATAAAAATGAGTGTTTTTAAGTAATGGGAAAGAAAGAAAGAAAGAAAGAAAGAAAAAATGAATGAATGAAAGAATGAAAGAATGAATGAAGCAATTACTCAGAAGATATAAATGAATGAAGCGAAAGAAAGAGAATAAGAGATAAACAAACAAGGAGAAAAACAAAATGGAGAAAAAAAAATTCTAAAAAAATAAATCGAATGAGGTAAAAGAAAGAAAGAAACAAGCAAACAAACAACCAAACAAACTGAACGAAGCAAAGGGAAGAAAAAAGGGAAAAGAATGAAAGAAATCGAATAAAGAAAAAGACAGAAAATAGTAACTGAGTGAGAAGAAAGAAAGAAAGAAAATGAGATAAAAGAAAACAGAATAAATTGAACCCGAAGAAGGAAAGAAAGAAAGACTAATCTGTAGATAAAACTCAATAAAGTGAAAAAAAAAGAATGAATTAAATTGAATGAGATAAAAGAAATTTTAAACAATGATCAAGAAAATAAACCTCACTGAGATGAGAGAAAGAAATCGAATGAAGTAATTGAAAGAAAGAAAGAAAGAAAGAAAGAAAACGGAAACGAAAACAAGGAAAACAAAGAATAACACATGGTAGTTGTGGTGGTGCTTGTATAAAAAAAAAGGAAATAAAGTTGTCATGAACTTAAAAAAAAGATTACTGTCTTGTTACAGAGTAATTATAAATCGAAAAAATTTATTTTTACCAACACCTCCTCATGAGTAGAATGTGACACAAGGTCAATTTTTAAAACAGAGTTCAATTCAGAGTTTTCTTTCTCCTAAATCGATTGCCATATTAAGGTTAAATAACCCAGTCTGCCTCACTATTCATCCATAACTGAAAGGTGAATAGCAAGAGGGAAAATGGCTAGATGCAATACTTCTCCATAAGTACTAGCGCTTTGTGAAATACAAACAGCCTCGTCTAGAATTTGAACCCGGGTCTCCAGTTACTATACCAAGTTTAAATAACTCAGTCTACCCTATTATTTATCCATAGATGGAGGGAAAATAGTTATCGGATACATACCTTTCTCAAAGGTAATTAGGGCTATGAGAAATGTAAACAACCTTGTCTAAGTTTTGAACCTTCCCATTTCCTACGACGATAACCATTACACCACGAGCGCTTCAGAAAATGAATATAAGTACCTCTTCAAGGAACAGTGGTTTACATGCATGTCCCATAAATCATTACTTCCTAAATTTTCTCATTATTCTATAACTGCCTCACTACAGTAGTATTTTACTCGTATCCATTAACTATAGATATATTCAAAAAGTTCTAAGCCTCACCCAGATTCTAAATTTGTCGCACACTTTTCCCCTTTGTATGGGGCTCAGTTTGCCAGAAATTCTGGTAGAAATCTGAAGTGGTTTTTCTAGTTTTATCAAAAGTGGTAGTGTGTTGCCATAACAAGAATGTTCAACAATGTCCTTTTTTTTCTGGGTGAGACTTAGAAACCCTTTGAGCGACCCTTGTACATGTATATATTGAGTAGAAGGAGAGATTTATTGAGAAGCAAAGTCGACACTATAGTGTTTCAGTTCTAATAAACCATCATCAGGGCTGTGAGGGACGATATTAGTGATGTTAAATCAACCATGGATGTTTAAATTCATCGTTGATTTAACATTACTTCTCACTAAATCTCTCCTTCTACTTGGATTACCGTGTTATCATTTTTTCTCAATATATTATCGGATTACACTCCATTATTGACTTCCATATATATATATATATATATATATATATATGTGTGTGTGTGTGTGTGTGATTATGATTAGAATTTAAAATTTACAGCTGAAATCGTTTTAGTAAAATATCTTACTCTATGTACAAAATTTAGACCTATATCACGACATTGCCAACTATAAAACATTTTTTTTTTAATGAATTAAATCTCATGACTCTGAGTATCAGGTAGCCAATCTTCAGGTGAGTCTGTCAAAACTTGTCAAATGTCAGTCAAATTCAACGGATTCTAGCTGTGTCTATACAAGCTTACTCGAAGGTCGGCCTCATTAAATTACAGGTTGTGAGTTTTCACCGTTTTATTTTATTTTATGGTTATTTTGTTGTTAACTTATTTTTATATTTGAAAATATTGTATATACATATATATATATATATATAATGAATAAATATATATTAGATTTTATATATTTAATGCCATGGAAGTTTGTATGCGACCTTAGATTTCATGAAGTTTTACAAACAGTCTGATGATTGTTGTTTGTAAAACTCCATGAAATATATGGTCGCAGACAAACTTCCATGGAATTGAATATATAAAATCAAATATATATTTATTTATTATCATTATATAACAGCTCTATCACAGATATTGAGCACTCTCCAAATTATATCGCACTTGATTCGCCACAAACCCACAAAGTGAATTAGTGACAACCAACACCGTTACTATATATACACACACACACACATATATATATATATATATATATATATATATATATATATATTTCGTCATACAACGTGTGAAAGCACGTGCGATACCCTAGCCTCATCAGCCGCCAAACAGGGTGATAACACAGTTTCAGTTATATATAGTTATAATTTAACACCACAAGAGCAAAATTTTCCCAGTGATCAATACAAAAAAAGCAGTGCAATATCACACTGTATTAGTGATTATAAAGATAAGGCAGTAAAATAACTCACGACTCTGAGTTTGATGAATTCGATCGTCAGGTTAACTGAGGGTACCCACGTCCGATATATTAAATACATATATAAAGTAGGCAGTATTGAACATGTCGAACGTGTAGCTCACCTGGTAATCTGATAATCGAAGAGTTATTATCTGCCTTATTTTTACAACTTGTTATATATATATATATATATATATATAAAGTAAAGTTGGTGACTGTAGTTGAGGGTGACCTGAAGCCTCCCTTTTCAATAGCTACTACACCAAGGTGTAGGGGAGGGCGCTACTCCTTTCCTGTATTGCTCTACTTTACCCTTGATACATACCTTATAATGCTGATTGTTAAGCAAGGAGACATCAAGCACCATGTTTTGAGTCTTTGGTATGAGTCAACCTGGGATTGAACTCCGATCTCCCAAGCTATTGGCGAACAATCTAACCACTAGACCAATATATTATAAGAGAGATTAAATTTCCATATAGTCGATTACCTATCTATAGCAGTCTATGAAAAATTATGTATATGTTGACATCACTTTCTGTATATACAAGATATGGGCACAAAGGTATGTGAAATCGTCTTCTAATTTCAGAGGTTGAGTTTTTTTCTCGCCGTGTCCGTGTTAGTACTCTTAAATGCCTGTACCACCTTGACTGTAACAAATCACTTGGAGAAAACAATTATATGGATACTTCATTTTGATTTTTGTTATTTTTCTTTTGTTTTTTAACTAAACCTGTAATCAGCGCCCCTCAAAACAGCCGCTGTACGGTCACTTGCTTCTCATCTCACAAATCATCCAAGCAAGGTTCAGTTGGAGAATTCATAAGCGAAGGTGGGCTGGCACATATGTACACTCCAGTATTAGACGACCAGCGAAGACCTACATTTATCAGTTCTCTGCGGACACTGAATGTCGTTTACAGTACCTGTTAAGAGCGATGGGCGGAAAGAGAGAGTAAAGGGAATCTGTGCTATCAGCGCTACTTTGAGACGATATATATATATATATATATATATATATATATATATATATACTCAACCCCTCTGCTCCAGAGGGAAGTGACACAAGGTAAAAAAAAGGCTAAAGATCCAAGGCTGCCTTAATATTTTCTCATAGTCGAAGGGAGAATGTTTGACCTCATCCCTTTCTCAAAAGTATTTAACCCTTTCAGCTGGGGCTACAGAATACACAGACTTCATCACAACAAAGGGGTAAAAAAAGGGGACAAAAAAAACCAAAGGCGATTGTCCTATACGTTGTAACACTTGATAGGGTCCTATCTGTGATTCAAATAGAACTGTTTGACATTTAAACTGTGCACTTATGCTAAACTGAATTGTTTGAAATAGAACTGTTTGATCATTCAACTGTGTGCAAACAAATAACTGATGTTTAATTCAATTGTTAGTGATACATAGCAATACTTGAAAGCATTAAACTGTGTGCAAACAAATGATTAATTGTGAATGGAATTATTAATATTAGATGGAAAAAGTGAAACCATTTAACTGTGTGAAAATTTTTTTATCTCAGGCTCGTTTGATAATGAAATCTACAAAATATTGGAATACACCCTACTAAAGCCTGATTGTCACAGCTGGTGAATTTCAAAAATGCAGTATGGACGTGAGGACACTTTAGAAGAACGATATGCCATAAAAATCTGTTTTAAACTTGGAAAAATGCCACAGAAACGTATGGAATGCTTCAGACTGCTTTTCGACCATTTTGCATGAATTGAGCATCAGTTTTTGAGTGGCATAAGAGATTCAAGGAAGGCAGGGAGTCTGTGAGGGATGATGAGAGGTGTGGGAGGAATAAGGAAGTCAATACACCAGAGTTGATAGGCCAAAGGGTTAGGGTTAGGGTTACTATGTAGAGGTTTTAAGGGAGTTCAGGAAGAGATTCCATCGGAAGAGGCCTGCACACTTCAAATTGGGTCAGTGGCATTTCCACCAGGACAATGCACCAGTCTACAACTCCATCCTTGTTACAGACTATTTGACCAAGATGGGCATCAAGACAGTACCTTAGCCTCCCTAATTTCCAGACCTTGCTCTCTGTGACATTTGCTTATTCCCTAAGCTCAGAGCCTGTCGTTATGAGACAACTGAGGAGATGAAAGAGGCTGTGACGAAGGTCATTGACACGCTCACACAAGAGGACTTCCATGGGGCCTTCGAGAAGTTGTTGGAACGGTACAACAAGTGCATTGCAGCCGGAGGAGATTACTTCGAAGGGGATAGAGTTTCATGTGTGTACTATCAATAAAAGTGCCCATACGAAAAAAAGTCTGGAAACTTATTTAATGATCCTCGTATATGTATTAAAAGGATTTGGCATTAAACAACCTCTAATGGTTGATATGCCAAACCAGACCAAATCATATATATTTAATATGTATGTCTAAAGAGTATTTGGCAATAAATAACCAACAATGGTTGATATGCCATAGAACCAAACTAAACCAAACCAAATGATATATATTTAATATATATGTATAAAAAGGAGTTGGCATTAAATAACCACCAATGGTTGGTATGCCAAAAAACCAAACCAAACCCAAAAGTATTTGCACTTTGAGAAATTCGAACAACCTCGTCTAGGATTTGAACTTGTGTCAAGTGTACCTTTTCTACGACGGTAGCCATTACACTGCAAGCGCCTCTCCTGAAAACCATCTATTTGACTGACGTACGTAGATGACATCTTCGTTTTCTGGCCTCATCAGGATATGTACAAGTCATATTAGTACATGTGAATTTAATAAGATCTTCTCTATAGTTTATGAAAGAAAAGCCCGTAGAATGTAAAACCATCTTTCTTAAATGTGCTAATAGCATGCACATAATATCGGTTAGAGACATCAAAGAGATGATCAGAATTAGAAAGAGTCATACGAAGAACAACTGCCCTGCAAGCAATGAAATTATAGAAATTTATAACATCAATATTCAGTCATCGTTTCGCCTGGATTTCTCTGATGTTAAACAAACGGGGAATAAAAATAAAAGAAATAAAAAATTTTTAAAAATGGTGAAGTAAATAATGAAAACCAATTCCTTTAATTGTAAAAACCTTACGAACTTTAACCTCTAATTATTTTTTCTTCCTTCTGTTAAGAATTTTTTATCTTTTCTTTCTCTCATTATTTATTTATTTATTCATTGATTTCATTCATTCTTTCCTCCTTCACTTCTTTTCTTCCTTCTATTTCTTCTTTCTTTCCTTCTTTTTTCTTTCATTCTTTCTTCCTTTCCTCTTTTTCTTTCTTTCTTTATTAATTTCTTTTCCTTTGTTTTTCGTTTTTCCTTCTTTTTTCTTTCTTTCTTACCGCCTTTTATTTCTTTTATCCTTCTTTTTTTTCCTTCATTCTTTCTTTGTTTCCCGTATTGATTTCCTTCTATACTTTCTTTCTTTCTTTCTTTTCTCCATTTGCTTTTCTCTGTTGAAACGTTTACTCTCTTTCTTTATTTCGTTCATCTTTATTCATTTATTTATTTATCTATTTCATTATATCTTCATAGACTTTTATCTTCTTTCTTTTTTCTTATTTCTTTCCTTGCTTTCTTTTGTTTTTCTTTCTTTCTTTCTTTAATTGTATCCTCTGAGATTTTTCTTTCTTTCTTTCTTTATTTATTTATTTATTTATTTATTTAATTGTATCCTCTGAGATTTTTTCTTTCTTTCTTTCTTTCTTTCTTTCTTTCTTTCTTTTTTATTTAATTGTATCCTCTGGGAATTGTTTTTCTTTCTTTCTTTCTTTCTTTCTTTCTTTTTTTTTTTTTTCGTGCAATTCTATTTCCTGAAACGTTTTCTTTCTTTCTTTCTTTCTTTCTTTCTTTCACCTTATTCACTTTCTTTTAACCTTCTTTCTTTTTTATTCTTTAATTTCTTTTGCCATTTAGTTGTATCTTCCGAGACATTTACTTGCTTTATTTATTTATTTATTTATTTATTTTTCTCCAATTAATTTTATCATTTTCCTTTTTCTCATTTATTTATTATGTTGCATTCAATATCTTTCTTTCTTTCTTTCTTTTACCTCCTTTTATTTCTTTATTTATTTATTTCACTTCATTCGATTTTTTATTTCACCTCATTTATATTTATTTCTTAGCTGTTTATTTTTCTCTTTATTTATTTGATTCTTTGACCTCATTCAGTTTTTTCCTTTCTTTCTTTAACCTTATTCCCTCCCACCGATTCAATTTTATCTTTTGAACTTTTTTTACTTTCTGAAAAAATACTCTCCCAGAAGAAGAGTAAACATTGCGTCGTCACAATTTTTAAAGGTTCAGAATATTAAGAAAAAATTTTATTTGAATTCTGCATCCAGAAAAAAAATTACTTTCCTAGCTGATTCCATTTAGGTTCACTGGTTGAAAGATGTCAAATCTCGGGCCAATATTTTCTTTCTTTCTTTTATTTATTTATTTATTTGTTTATTCATTCGTTGATTTTTTTTTTGTATTATTTTCTTTTTTTTAGAAAATAAAATTCCTCGAAAAAATAATTACAGAATTAAAGAAAGAAGAAAGAAAGAAAGAAAGAAAGAAAAAAAAAGAAAGAAAGAAAGAAAGAAAACTTCTCAGAAGATAAAATGAAGAAAAATAAAGAAAGAAAGAAAGAACAAAACAAGCGAGAAAAAGAATGTTGAAACGATATTCCATTCTGTAGAACCCTTTTTCGTAGTTTTTGAATTTTTCTAAGACGTCTTAAAAGAATGCTAAGGGTTGGTGATCTTGATAATGACGTCCTATTCAACGATCACTCCTCACTGTAAGACATATCCAGGAACCTAAACAATAGTACAATGATAGAATTTCTTGGAACATCAGCTCATGAAAGCAGGTGCACTGATCTGAAAGTAGCCAGTTTCTATAGTGTTTGATAAAAGAATATGTTGTGTATATCATCCGCTCAGAATCCGAAAAAAGTTCTATTTAGAGTTGGTTTCATCATTATCTGGGACAATTACTCACACTACTTCACTATATTTACCAATTGATCCAACCCCATTTCATATTTATTTGTGTTTTGTGACTCGTCTTCTCTTAAAGGATTCTCTCATTCAACATGGCCTTGTCAGCTGGGGCTGCAAAATACGCAGACTGCTTCTCTGCAGAGGGGTCAGACACCCCACACCAGCGAGTGTCATAGATATGACACGAAACAATCTGATGGTGAGGCTCCAGTAATGCTGGAGCTTTGGGGAATGTGGAGTGCATATTCAGTACCATCGCTCCCAAGTCCACTCCGTCCCGGTGTTGTAGCATTTGAGAGGGTCCTATCTATGGGTCAAATAGAACTAAACTGTGTACTTAGGCTAAACTGAATCGTTTGCGATAGAACTGTT
>CAUZXS010003837.1:0-110000 GCA_963585895.1 Sepioteuthis lessoniana | reverse complement strand
GATAAAAAGAAAGAAAATCAGAAAGAAAATCATTGTAACGAGAAAGAAAGAAAGAAAGAAAGAGAAAATAAATAAATAATTAAATAAATAAATAAATTTGTTGTTTGCAAAATGGCATGTCAACTTTGGATTATTTAATGCCAAGTCTGTTTGTTTTGTGGTTTGAGGTTTATCTTTTCTGCATTTTTGCGCCATTGGCCTAATGAGTAGCGTGTTCGCCAATCGTCCGGGAGACCGGGGTTCAATCGCAGGTCGAGTCATACCAAAGACTCAAAATGATGTCCCCTTGCTTAACACTCAGCATTTTAAGGTTCGTATCAAGAGAAAGGAGTAGAGCCCTCCCCTACACCATGATGTAGTAGCTATTGAAAATGGAGCCTTCGGGTCACCCTCAACTACAGTCGCTAACTTTACTTATATGGTTTAAGTAATTAATAGGAACCCCTTGTAAGTAATTATATATATCCCCTTTGCCATAAGTAGTATGAAAAAGAAGGTTAATGGTTTAAGCGGAGTTCAACTGGTTTGAATTCAAAATTTTCCTTCTCTTACACTCGTTGCCTTTCCAAGGTTTGAGAGCTCATTCTGTCCACCTATTTACCAATAGCTGGTGGGAGAAAAGATGAATCTGTGTATTTCTCAAGGGCGTTAACGCTACGTGAAACGCAAACAGGATTTGTACTCGAGACATCGATTCAATTTCTTACGACGATAACCATTACGCTATGTGTGCCTCCAATTGTAAATAAAATTATAGCTTCAAAAAACTATTCTTTATATAATTAAGTTGCACAGTCATATGGTCTTAAGTATCCTAATCTACACTAATAGTCTATACTCAATAATAAGGTGTCAAGTAACTATTCAGATTTTTCAGAAATAATAATAATATTATTATTATTATTATTATTATTATTATTATTATTATTATTATTATTTACTCCTCTAGAGTTTTTCACATCAGTGTTAGCTGATGGTTTTTCACTGGAGTTTGAGTGACAGCAAGTCTCCTCATGTCTCCAGGACTCGTCTCAGGATTCTGGCCGTTCTTAGCAATGCTATCGTTTGGATAGTCTCTACCCGTCCGCCAACTTCCAAGTCTTCCAGGCCTTTTAATAATCCTTTATTTATTGTGCCTAACGCACCAATCACAATTGACACAATCGTTACTTTCATGTTCCACGGCTTTTTCAATTCTCCAGCAAGGTCGAGGTACTTGTCCTTCTTTTCACTTTCCTTCATATTTATTCTGTGATCCGCCGGGACAGCAAAGTCGACAATTTTGCAGATCCTCTTTTTTTTTGTTGTTGATTATTATGAGGTCTGGTCTTCTGGCTGGGATTAGGTGATCCGTTTGTACGTTAAAGTCCCATTATTATTATTATAAAAGTACTATAAATGTGACGAAAAAGTAACACCTGAAAGTATTAAGCACAGAATAGCGGATATTGGCATACTAGAGAGTGGCCAATGGCCCGGGAGACCTGGGTTCAATCCCAGGTCGAGTCAAACCTGATGCTACTTAATGCCTCCTTGCTTAACACTCAGCATTACAAGGTACAGATCAAGGGTAAAGTGGGGCAATCTTGAGAAAAAAGTTGCCCCCTCCCCTACACCTTGATGTAGTAGTTATTGAAAAGGAAGCCTTCGGCTTACCCACGACTACGGTCGACAATTTTACTTACTTACCTATATTCTCTTATCCGAAGTCTTGGATAAAAAGCTACTGAAGGATTGTAAGACACCGAAAGTTAAGCTGAAATTAATTTAATTTTCATCTTTACTTTCGGTTTCTGATATATATATATATATATATATATATATATATATATATATATATATATATATATGTGTGTGTGTGTGTGTGTGTGTGTGTGTGTGTGTGTAGAAAAATTGATAACAAGGTAATCCAAGTGGAAGGAGAGATTTATTGAGAAGTCGACACTATAGCGTTTCGGTTCTACTGAACCATCATCAGGACCATGAGGGGTGATATTTGTGATGTTAAGTCAATGATGGATGTTTAAAAATGCAAAATCCAAAAACCTAGGAGAAAATTTTATAATAAGTAAAAGTTAGCTGTTTAATTGGTGAATCAGCGTTTGTTGTTTTAAATTACGTCATTTGACTTATTAGGAATATTGTATAGAATTTATTTTACATTTGTATTTCGAGTCAAAAGGAAGAAAAAGAAAGAAAGAAAAACAAAAAGAAAAATAGAAAGCATAATAATTATGATATACTCGTATGTGGAATATATATATATATATATATATATATATATATATATATATATATATATATATATATATATATATATATATATACCAGCGAAAATTTAAGTGAATCCGACGATATATAAATATACAAATATGAAAAAAATTAACATAGTCAGAGGATGATTTTATCTATAGTTGAATTATTTGCCAACATTAAATGATTCATTTTTTTAACCATCATCAGGGCAATGCTGAAATGTGATATTGTATCTTTTGAATTGTATTTAGTTTTATAAAGAAATGAAAAAATGAAAAACTCTTAGCATTCGATGACCATAGTTTTGAAACAGAACGCTACAAACTGCAAAAAAATGCTTAGAGTTTTCTCATTTTTTGTTCTTATTTTTGTTTTTGTCAGACTATACATCACATCGCACCATTGCCTTGAAGATGTTTTAATATAAAAACTGAAACATATAACGTTGATAAATAATTCAACTATGAATTAAATCATCCCCTGAATACTTGATTCTTTATATATATATATATATATATATAGCCCAGGAGACCGGGGTTCAATCCCAGGTCGACTCATACCAAAGACTCAAAAACATGATACTTGATGCCGCCTTGCTTAACACTCAATATTATAAGGTAGGGATCAAGGGTAAAGTGGAGCAATCCAGGGAAAGGAATAGCGCCCTCCCATACACCATGGTGTAATAGCTATTAAAAAGGAAGCCTTCAGGTCGGCCTGGACTATTGTCACCAATTTTACTCATATATATTGCACACAATTATATGGATCAGGTGTCCCAATATAATACAATAAATTTCATACAGTTACATTTAGTATTCCTATCTAATACTAATAATTTTTACACAGATATATTTGACCATCTTTCTTTCTTTCCACCTTATCTTATATCTTCGTATTCACCAAGTCGTTCGTTCATCTATTTTCTCCTTTTTTCTCAAAATCTACGCACCAGTCTTTTCTCTCTCATTTCAATTCTAAAAATCTCTGTCGTTCTGCAAGTTGATCAATCTATCTCTTTATCAATCTTTCTTTCTTTTGTTCTTTCTTTCTTTCTTTCTGTGTTTCTATTTTCTTCCTTTTTTCTTTTCTCTCATCGATCCACTCGATCGATACCTCCAGCCATCTTTCGCTCTTTCTAATAAAAGAGAAATGTCAAACAGATTCCTGATTCACGAAAGATTTGGCGGTCAATCTGATGTCAAGCGTAATAACTGCGATTATAAATTGGCATATTTGAGAAGAAGTCAAAAAGGCTTGACCCTCCCGTATCACCCCCTTCCTCCATCACATAACCCGACCATCAGAACACACAAGATGCCAATCCTTTTGCAACCTCGCCAATGCCGGTCATTCTCAGAGAATTTCAAAAACTGTCAGTCATAGAACGAAAAAATAAATAAGCAAATAAATAAAGTAAGAATTTCTATTTATTTTTCCTTGACAGCAACACCTGATATTTCTGTCAACTTGTATTGAATGTTGAAGTGACAGTTCAGCATGGTATTGGAGAGGCAGAATGGAGGAATTAACACAAATAATAAAAAATATTTTAGAAATAAGAAGTAATTGACTGCAGAGAAGTATAAAAACACCAAAAAGACGTTTCTTTTCCTTTTCTTTTTTATTACATAGAATAAAGAAAAGCAAAGGATGCTGGGAAATTAAAATTTATTATGGAAGCCATTTTGTTTTTCCCTTTATCGGTTTCCTTTCCTTTCCGCTATCTTTCTAATTTATTTCTGAATCTTTTCATTCTCTATTCTTTCTTTCTTTCTTTCTTTCTTCTTTTCGCATTTCTTAATGCCCTTTCTTTCTTTCTTTCTTTCTTTCAATTTGTAGACCTTTTTCTTTCTTGCTCCCGTTGCATCTTTTCCTTCTTTTCGTTTCGGGAAGAATTCCCGTGGTGTATAGGCTAGCTGTGACATCGTTGTAAGGCAGTTCGAACTCCAGTCACGGCTATTACATTCGTTTTCGGACAAATGCCTTTAGGAAAGTTATGAACCCCTTTACTCCTACCCCCAACAAGCTATGGGTTAAATAGTACCCGTACCGTTTTTTATAAGGGGGACTTTGGCATTGAATAACCCACAAAGGTTGATAATCCATTAAAGAAAGAAACCAAACCAATACTTTTCTTTTCTATCAATCGTTTTCTCTATTTCTCCCTTTTTCTTTCTTTTTTCTTTTTTCTTTTTTTCTTTCTTTCTTTCTTTCTTTCTTTTTCTTTCTTTCGTTTTCTTTCTATATTTTTCTTTCTGCCTTTTTTTATTTTTTTCATTATTTCTTTTCCTTCGTTTTTTCTTATGTTTTTTATTTTTTGTTTACTTCCCTTTTCCTGTTCCTTTCATTTAAAATCCTTTCTTCCTTAGTCACCATCTTTCTTTTTCTCTTTTTTTAAACACTTCGTTGTGATTCTTTCTTTTTTTTCTTCTTCTTTTTCCTTCATTCACTTATCTCTTATTCTCTCTTCATCTTTCGTTTTTCTCTTTTTAAACATCTTTTGTGATTCTTTCTCTTTCTCTTTCCTTTTTTCACTTACTTTTTTATTCTCTCTTCATTGTTCTTTGTTCTCTTTTTTAAAACATTCCGTTGTGATTCTTTTTCTTTCCTTTTCCTTTCTTCCCTTTCCTTCACTTCTCTTCATATTTTTTCTTCTTTTTTAACACTTTTTATGTTCCTTTATCTTTCATGTTTTTATGCAATTTTTTTTTCTTTTCCTTTTCCCTTTTTCTTTTTTCTCTCTTTTTTTTTATTTTCTTTGGCTTTTTCTATTTTGAATTGACATATGGATCCATTACGAGGAGGTAAGGGATAGTAATAGAAAGAGACGTAGAAAATTAGCGAGAGAGGAAAAGAAGAAGGAGAATCAGAGAGAGGGAAAGTAAAATAGAGGAAGATAGGATAAGAGAGGGGAAGAGAGAGAATTAAAGAGAGAGAGGAAGAGAGAGAGAGAGAGAGAGAGAAACAGAAAATTGAAAGTAGATCTATGTTTGTTTAGTAAATAGTTTCGTTTTATGGCACATCAACCATTATAGGTTATTTAATGCCAAATTCCGTCTACACGCATATTAGTTATACGTACATTATTTGTAAATACATCTTCTTGATAACGTTTCTAAACGAGCCTGAGCTCATTTTTTGCACACTGTTAAATGGTTTTAAGTATTGCTATCGAACACGAATGATTCTATTTACTATTAATCATTTGCTTGCACACGGTTAAATGGTTTTAAGTATTGCTATCGAACACGAATGATTCTATTTACTATTAATCACTTGCTTGCACACGGTTAAATGGTTTTAAGTATTGCTATCGAACACGAATGATTCTATTTACTATTAATCATTTGCTTGCACACGGTTAAATGGTTTTAAGTATTGCTATCGAACACGAATGATTCTATTTACTATTAATCACTTGCTTGCACACTGTTAAATGGTTTTAAGTATTGCTATCGAACACGAATGATTCTATTTACTATTAATCATTTGCTTGCACACGGTTAAATGGTTTTAAGTATTCCTATGTAACAGTAACAATTTAACATCAGTCATTTGTTTGCGCATATTTAAATGGATATACATGATATGTAAGAGATTAGTTTGTTGGTAATTTCATTTCTAAATGGATTCGAGCTAATTTTCTGCACGCTAGGATTGCTAATGTTTCTACACAGTTAAATGGTTTCAATTATTGTTATCTAACACTAACAATTCCATTCAACACCACTCAGCCGTTTGCACGCAGTTAAATGGTTCCAAATATTGCTATGTATCACCAACAATCTAATTAAACATAAGTCACCTGCCAACACACAATTAAAGGATCAAACAATTCTATTTCAAACAATTAAATTTAGCATAAGTTATTTGTTTGCACATAGTTAAGACGTCAAACAGTTCTGTTTGATCCATAGATAGGATCCTGTCAAGAGCTACAAACCTGGGCCAAAGTGGACCTGGGAGCGATGGCAATGAAGGTGTATACCACATTCCCGAAAGCTCCAAGACGCAGTGGGTGTATTCTATAGCCCTAGCCGTCTGGGCTGTAAGCGTTTTAAAGTCTGGCACAAGGTAACAATTCTGGGAAAGGCAGTGCGTATTGAACACGTGATCCATAAATTTAAAAGGTCTTCTTTACTAATTATAACACCAGAGTAGACACCCTAAGAAAGAATCATTATATATATATATATATATATATATATGTATGTGTGTGTGTGTGTGTGTGTGTGTGTGTGTGTGTGTGTGTGTGTGTGTGTGTTTACCAAGGAAAGAGGTAAATATGGTAGATGACGTTGTTGTGTATTGTTCACGAGAGTCATTGGTCGGCGTCCCAACGTAGATAAAAAGACGGTGATGCCTTTTAGTCGTCTTTGTACTGAAATAAGAACGCTGCTGTTAGTGAGTATACCTGAAAGGAAGCAGACTGAAGTAGGTTGAAAACAAAAACAAAACAAAAAAAGATTTCTGAAGAGAATTTTTCAAACCGAAAACAAAAATTCGAAATAATCAGAAATTATTAAATGTCTTTGTAAGGATGAAAGAAAGAACAAAACACAAACAATGATCTAAAAAAAAAAAGGAAACAAACAAATGACGATTTAAGAAACAAGAATGGAAGAATGATAAAAACAAAAAAAATGCTGAACAAGAAAGAAATAAACAAACAAACAAACAATGAAAGAAGCAAAAAATGTCGAAAAAGAAAGAAAGAAAGAAATGAAGAAAATGATGGAAAAGAAAGAAAGGAAGATACAAGAATAAAGTAAATACGAAAAGTATGAAGACGGACTCGATGAATCAAAGAATGAAGAGGAAAGACAAAAATATCGAAACGTCAAAGAAAGAAAGAAAGAAAGAAATGAAGAAAATGATGGGAAAGAAAGAAAGGAAGATACAAGAATAAAGTAAATACGAAAAGTATGAAGACGGACTCGATGAATCAAAGAATGAAGAGGAAAGACAAAAATATCGAAACGTCAAAGAAAGAAAGAAAGAAAGAAATGAAGAAAATGATGGGAAAGAAAGAAAGGAAGATACAAGAATAAAGTAAATACGAAAAGTATGAAGACAGACTCGATGAATCAAAGAATGAAGAGGAAAGACAAAAATATCGAAACGTCAAAGAAAGAAAGAAAGAAAGAAAGAAAGAAAGAAATTTAAAAAAAATAAACAAAGAAAAAAACAAATAAAATATGATAACAAATAAAATTTTAAAAAAAGAAAAAAACAATTTTAAGAAGAGATAAAAAAATGTAAATGTATAAATGAATAAATGAATTTGTACAATTCAAGAATTAAAAAATGGATGGACTAGATGATTGAAAGAAAAAAAATAGAGGGACAACAAACGTCGAAATAAGAAAGAAAGAAAGAAAAAAAGAACATAAAAGGAAACGCAAGACTTTTTCCTTTTTTTATTTGTTTTTTTTTTTTTTTGTTTTTGTTTTTTTGTTTTTATTGACAAATCTATGGTTGCTTACCGCGTGTAAACCTCCGGCACAGAACACGGAAATGTCTCAACTAGTTGATATGAGAATGAAATGGGAAGGTGAAACCACTAGAGACAGAGAGAGACAGAGAGAGAGAGACGACGTGTTAAGAAAGAAAGAAAGAAAGAAAAAAACTCTGAAAAAAAATGGCTACGAAAGAAGGTAGTGGCGGGAAAGTCAGGAGGCGTTGAATAAAACGCGGGAGGTCTAACTATTTCCTCCCTACCAGTCGCTTATCTGTAACCACGTGATATACGAGAAATCACGATGAACTAATTGTAGGGTGGAGATATTTAAGAGGAGATTTCTGTTTTTATTTTATCACTACCTTTTGACTTTTTCCTCCTATTTTATCTCTTTTTTTTCTCTCTCTTTCTTTTCAGCAAGAAAAGACCGATGTAATGGAGAGAAGATTATCGTATCTTAAACATTGTAATGTAGTATACAGAAACCGCGTCTTATGTTGACATCGTCTTAATATAAAATTTCAGAAGCCCCCACCTCATCTAGCCTGCTATTTCCTCTTGCGGCATAAAGATTGACAACAACCGTGTGTTACAATAATCTCTAATACCAGAAAGTAACCCCGAGAAACATGTTCTTGAATAACCCATATCCGACAATAAATAAGATCAGTTAGCGGCGTTGGTGATTAATGAGGTGATTTAAGAATTGATTGATTGGAAAAACATGAAAAAAATCAATCAGCATGAAGACAACTAATCTAGGAGAAGGAAAATTCTGAATTTAAAACTAGAAACTGGCATTCCAAAGGCAGTTTGATGTTGCATTCAAACACTTTTCTAATAAATAGATAATTTTCAAGATTTTTGATTGATTTTAACGGAACGTCAACCCATCTAGGGTCATTTTATGCCGAGTAGTTAAAGAGTTTGTCAATGGGTTCAATCCCTGGTCACGTCATACCAAAGACTTTTAAAATGGTTCTGGATACCTCCTTGCTTAACACCCCGCAATATAAGGTACATATCAAGGGTAAAGTGGAGCAATCCAGGGAAAGGAGTAGCGCCCTTCACTACACTTCAGTGTAGTAGCTATTGAAAAGGGAGCCTTCTGGTCGCCGTCGACGACGGTCGCCAAATTTGCTTACTACTTTAGTTAGGGAATCACATTCATTGAACATTAATTGTTACATTTTTGTATAGTTGTTTCTTAAAGGATTTTTGCTCACAATTATATATCTATTCCTATGTAATACAAATAATTTGCACACAATTGTATGGTTTCAAGTGTTCCTATCTAATACTAATAATTTTTATATAATTTTATGGTTTTAAGTAACCATTTCTTCTTAATAATAAGTGTTTGTTTGCACACAGTTATAAGGTTTCAAGTATCCCTATCTAATACTAATAATTTTCAAAATTGAGCTACTTGACCCACAGATGAGACACTTACAGGTACTACTACTCAGGGTCAAAGGGAACCCGGTAGTAATGGCAATGAAAAGGTTCTCAACATTGGGAATAATGACAATGGACGCGTACTCCAAATTCCCCAGATGTCGAGAACTAGAGCCTTACCATCACTTGGTGTTTAGTATCATACCAAAGACACCTAATTTGGAAGACTTACCCCTCAGCAGAGGATACGGTCAATATTTTCTAAGCCCCGTCAACTGGATGGTGAGTTGGTGAATATTTCCAAGTGGATCAAAGGTCACCGTTTGTAGTCAACACAAAAGCAAGAATTTTCTTTTTCTTTTTTCTTTTTTCTTTTTTCTTTTTTTTTGTCTTCTTTTTGTTTTAGCTTAAGATGATAAAAAAAGTAATGTTTTGTAAGTATCGATAATTGATAGTGGAGGCTTTAACTGTAAACCAGGGCTTCTCAAGTTGTCCTTATAGAACCCAATGAGTGAATTGAATTAAGGTTAAGTGAATAAAAAAATAAGGGTCAACAGAGGGGGGTGAATTTACTACTTTGCATTTTTAAATCCTTCTATTACAGGAGACCAAAAATCACTGGATCATGTAGACAAGTTGGCAGATATCGTATACCGAGAACACGATTTCTCCGGGGGTCTGTATAGACTCCTAGGGGGGAATAAAATTTTGTCTGGCTGAATAAAAGCATAGGTGTTCATAGGGAAGAAAGTGACGAATGTGTGTTTTTAAATCCCTTTATAAGAGAAGAACAAAATCACTGGATCATGTAGACAAGTTGGCAGATATCGTATACCTAGAACAGGATTTCTCCGGAGTCCGTATATACTCCAAGGGGTGAATAAAATTTTCTCAGTCTGAATAAAATCATAGGGGTCCATAAGGGGTGAATTTACTATTTTGCATTCATAAATCCTTTTATAAGAGAAGAACAAAAATCGCTGGATTATGTAGACTAATTGCGAGATAGCATAGACCTTGTATTTTTTTTTAATCGATGTAATACTTACTACTGATGTGTCGTTCACATACGACCCAACCTGTTCAAAACATATAAATAATTTAAATAAACGAACGATTTGACTCTGACCGTAAAGATCCCGATCTTTTCGGCGTCGTTAACGACCTAATAATCATATTTTCACGAAAGAAAACAGTTCAAAATGATTATATTTTGAACAAACTATTTTATAAGAATACTAAATCCAAAAATATCCCATCTTACAATGAGTTATCTTTAGAAAAAACAAGAAGATTATTCAATAAGAAGAATCGAAATATAAATTTAAAAAAAAAGATTATCTAATAAGAATCGAATTACAGATTTCAAAAGATTATTTAATGGGAATGTAATAAGAAATTATTTAAATTATTTAATAAGAATGTAATAAGAAATGTCGATTATTTAAATTATTTAAAAAGAATGTAATAAGAAATGTAGATTATTTAAATTATTTAAATTATTTAATAAGAATGTAATAAGAAATGTCGATTATTTAAATTATTTAAATTATTTAAATTATTCAATAAGAATGTAATAAGAAATATAGATTATTTAAATTATTTAAATTATTTAATAAGAATGTCATAAGAAATATAGATTATTTAAATTATTTAAATTATTTAATAAGAATGTAATAAGAAATGTTGATTATTTAAATTATTTAAATTATTTAATATGAATGTCATAAGAAATATAGATTATTTAAATTATTTAAATTATTTAATAAGAATGTAATAAGAAATGTTGATTATTTAAATTATTTAAATTATTTAATAAGAATGTCATAAGAAATATAGATTATTTAAATTATTTAAATTATTTAATAAGAATGTAATAAGAAATGTCGATTATTTAAATTATTTAAATTATTTAATATGAATGTCATAAGAAATGTTGATTAAAAAATGATTATTCAATAAGAAGAATGGAAATCTAGATTTTTTCAAAAAGATTATTTAATAAGAATCGAAATATAGATAAAAAATTATTTAATATGAATAACCGAAATATAGATTTAAAAAATATTATTTAATAAGAATCTAAATATAGGCTAAAAAAAAGAAAATAATGAAAAAAATTACATAAAAATATAATGCCTGAAATTTTAACTCGTATCGACAGTAACAGATTTTTAGACAATAAAACAAAATCATTATTAACGAAATATCATTCTCTAATCGATGACGTCCAGTTTTTCATTTTTTAAAGTCAGTTTCATATTGCCAGGTAATATTGTAAGTAAGGATGTCATTATATGATAATGAAGACGCGACAAAAAATAAGTAAATAAATAAAAATTGTCTGGTTTGGGAGATTTTGATCTTCATAGAAGTACCCCTCCATTGCATTAAACGTGAAGGTCAGAGAAGTGTGAAACCTTCGTGTCACTGGTCAGGTGAACAAGGCTTTTTCTTGTTTTTGTTTTTTACGTTACATATGTACATAGTTCCACATGCAAAACTTACCTTATAATCCTTGCTGTCAGTACCTAGTTACTCGGTTTTTCCATTATCCTAAGAGATAACATGAAGAAGAATTACAAACATTTACAAATCAAGAAAATTTCAGCATTGAATAACCCAACAGAAGATGATATGCCGTTAGTTATTATGTGATTTATTTAACCGAACTAAACCAAAGTATGATTATGACTATAATCAAATATTTACAATTGAATCAAATTTTGGCATTTGATATGCCGTAGGGAAAATAAACCAAATCAAAATATCGTTATGATTACAACAATTTAAAAATGAAACAAATTTCGGCATTAAATAACCCCAAAGGAGTTTATAAGCCGTTAAATAAACCAAACCATTGCAAACTTTACTCCTATCAAAATATCCTTCCATATATATATATATATATATATAAGTAAAGTTGGCGAACGTAGTCGAGGGTGACCAGAAGGCTCCCTTTTCAATAGCTACTACACTGAGGTATAGGGAGGGGTGCTACTCCTTTCCTTGGATTGCTCCACTTTACCCTCGATACGAACCTTATATTGCTGAGCGTTAAGCAAGGAGGTATCAAGTACCATTTTTAAAGTCTTTGGTATGACGCAACCTGGGATTGAACCCAGCTCTCCCGGACCATTGGCGAACACTCTACCCACTAGACCAATGAGCCGGTTGAATATGAAAGAGGGAGAGAGAGACAGAGACAGAGACAGAGAGAGACAGAGAGACAGAGAGAGTGATAATAGGTATATATTTGCGCATATATATATATTCTCCAAATATGGACCTCTTGTCCAGGATAGATGAATACTTCAATATATACATATTTATACCTGCACAAATATATATCTGTTATCTCTCTCTCTCTCTCTCTCTCTCTCTCTCTCTCTCTCTCTCTCTCTCACACACACACACACACACACACACACACACACACACACATTTCAGAAAAAGTAAGAACATTCACTGAGAGGTTTTATCAGTCTGATCAAAACTAAAAAAGTGTCATGTTTATAGCATGATATGTTTGAGACTGCTGTTCATGGAGACAGACTTATCAGTTTCTGTATGCCCGCCTACTGACGTATATATATATATATATATATATAGAAAGAGAGAGAGATTCCTGTAAGCAAGAAATGAGACAAAATCCTGATCTTAATAATATTTCGTTCCTCCTACCTTAATCTAATTTTCATGTAATTACGGATTTCAAGCAACATGGCTGACACAGGATGACGTCATCTCCGAACGCAAACGGTATAACATGATTAGACCGCCCTCTTTGCCAATTAGATTTACCTCCCCTTTTGGCACAGTTCGTATAACGTAATCACAAAGACAATTTTTAAAAACAGGGGGAAAAAAGATGGCGGAAAATGGTGGTCGTAATTGAACATTGCGATTGAATTCTAATAGTCTTTTATCTTCTATTATAATCAAATGATGTGACTAAAATGCGTATGTCTGTCTATATTAATTTTTTTTTTTTTTTTTATGCAGGATTTTTTTAATTGCATGCAAACATGAAATAACGCGAAATTGGCCTGGGATAATTCTACTGAAATGTGTTCACACGTATTACTTGGGTACGTCAAAAGTTTTGCAATATTTTGGTACGTGCTTACTTGAGGCGCGTATATCTCGAGACCGAAGCAGTTCAAGTCGTAGAAAGGTAACCGCTGTGGTTGGTAGTATTGTGGTAGTTGGTACGTTGACACGTTGTACATTGTTTTACTCCGTATGTGATTTGAAAGCTGTACAGATGAACGTGCAACATCGTTAAATTCGGGGTCTTATGCTTTACGAGTTCGAACTGGAACGTAACAACGCAAAAATAACAAAAATATTTGCTGTACAAAAGGTTAAGGTACATTTGATCGCAGTACACGAACCAATTGGTTTAAGAAATTTCCCTCGGCAGGCAAGAACCTTCACGATCAAGCAAAGTCAGAAACAGTGGATTCCGAAGCCGTGTTTCTAACCATAGAGTAAATCCGGTGAGTAGCACTAGGAGAGTATCAGGCGAGCTCAGCACCTCATAGTCCAGTATGACTCTGCAAAAGCATTCTGAGCGGCTGAACTAATCACTTCTCTATTATCATATTACTCCTTGCGAGTTTTTCACACCAGCGTTAGCTGAGGGTGTTTTACTAGAGATCAAGTGACAGCAAGTCTCTTCAGGTCTCATGAACTCTTTTAAGGATTCTGGACGATCTTAGTAATGCTGTAGTTTGGATAGTCTCGAATCATCCACTGATTTCCAACTCTTCCTGTCCCCTTACTAAGCCTTTGTGTACTGTTCCAAGTGTGCCCTGCCCAGTCGGCTGGGGCTGTAGAATACACCGACTGCTTCGCTGCAGAGGGGTAACCCCACCTCAATGAGTGTCCTGAATAAAACACAAAATATGATGGTGAGGTTCCAGTAATGCTGGGGCTTTGGAGAATGTAGAGTGCCCCTTTATTCCCATTGCTCCCGGGTCCACCGTGGCTCGGCGTGGTAGCACCAGATAGGGCCCTATCTATGGGTTAAATTTAACTTACGGCATACTTATGCTAGACTGAATTGTTTCACTAAATAGAATAGCTTGAAATAGAAATATTTTTGACAATAAATTCGTACTTACATTTAAACTGAGTGCTTATGCTAAACTGAATTATTTGAAATGGAACTGTTTTTTGACATTGAAACAGTACTTACACTAAACTAGATTGTTTAATATAGAACTGTTTTGATATTTAGCTATGTATAAACAAAATCTGTACTTATACTAAATTGAATTAGCTGAATTAGAACTGCTTGACTAAACTGAATAGCTTGAAATAGAAATGTTTTTCACAATTAAACTGTACTTACATTTAAACTGCATACTTATCCGAAACTGAATTGTTTGAAATAGAACTATTTTCATAAAAATAGATTTGACATTAAATAACCTACAAAGGTTGATATGCCATAAACCCAAACAGCCAAAGTCTAAGTACTTGTCTCACGTTTCGTTTTCTTTGATTTTCACTCTGTGGTCTGTCGAGAGAACAAAGTTCACTATTCGGTATATATATATATATATATATATATATATATATATATATATATATATATATTGCATTATCAGAAGGTCTTGTCTTCTGATCAGGCTTCGGTGATGTTTGTTTGTATATCAAAATACCAGAAAATTTTGTGTGTCCCATTCTCCAGGGTTGATTCTGGTTTGTGCTTATACCATTTTCCAGCTTGGTTTAATTTTAATCTCTGGTATAATTTCCAGTGGACCTCCTTTCCCACCCAAGTTGTATCTGGTATTGTGTCCCATATGTACGAGTTTGCTTCACTAGTTCGTTTAGCGATTAAATGTTTCATCTCTCCCATCATATAAACTATTCTTTCTATTTTTCAATGTCTTATCAGTTTTTCTTTTGATATAATTGGTCTTTATGATATTGATTTTGCAGCTATTAAAAAAAGTTCAGTTTATTTCTTAAGGTTTCCTCTGCGTAGCCATGTTCAGGTCATCTTGTGAGCAACCTCGCCTGTTTGTTGCTTGAAATATACGTACAGTTGTTATTACATTCGAAACTTATCAACATTATCAATAGTCTTCAGCTGAATTTTACATTTAGATGTTACAATAACAGATAGAAATACTTGAAACGATTTAACTGTGAGCAAACAAATGAATTCGTTTAAAAATAAAGTTACTAACACACACGCTCATAACAAGATTTGGCATTAAATATCCCACGAGGGTTGATGTGCTATATAACATCAACCAACAATTTTCTATCTCATTAGCTTTATTTTCATTGTGTTCATATTTTTCATTTTGTTCAATTCTTTTAAATTCTACAAATTCTTCTTTCTCTTAAAATTCTTGTTATTATTTTTATGTCCATGTCTTTTAAAGATTCTTTTCCAACAGTTTTGCGTATTCTTTCTTTCTTCTTCGCTTTTTAAAATTTTTCTTCTTCATCTTCAAACTATTTGATTTTCTCCATCAAATTATTCGTTTTCAAATTAATGTTTTCTATCAAGGAATTTTTTTTTCATTCCTTGTAAATTATTTTTCAAATGTTTCCTCTTGTTCTCGTTCTTAAAATTCTACTGATCCTTTTTTTTTTTCTTTTAGTTTTTCCAGTTTTTTATCGTTTTGCTTATTTCTTCAATTTCTTCTTCTAATTCTTCCGTTTATAATTCTTCTTCCTTCAATTATTCGATATTATTCTTCTTGTCATTCTCTTTCAAATTCATCTTATTTTCTTCTTCAAAGAACTGTTGTGTTTATTCTTTTAAAAATCAATTTCTAACTTCTTCCTCTTTTTCAAATTTACCTTTTCCTTCTTATTCAAAGAGTTTTTCTCCCCGTTCCTTGTAAATAATAATAATAATAATAATGATTATTATTATTATTATTATTATTATTATTATTATTATTATTATTATTATTATTATTATATTCAAACTCCTAAATTTTGGATGTCACCTTGTGTCTTCTCATTTTTTCTTTCTTTCTCTATCCTTTCCCTCTTTGCTTCCTCTCCGCCTCCTCTACCGTCCTTTCTCTTCCTCTTCCCTTCCTCTCACTCCGTCTTCCTTTCTTTCAAACAATTTTCTCATTCTCTTATTTATTTTGTTATATTCCCATCGTTTTTCCTACTTTCTACATTTTCATTTCACAATCCACTTTAATTCATTTCTATTTGAAAATATATTTTATCTTCATCTGGCGTCAGATTTTTCACCCATTCATTCACAGATTTGATTTTTTTTCCTTTATACATTATAGGGTCGGGGAGAGAATCAAGGAGGAGGTGAAGATTCTTTTGGATTCAGCCAATATCTTTAACCCTTTTTTTTATTTCGTTTTTTTCCCACGTTTCTGTCAACTTATGAATATTTACGGGCCGTTCCCTCTCCATCACCCTCCCAATGAATATTTTCCCTGGCTCCATGGCCAAAAGCAGAGACCTGATTTTCCGGGCTGCCAATGTCGCCTCAAAGACATATTCGAAATTGGATGCAATCAGAGATTGAACACGATAATAAATGCATTAAAAACAGAAGAGGGAATCTCCGTGGCCTTGTGGCTAACACGATGCACTGCGGCCTCGTAGTAAGCAAGTTCAAACTACACTTCTGCTATTGCATTCACTTTTGAACTAATACCCTTGGTAAAGGTATGAACCCACTTATCCCTACCAACTATATGTTAAATCTTACAACGATTGTTCTACAATGACGGCTTTGGCATTAAATAACCCATGAAGGTTGATATGCCATTAAGTAAAGAAACAAAACCAAACCTGAATGGTCATTCATCTAATGTTACTGAACTGCGACCGCGTAGTAAGTGAGTTTAAACTCCAGTTGGACTATTACGTTTACTATCAGGCTAATGCCTTTGAGAAAGGTATAGGCCTCTTTATCCCAACCATACATGGGTTGAATATTACCACTTCTGTTCACCTACAAGGTTAGGTTTGACATTAAATAACCCATTAAATAAAGAAACCAAACCAAAAAGTAAAGAAATAAAAACATGGGCTAAAATTTTAAAAAGTAATACTTCTTGGAAAGGAAGCCTCGTATATAATTGTATATAGGTCGATCACGTGTCTCTAGTGATAAGTGCGATGAAGCTAAGATGGTCATCAAAAAATACTCAACTTGTTTTATCTCCAAAAATGCTATAGCCGTTCCAATATAATAAAAAGAGGTTATGATCAACTGTGTCCTGGATACGACATTAAACTGCATTTAATGGTGTGACTCCAGTTTTGGACATCCGGGGAGTGTAGAATAGTTTTTCATTGCCATTACTCCCGGATAGCTCTGACTTGAACTGGTAGCACCACTAATGGTCTCATAATTTGAGTTGAATAGATCTATTTGCACATTTGGTTTAGTTTCTTTGCTTAATGGCATATCAACTTTTTGCGGGTATTTAATGGCAAATTCATCCTCGTAGACGAGCAGTAATAATGCTATTAAACCTATAGCTGGGGGAATAAGGGGATTCAGATCTTTTCCGAGGGTATTAGATCGAAAGGGAACATACGTGAGTGGATTTCGTGAGTGGATTTCGTGAGGGAACGTGAGTGGATTTCGAACTCACTTACTACGATGTTTGAGTCGAGCACGTTTATTACTGCGCCTTATTCTAAAATTGTTTATATCGGTTTGGCCCCTTTATTTTTAATGAAAAATCAACCTTTGTAGTTTATTTAATGCCAATGCCATCCTTCTAGAAGAACAAGAGAAATATTATTTAACTCATAACTGGGAGAATAAAGGGGTTAATGTCATTCCCAAGGGTGATAGTCCGAAAGTGAACGTAATAGCTCGACTGGAGTTCGAACTCACTTACTAGGATTCTACAGTTCATCGCTTTAACCATTACACCACGAAGACGCATAAGACGGATAAGAATATTTGCTATTATATAGACGTGTGCAAAAAACAAATTTTGTGAAACTGAAATATTATTTGCATTTGAATGGACCAAGTCCAAAATAAAAAGAGCCCAGTCAGGTGGGGCAGTAGAATACACCGACAGCAGCATGATAAGCCCCCACTTCTAACGAGTGTCCTGGATATGATATCAAACAATCTGATAATAAGGCTCCAGTAATGCTGGGGCTTTGGGGAATGTAGAATACTCATTCATTGTCATTCTTCCCATGTCTATTCTGACCTGGAGTACCATATGATCCTATTTACCCAACCCCTCCGCTCGGGCAGGATATGACACAAGGTCAATTTTTTAAGCGGAGTTTAACAGGTTTGAATTCAGAGTTTTCCTTCTCCTAGACTAGTTGCCTTACCAAGGGCTGAAGAACCAAGTCTGCCCTACTATTTACCCATAGCTGGAGGGAGAATATTGGATTCATACCTTTCCCAAGGGTATTAGTGCTATGTGAAATGCAATCAGTCTTGTACAGGAATTGAACTCGTATCGCCGTGTCCATATCCTGCGACGATAACCATTCCACCACGGGCACCTCCTGAACCATTCCACCACGGGCACTACCATATGATAGGGCCCTAGCTATGGTTCAAATAGAACTAACATTTAAACTGAGTGCAAACAAATGATTTATGCTAAACAGGATTTAGCATTGAATAACCTACAATGATAATTATGCCGGAAAAATCCGGGCCATTGACCTAATAAGTAGAGTTTTCGCCAATGGTCCGGGAGACCGGGGTTCAATCCAAAGTTGAGTCATACCAAAGACTCAAAAAATGCTACTTGATACCTCCTTGCTTAACACTCAGCATTGTAAGGTAAGGATAAAGGTTGAAGTGGAGCAAGGCAGGGAATGGAGTAGCGCCCTCTCCTACACTTCGGTGTAGTAGCTATTGAAAAGGGAGCCTTCTGGCCACCCTCAACTAAGGTTATCAACTTTACTTAACTTACTATAAAGAGGACTTGGCATTAAATAACCTAATACGGTTAATATGCCAGAAAACCTAACCAAACCAAATTATACATATTTAATATATATGTATAAAGAGGATTTGGCATTAAATAATCTCCAATGGTTGATATGTTATAAAACCAAACCAAATCAATTCCTATAAATTTAATATATATGTATAAAAAGTATTTGGCATCAAATAACCTACAATGGTTGATATGCCATAAAACCAAACCAAACCAAACCAAATCCTATAAATTTAATATATATGTATAAAAAGGATTTGGCATTAAATAACCTACAATGGTTGATATGCCATAAAAACCATCCCCCACTAAAAAAACTCTCATGAAGCAACTACGCTATAAATATGTATACAAATGTACAATGTACGCAGTTTACTAACATCTAGGTATGAAATATACCTCGAGTGGTTGACATGTCGTTAAAATCAGGCAATCAATCATGTTCAACAAGACTTATGTTAAGTCTTGTTCAAAATTATTTTGTTGGTCCGATTACATACAATGAATTTGATTAATTAATTAATTGATTTTAGTTAATGTTGCAAACAGGTACAAAAGGAATACAAGTCCCACAGGGTGGAAAAAGGGATCCACTAAGAATTGTGTAAGAGAATTAAAAAATTGACCATACTACCAAATGGTATAAGCATAAACCAGAATCTGTCCAAGAAAAAGAGATGCATTAAATTCTCTGGGATTTTGAGATACGAACAGATCACTCAGTCCCGGCTCAATGAGCAGATCTTGAATTAATCAACAAAAAAAAAAAAAAATAGAATTTGTCCTCTAGTGAATTTTGCTAGTCGAGTGGAACACAAAAAATATCGAAAAATTCTTGGATTTTGATTGAGTGATTTTGACGACTTATCAACCCGTCCGGGGTTATTTTAAGCCTAAAGGTCAGGAAATAGCGTACATTGTATGTTTATATTTACATTTTGGAGTAGTTTCATAATTTTTTTTTTTTTTTCGCGCACAGTTATAAGATATCAAGTATTTCGATCTTATATAGATATCAGGACAGCTTTTTGTGAGTTGTTTTTTGCGCACAGTTATAAGAAATTAAGTATTCCAATCTTATACAGATATCAGGACACCAGTTTTTTGCTTTGTTTTGTTTTTTGCACACAGTTATAAGAAATCAAGTGTTCGTATTTAATACAGATATCAGGATGCCGATCTTTTTTTCTTACAACTTTTTTCGCGTGGGGGGGGGGAAACAATTATATGAAATCAAGTATTCTGATCTTATACAGATATCAGGGCACCCTTTTTTGCGGTTTTTTGGTGCACATTTATAAGAAATCAAATATTCCAATTTTATACAGATATAAGGACACCAGTTTTTTTTTTTTTTTTGCGGGGAGGTAGTTTTTTGGGGGAGGGGCGCACAGTTATAAGAAATCAAGTATTCCATTCTTATACAGATATCAGGACACCTGTTTTTTTTCTTATGTTTTTTTCGGTGGGGGGGGGCACAGTTATAAGAACAGTTATAAGAACTCAAGTATTCCTATCTTATACAGATATCAGGACACCCGTTATTTATTTATTTATTTTTTATTTTATTTTATTTTATTTTTTTGCTTTATTTTTTGCTCACAGAAAAAATCAAGTATTCCTATTTTAAGTAGATATCAGGGCACCTGTATTTTGCGAGTGGTCGGGGTCATAATTCTCTGCAGGGAATAGAGTCAGCATATTCCAAGTCCCATTGATAAGATGAGATGACCGTTCAAGTTGGGATAAAATCTAAGATTTTAGTGCTTATTTCAAAAGCAAACAAATCATCTATGTAGATGTACTTGGAAGACTGCCACAGAGTAAATATTAATACTTAAATAATAAAAGTAATAATGGACACTTGATAAAATTAATTAGACTTTTTCGACGCAAATTGATATATATGTCTACATAAATGTATAAATAATAGGGAAGAAATTAGGAACATATGTGTCTGTCTGTCTGTCTGTCTGAGTAAATATGTGATCAATGAAGACAATCAGTACATCGCGCGTTGTCTAATTTACCAACCTCACTCAATCGATTAGTCGATATGACGATCCGTTATTAGCTGCTATTCAGATCACTAATATATACATGTATACTGGCATCACACACACACACACACACACACACACACACACACACACACACACACACGCATGACGACTACCACATCTTGACAGATGATAGTCGTCTTTACCACCAAAATTACAACTCCAACATTATGATTTATGTAACATAATAAACAGATAGATCTATTTTTAATATGTAGTACTGCATTCAAGTCAAGACCTAAATGGCAAAACACAACCGTGTCAACGAAGATGATGAATAACCGTTAAATTTGAGGTCAATCTGAGACCACGGCTCTCATTGCATGGTTTCAGTCTGATGACCGAAACGGTTCTGGACTTGGAATAAGTTAGTCAGTCTCGACGAGAGGGATCTAAAATTCCGCCATCCTCTCACTTATTACCAGTTTAAGTCACAGCGGGTAATGATGTCAAAATGGTCAAAAAATAACGGTAATTCGTACATATCATGTTGTGGTCGTGTTGTCATTCCTCGACATAAGAATAAAGATATCAATAAGAGAGAGACATCAGACCGACCGAGGCGACAAAAAGAGGTGACTGGAGAAGAGACGGGTTTATAGACCCATCAAAGGATACTTACAATTCAGCAGAGGTTTCATACAGGAACTTCCTTCTCCAGGTTTGATTTTGAAATTAACTACTCGTTAGAAGGTTGCCTTCAGAAACGATCTGATGAAGTTCCAGTAATGCTGGAGGTTTGAGGAATGCGGAGCACCCCTTCATTGCCATCACTCCCAGGTTCACTCAGGCCCAGAGTGATAGTACCTAATAGGGTCCTATCTATGAATCAAATAGAACTAATCTGTGTACTTATGCTAAACTGTATTGCTTGAAATAGAATTGTTTCGACATTTAAACTGCGTACTCATGCTAAACTGAATTGTTTGAAATGGAACAGTTTTTGTATGCTAAATTGAATTGCTTGAAATAGAACTGTTTTTGACATTTTAAACTGTCTACTTTTGCTAAACTGAATTATTTGAAATAGAACTGTTTGACTAAACTGAATAGCTTGAAATAGAAATGTTTTTGATAATTAAACTGTGTACTTATGCTAAACAGAGTTGTTTGAAATGGAACTGTTTATTTGTATTAAAATGGATTTGGCGTTAAATAATTTAGAAAAAGAAAAATATGCCATAAATCCCAAACAAACCAAACTAAATTTTAAAAATTTATATCATTTCAGATCTACTGGATGTTTTAGTAAATCTATTTCATTTCGCCATCTAATAACTTGACCAATTCTGATTCAACTGATCTCAAATCTTAACAGCATGTGCAAAAACAACTCAGACTACGATGTTTTATTGTTGAAAATGCCTTTTCTTTTTCAGAGGATGACATTTCTATTCCTGAAAATAAGAAAACATAAAATATTAAACATAGAATTTTTAGTTGTTTCTTCACATGTGATCATTTGAGCCAAATTGGTCCAATTATTCGATTTCAAAATGATTTCATTTTTTCTGAAACATCATATACAGGGAGTCTCAAAATAGATTCAACCGATTAATATGATAATGATTTATTACTGTTACAAGCGCAATGGCGGTCATTTGGAACATGTCCTGTAAAAAATGCATCCTTTGACCGAGAAACATCAAATCAATGTTCTTTTTTTAATTGTTATTATATCAGCTTCCAGAACATGCAATTCTTTTTAGTTTTTTTGTCTCAGTAATAAATCATTATCAGTTTTGAATGATTTTTTCTCCAAATAAGAAGTGACGCAAAATATATTTTCCTGTCTTGTGCAAGGCATTGTGATCAAAGATTAATAGTTGTTATAGTATACTATTTTCAAATCTGAACCAAAAAAAACACCACAACATTATTATTAGTAGAGTTATTAGCAGTCACATGGGTCTCATGTACAATGAGACACCCTACATATATATATATATATAGTACCCCAGGCAAAAATTATAGAATTTGCACTCTTAGATGATGTTTACTTAATTTTTTTGTTTAGCAGTAAATAGACTAATATTAACTAAAACGCAAATCCTATTTTCTTTTATAGCCAAACATTCTGGATTCTTAAAATATACCTTAAACAAACTGCATCAAATTATTCAAATGGATGGTATCATTTTTTCATAAATCATGAAGAATTCGTTGAGGAAAATTTATAGAGTGATCTTGTAGTTTGCATTCTAAAAACAAATACCAGCAGAAGCCAAGATATGCTAATCAGTATATATATATATATATATATATATATATATATATATATATATATATATATATGTGTGTGTGTGTGTGTGTGTGTGTGTGTGTGTGTGTGTGTGAAATGGTTGAGAAAAAACGATATGGGACAAGGAAAAACATCGTTTAAGAATGCTGGACACAACAAAGTACTCTTACGTCGGACAATAATCGCTCCTTCTTTGGCTCATTTAGTTTCTCGTACTAATAATTGAAAAAATAAACTCCCTTCAAAGAGTTTGAATTTTTTTTTTTTTTTTTTTTTTTGTTTTTTGTCCTTTCACTTTTGAAATAAATGAAACTATTAGCAAATAAAGGTAAGGATAGAATTATTTTTGTATATATATATATATATATATATATATGTAATATAATGGCCGAGGTATATATCTTGCCTTTGGGTTTAGTTAGGTTGAGAACCTTTCGGCTCAGTGCATGGGTTAGTTAGGTGCAAACTTGAGCACTGGTGTTGACGCGCGCGCGGGGAAGATGTGTCGTTCACAGATGTCAAAATAAAAGTACCAGATAGGACTTGGGGATGTGAATGACGTCATGCACCGGAAGCGTGCGCAGAGGGTTTTGGGGGATTTGAAAAAAGTCAGTTAGTTGAGTTGAGAACTAGACTCCGAACGGGAAGGGTCGACTTTCGGGGCTCGCTGAGGCCAGACAAATTTGTGCGCTACGGGCGCTACACGTGTTGGGATGGGTAGATGGAAAAACCAGCATAGAAAGATTGTGGCTCTCTCCTTATGTCGAAAAACCTTTTAACTCTAAGGTAATAAAAAGTTTCGTACCTGAACTAAAAAGTCGTCAAGTGTTTTTCGTGTTTCGGGATTCCTATGTTCTATGTATATATGTTATGAACATTCTATGTTCGTTTCACATATCTATATCATGGCTATGGTACATATATATATAAGTTGAATGACCCAAAGATCCTCTTTTCAATAGCTACTAGACGAAGGTATAGGGGAGGGCACTTCTCCTTTCCAGTCTCCTCGACAATTGGCGAACACCCTAATCCCTATGCCTATATATATATATATATATATATATTGCCATCCACAGACAGACTGTTTAGTTGTATCACAACTCTTCTCTGTGGCTACACACGTAGGACGCTTCAAGCTGGGATCGAAACCCGCCGTTAGACTTAGTATCATACCACTTAGTATCATTTATGTTAGACTTAGTATCATACTGCTCACCCCAAGCCGAGCTACGTCAGCTCGGCAATTATAAGGCATTATGAAGTAGCTCTCGATTGTTTACATTTTGCCTCACCAGATACCAGAGTGTTCAATTCATAAGAAGAGCTTTGCATTACGCGAGTGGGAGCCGTTAATTCCTTCGCCAGAGTGCTCAACCAGGGAGCTTATATATATATATATATATATATATATACATATATATATATATATATATATATATATATGTATATATATATATAAATTAAATGGTGAGTCGGGACTATCCTACTACAGCATCGCCTAAAATAGCTCTTCAGGGTACCTAGTCGGTGCTAGATACCCAGAGGAGCCTTTTTAGACGAAACTGTAGTAGGATAGTACCGACTCGCGATTTAATTTTTGTAATTGGCTCTATTTAGTATTGAGCACTTTCTGTAATTGTAGCATTGCAGCATTTTACGGTGGGTTTTTGTTCTTTTGACCAACTGATTGCTTATCTCTTGATTTTTTTTTCAACTGGTGTGACGAAGTTGGCCTTTTCTTTTTTTATTCCTCCCGATAAATCTTTTCCTTTTTTCCCCAAGCGGTGATTCGAGATATTGTTATCTCTGAATTCTGGCGGGTTTTTTTTCTTTTTCTTTGTCACCATGAATGCTGGTAGATAGTAAATTAGTAAGTATATATATATATATATTGTTAAAATAATCTGCAGCACCCTGGTGCTCCATTCTTAACTCATCCAAAAAGTGTGAGCACTCCTACAAAAGCTTTTACCACTATAAACAAGCTATATATATATATATATATATATATATATATATATATAAGTGTGTGTGTGTGTGAGTGTGTGTGTGTGTGTGTGTTTATAACGGTGAAAGCTTTTGTAGGATTGCTCATACTTTTTAAATGAGTTAAGAATGGATCGCCAGAGTACTGCAGATTCTGTGAACAACGCTTGTTAGGTACTGATTTTTTCCTTCTCTTCGACTCGTTGTCACACGACAATTTTTTTTGATAGCTGGTTAAAAAGATTTATACTTACTTTGATGTCGAAGTTTAGCACGTTACCCACAATCCCACGAGATCTCCAAATAATCCGTCTGCAATAGTTGATGTATCAATGTGTTTCGGTTAAGGAAAAACTGTTTTAAAAAAAAAAGTGGTGTACTAAGAAACGTTAAAAAATGGGCAAGGATCTGACATAGTTTATATTGGATCAACAGAGCGTCCCTACAAACAAAGAATTTATTATCATACTTCCCCCTTTCAGAACAAGCGATAATCACCATGTTACATAATCGATACGTCAACTAAGGAAACCTGTAAAAAGATGAATTTAGATTATTAACTTTCTGTTTGAAATACGGACAAAGAAAAAAAAGAAGAAAGAAAAAAATCCTTCAATTATAAAGAAAGAAAGTCAAGTACCATTTTTTACTTCCACCATTTCCTGTTTCCTTTGTTTCTTCCACTTCTTTTTTATCACCATTACCATCTCCATATCTCGAAACACCACCACCACTGTTTTCATCCCTCCAATTTGCTTCCAGAAGTATAAATCTGTACAGTAAAAAAATATTTGGTCTTCACTAGCGCCACCTTTTTTTTATTGGTTGTTGGCAAGTTTGTTCTTTCTTTTTTTTTTTCAAGTCAAAATAAATAAATAAATAAATAAAATATAAGCGTGTACGCACGCTTTTCAAAACTGCTTCAGTATTATTACTGTTCGTCACGTGACAATATGGCGCCGCTTCGACGGCCCTCGTTTTCGATTCCTTTCTATGTGATTCTGTTCTGTCTTAATGGGGTTTTTTTATGGCCGAAAACAAGAACAAGAACACACACGATAGACAGAAATTCAGTTTGGGTAAAACTTAGAGAATAACGATGAAGTGTACAAGAAAAAAAATTGTAAAAAGAATTCAAAATAATGGAAATAAAATGAAGAAAAAACAAACTGTAGACAAACTTTTTTAAAACAATATTTTTGCGACATATTTTATTTTTTACATGAACATATTTTAAAATTGACGCACCTTATTATGTACAGTGGTTAAGGAGCTAGGCTAGGAGATCATAGCAAGTGAGTTCCATTCTTGCTGGGTGCCCCATACGTTTGTCATTGTGTTAAACAAAGCTAAGACATATTTATCGTGACGGTCATTATCGTAGGAAATCGGCAACACGAGTTCAAATCCTGAACGAGGTTGTTTGCTTTTTAATTCGGAAAGACATGAATCCATCTGTTCTCTTTCCAGCCATGGGTAACTTGTTGGATATACTGAATACTTTAGCCTGGATTAGGCAACCAATCAAAGAGAAGGAAGGAGAGGTTAGATAAATACAAAGCTAAGCTTAGTAAATTTCTACCTACAAATTTCCTTGCTAGAAACTAAGATTCTTAGCTCGACATCAAAGTTATCTCAAGATTTGAAATAATGTTGTATTTATATTTGTAGCATGAACAATGGCCTTTGATATAAACGTTAATCTCTAAATAAGTTGACCGACCGTTGTCAAGGGCCACCCGAAGGTTCCCTTTTCCATAGCTACTACAACAAGGTGTAGGAAAAGGCGCTTCTTCTTTCCCTGGATTGCTCCACTTACCTTTGACCCGTACCTTATAATGCTGTGTTTTAAGCAAGGAGGCATCAAGTATCATGTTTTGAGCCTTTGGTATGACACGACTTGGAATTAAAACCCGCTCTCCCGGCCCATTGGCGTTTATCAACTCACAAATCTTCATAAAATTTTCTTCAGTTTTTCTAATTTGAAATACCGTAAGTTAGTAATTATAATTAATCCTTTTAAATATTCAAACGTAAAAAAATATCTTTAAAAATTTCGCTTCACTGGATTTTAAAATAATCATTTCTGTATCTATTTTTATTGACATTATTTATTTATCTTTTTTCAAGTATTTAGACTGCACATAAATCCCCATTACAGCACCTCTCAGAGCAACAGGAGGGCGACTTGCCAGTGCCTATCAACACTACAAGTTGGTTGGCTGGTTGGCTGGTTGATTGGATTTTTATGGCATATCAAACTTTGTAGGTTATTTAACGCTAAATCCATTTTTATACAAATAATCAGTTCTATTTCAAACAATTCAATTTAGTATAAGTGCACAGTTTAGTAATCAAAAACATTTCTATTTCAAGCTATTCAGTTTAGATAAACAGTTCTAATTTAGCTAATTCAGTTTAATATAAGTACAGATTTTGTTTACACACAGTTAACTTTCAAAACAGTTCTATATTAAACAATTCAGTTTAGTGTAAGTACAGTTTCAATGTCAAAAACAGTTCCATTTCAAACAATTCAGTTTAGCATAAGCACGCAATTTAAATGTAAGTTCACTGTTTATTTGTTAAAAACATTTCTATTTCAAGCTTTTCAGTTTAATCAAACAATTCTAATTCATGCAAAGTCTTACCCCTCTGCAGAGGTGCAGTCGGTGTATTCTACAGCTCCAGCCAACTGGGCAATACGCAGAGTTAAATGTCAAAACAGTTTTATTTCAGATAATTAAGTTTAGCCTAAGTACACAGTTACACAGACGCCAAAATAGTTCTATTTCGAGCGATTCAGTCTAGCATAAGTACGCAGTTTAAATGTTAAAACAGTTTTTTTAAACAATACAGTTTTGCATAAATACGCATTTTAAATGCAAAAATCAATTTAGTTAAGGTTTAGTTCTATTTAATCCATAGATAGGACCTTAATCAGAGTGGACCTGGGAGCGATGGCAATAAAGAGGTACTCCGCATTCCCCAAAGCTTCAGCATTACTGGAACCTCACCATCAGATTGTTTACTGTCATATCCAGGAAGCAGTTGGTGTATTCTGCAGCCCCAGCCGACTGGGCAATCAACACTACAAGTAACACATCCTAGGCTGTACTGGATTTCATGGTACCTCAAACTTTTGGCCTTGTACTAAATTAGGTAAATTTAATAAACGACAATATACTTTGAAATCATATGAGCATTGCTGTTCGTAAAAAAAGAAATATGTTTTTCGTCATAGTCCTTCTGTAACGTGCTTAGTTTCTTACTCAACCTTACCCCCCTCAGGATAATCCAGAGGATTGAAATCTGGGGGGCAAGGCAGTCAGATTTTTGGGGTGATGTCGCAGAAATGTCCGCACAGCCAACATTGAGTTCTCTTGCATGTTTGACAAGGTCCCCAGTCCTGTTGCCAGATGTTGGGTCGTCCAGCAGCGACCTTCCCGATCCAAAGCAGCACTACTTCCTTCAGGAAAATGATGAAGGCCGCTGTGTTGTATGAGATCATGCTGAAGATGAATGAAGGCATAATGTCACCATCGCTTGTGACCACCCCAAATATCATGATGGGAACTGGGTGTTTCCTTTTCAACCCTATCAGTACCTTTTCGGGAGAGAGAGTAACCCAACGATTGTTCAGCGAGTTCACCCTCTGATCCCGGTAGAATTTTTTCTTCACTGAGAAAACCAAAGCATGTTCTGTTGCAGGGGATGCTTGAGTTTGTAAAAAAGCTTTGCACGTGGTCCTTCTCTTTATCCTTCGCGGCCTGTGATAAAAATTAGCCCATTCTCATCTTGAATGAGAAATACTTAATGTCTTCATGTACTACCCACCCGATAAAAAAAAAAACTCTGACAATCCCATGTCCCTGGCTATGGAACTGGTTGACTTGCTGGGGTCGTTGTCACTTATGGCCCCGATCATATCCACAAATTCAGGACTTATTAGAACGATCAAAGTGAGGCTTCAGAGCTGTTGTATCTTCATAATCAACATTTGACTCATCCAAATCTTTTCGAATACTCAACACTGTCCTAAGATTTACACCCAAATGCTGTAAAATCTTCGTATTGGAACTTCCGAGGTGACTGCCAAATAGTACAAGGTACCGTTTCCGAATTTCCTCGAAAGTAATACCTAACTGATTCTAATTTGTTACGCAGAAGACAGAAGTAGAAACAAAGTACATGCGCAAAATGATTTATTTTAAATGGCGACAAGTTACCCATCGCACGCTCTCTTTTATACGTGGTGCATTCAATAAGTTTCCAGACTTTTTTGTACAGGCATTTAATAATGTCGTAGACTCTTGAAAATTCACTATGTTATTGCTATACATCTTATGAGATGACTGACCAATTTTTATGACTTCACGTTCAAATGAACTGCTACGGAAGGAATTGGAATACACCCTACTAAAGCCTGATTGTTACAGCTGGTGAATTTCAAAAATGCAATCTGACATTTTAGAAGAACAATATGCAATAAAATTGTGTTTTAAACTTGGAAAAAATCCCACAGAAACGTATGGAATGCTTCGGACTGCTTTTGGAGCATCTTGCATGAATCGAGCATCAATTTTTGAGTGGCATATGAGATTCAAGGAAGTCAGGGAGTCTGTGAGGGATGATGAGAAGTGTGGGAGGAATAAGGAAGTCAATGGACTAGAGTTGATTGGCCAAAGGTTAGGGTTAGGGTTACTATGTTGAGGTTTTAAGGGAGTTCAGGAAGAGATTCCGTCGGAAGAGGCCAACACGCTTCAAATCGGGTCACTGGCATTTCCACAAGTTGTTGGAACGGTACAACAAGTGCATTGCAGCCAGAGGAGATTACATCGAAGGGGACTTGAGTTTCATGTGCGTACTATCAATAAAAGTGCCCATATGAAAAAAGTCTGGAAACTTATTTAATGATCCTCGTATATATATATATATATATATATATATATATATATATATATATATATATATATATATATATATATTGAAATGTGTTTTCCACTTATGATTCTGACAGAGATTTGTTAAAAATGACATGGCTTATTTCCTTGAAATATTGCAAAACATATATATTTATTGAAATATTCGGGAACACAGTAGCGAGACTGGAGTTCGAACTCCCGTATTTATTGATTAACCAAACAAGGAATACGAAATAAAAATCTATGAAAGGGAACAATTTTATGTAAAAAAGAAGACAGTTTCGTATAGTTTTTTCTTTGCAATATCTAAGAAAGAAGCCAGAACAAGAATCTCTTTCTTTCCAGCGGTGTGTATGAAGGTCGGAGAATGTATCGGCCCAAAAATCACGTGAACAACTTAAACAAGTTCAACTGACCGATAATTCTTTGTACCTTCTCAAAAAAACTTTCTTAATTCTATCAATAGCCCTGTCGGCTGGGCTTAAAATATTCTGACTTTATCCCCAGCAGAAGGGGGAGAACCCTATTAAAATGGGGGCCCTGTAAATGACAAAAAGCTGCATCGGATGATGCTCCAGTTATGGAAATCTTGGAAGTGCGGGTAACCCCTTTATTATTATTAATCTCAGGTCTACTCTGACCTTCAGAGCTCCCACGGCTAGGGCCCCACCTAAGCGTCAAATAAATCTGTTTAAAAATTATCCATATTAGAGAGAAATGTATGCTAAAAAATAAGTAACAACTAAACAAGAAATGTAAATATGAACGTACAATGAACGCGATTCCCTAACCTCTAAGCATAAAATAATCCCATGTAGGTTAATATGCTGTTAAAATCAATCAAACAATCGATTGGTTATATCAAAGAATTCTCAATCAGTCCGAGTATTTTTTTCTTTCAGGTTTTCCTCTATAGAAAAAAGTTGTTCTAAGTAAGCGAACGGCTCCAGGAATTAACATTTGGTATTTAAGTTCTTTGTCAAAATCGCTCAACGTTGAAATCAGAGCAGACAGAATCACTGGCGACTTGAAAACAAGTCTGCAGACATAAAAAAAATAGATAAAACTTTCTTTTCGTCTACGGAGAAGCCAGAAGAATTCTCTAAAATAGGCTGAGAAAGAAGTTCGAGATGTTCTAACTATTTTCAGATCAACACCAGTCGAAATAAGTTAAGTGAACATTCAATATTTTCAAAGCCCACGTCGTCTACGGTCACTTGTAAGTTGTATTTTCTTAAATGATGTTTTCTTTTGGCAGCAATACCAAAGACTGCAACAATTGAACAAATCAATTAGTGTAATGTATAGAAACGAGTTCTTAGCATCTGTCTATCTAGTCGTATCCAACTGACTCTTTCAAGCTCGACGTCTTGCTCAGAAAATCAATAGCTAACGCTGAAGATAGTCTGGTTAAGAGACCAGTTTCGAGATTGAAAAATAAATACACGACGCTCTAAAACTAGGCCTTCTCATTCTTCCGTTTAAAAATTATGCTTTCTGCTGATAGAAATGTCTGGCACAAGGCCTATATGATATTATTAGTACCCTTGTTTGTAAGATATACTTTGTGAGCCAAGAAATGAAATGCACTGGAAGTTAAGATGTGTGCATTTGTTTCAGTCTGTCTGTCTATATGTCTGCCTCAGTCAGTATATATATATATATTTTGTCTGGTTGGTCTCTATTCTTCCTCTGATCTCCAATTCACCTAGTCTTTTACTAAAGTCTTTGAGAACCGTTCCAAGTGGATCAACTACAATTGGTATCAACATTTCTTTCATGGACCATAGCTTTTTCAACCCCTTGGAACGATTCAGATATTTGTATATCCGTTAACTTGCTTTTATTTTCACTCCATGGTCTGCTGATACGGCAAGATCTCCTTGACAAGATACTACCATCTTCTTCATTAACTCTAGTTCTAGTCTTCAGGCCCTAATTGAGTAGTCCGTTTGTATTTTAAAACCCCAAAGAATTTTTGGGTCTCATTTTCAAAGACAGATTTGGGCTGATACTATTTGTCAGCATGATCAAAATTTGATCTCTGGCGCAATTCTATCTCTGGAGCAGTTCTATTTCAAACAATTTAGTTTAGCATAAGTACGCAGTTTAATTGCCAAAACAGTTCTATTTCAAACAATTCAGTTCAACATAAGTACACTGTTTAGTTCTATTTAACCCATAGATACGACCCTATCAGATGCTACCACTCCGGGCCAGAGTGGACCTGGGACGATAGTAATAAAAGGGTACTCCGCATTCCCCATAGCTGAAGCATTACTGGAGCCTCACCATCAGATTGTTTAGTGTCATATTATCAGGACACTCTTTGGGGGAGTCCGCAGAGATGCAGTCGGTGTATTCTGCAGCCCCAGCAGATTGGGACATCGCACAAAAGGTGTACAAAATGATATACTTTTTGATTTGGTTTGGTTTCCATCCTTCTAGAAGAACAGCAGTGATGCTATTTAAACCATAGCTGGGAGGATAATGCCCTTCCCAAGGGTATTTGTCCGAAAATGAGATGTACTTCTTGGTAGAAAAGGTGATCCACAGGGAAGATTGGAAGTTGACCATACTAATGAATGGTATACGCACAATCGTATCATTCAATCACGGTCAGAGAACTAGACCAAATGTTATTTAACAAAAAAATATCTAGCCATCTTGTTGATTTTGCGATTTCAATGGGACAGGGCGTGTAAATGAAAAAAGCGATAAGATAGACAAATGCTGTGAAACATGAAGGTGACAGTGATTCCAATTGTAGTTGGTACACTTGGAACGGTCCCCAATGGCTTGGAGAAAAACTGAAGAAAGTAGAAATCAGAGAAAGAATCAAGACTATCAAGACCGCAACATTGTTAAGATCTGATAGAATTCTGAGTAGATTTCCAGAGACCAGAGGAGACTTGCTGTTACTCAGATTCCAGTCAAAGGCCACCAGTTAAAACTAGTGTGAAAAACTCGCCAAGAGCAACATAATAATTGTTAATTCTTCATCTAAATATTTCATCTTCATAAAAAGAAATAAGTCCCCAAGTGATAAAAAGGAACTCGAATTAAAAAGATTCAGAAAAATACTATCCAAAATTGTCATTGGATGCACTACTTGAACGCTAACTAAACGGTTGAAGAAGAAGCTGGTCGGCAATTACACAAGAATGTTGAGAGCAATATTGAACAAGTCCTGGAGGCAACACCCCATAAGACACCAACTATACGGCCACCTACCTCCCATCACGAAAACTATACAAGTTGGACGAAACAGACACGCAGGACACTGCTGTAGAAGCAAGGACGAACTCATCAGTGATGTACTCCTATGGACCCCCGCATATGGCCAAGCAAAAGCAGGACGACCAGCTCGAACATACATACAGCAGCTATGTGAGGATACGGGATATAGCCCTGAAGACCTGCTAGAAGCTATGAATGATAGGGAGAAGTGGCGAGAGATGGTCAGGGATATCCGTGCTAGCGGCACGACATGATGATGATGATGATTATAAATAAATAGACTGAGATAGATAGATAGATAGATAGATAGATAGATAGATAGCATTGTTTATTCGTGTTTTTACTTAATGGCATATCAACCTTTGTAACTCATTTAATGCCAAAGCCAATCTTTAGCATAAATCATCAAAGTTAAATGGTTCCAAGTATTGCTATGTATTACGGACAATTCAATTAAACATCAGTCATTTGTTTACTCATAGTTAAATGATCAAACAGCTCTATTTCTAACAATTCAGTATAGCATAAGTCATTTGTTTGCCCTCAGTGTAAATGTCAAACCCATAGATAGGATCCCATCAGGTGTTGCCCCACCGTGCCAGAGTAAACCAGGGAGCAATGGCAAGAGTAGAGCCTCACCATCTGATTGTTTAGTGCCATAACAGGACATTCGTCAAGGGGGTCTAACTCCTCCGCAAAGATGCAGTCGGTGTATCCTACAGCCTCAGTCGACTTGGCTTAACATAACACTTATAAAAAAACAATGAAACAGCAAACTATGATATCTACTTTTAATCCAATCTAGGAAATGTGTAATAAATATTTGCGGCGAGAGTCTCTGTGGTATAGTGGCTAACAGTAACATACTCATATGCAGATGCATGCAGAAACATATTCAACACAATAAAGACGAGCGGACACAGTTCTTTAGAAAAATAAACCTCTCACTTTATTTGAAAGGGTTCGAAAGGGTTACGAAAGGTTTTACTGTGTGAGAAGTGAGTTGGAGACTGAACAGAACTGCAACATATTGACCACCACTCTTCTGGCCATAGCAGCATTTCTTTCCCGTTCTTCTTTGCTGCTCAACCGGGGGCCTGGGGGCCCAGCCTCTGCCGGGACACGGTTCTCATTCCAGCATCTTCTCTCCAGCTGATCTGAACTTCCTGTCGCCGGGTTTATATAATAATTTGACATCCACCTATTTCTTGCGAGCGTCACAATTCGCACTCAATTCAACCCTTCGACAGTCAAGGTTGTCCCCTGATATCCTCGACCGGATGCACCTGTTATTTACACAGGTGCATTTCTTCTTTTGACAGCTTGGCCAGGGTCAATATGTTACATAACCTGCTCAACAGTGACATCACTGTCGGACTAATACCTTTGGAAAAGCTATGAATCTCTTATCCCCAAGCTATAGGTTAAATACTACCACCGCTGTCCTTCTACGAGTATTGCTTTGGCATCAAATAATCCACGAAGATTGATATGCCATTAAATAAAGAAACCAAGCTAAACTAAGTAAGTTGGTGACCTTAGTCGAGGGTAACCCGAAGGCTCCCTTTTCAATAACTACTACACCGAGGTGTAGGGGAGGGCTCCACTCCATTCCTTTGATTGCACCACTTTACCCTTGATCCTCACCTTATAATGCTGAGTGCTAAGCAAGGCAGCATTAAGTACCATTTTTTCGTCTTTGGTGTGACTCGACCTGGAATTGAACCCCGGTCTCCCGGATTTTTTCAGAATCTGCGGCTGATCTTCATGACCTTTACTTCTCATAGACTAACAAAGATATGAATCCAACAATTCTCTGGCCCAGTCGGCTGGAGGCGCAGAATACACTGGCTGCATCTCTGTAGAGGGATAAGATTCCCTCAACGAGTGTCCTAGATATAACACAACACAATCTGATGGTGAGGCTCCAATAATTCTGGAGCTTTGGGGAATGTTGAGTACCCCTTCACTGCCATTGCTCTCAGGTCCACTCTGGCCCGAAGTGGTAACACCAGACAGGGTCCTATCAATGGGTCAAATAGAACTGTTTGACATTTAAACTGAATACAAAAAAAGGACTAACGCTAAACTGAATTGCTTTAAATAGAACAATTTGATCATTTAACAGTGTGCAAATAAATGACTTTTGTTTAATTGAATTGTTAGTCTTAAAAAGCAATACGTGAAAACATTTAACTCTGTGCAAACAAAAGATTAATAGTGAATAGAATTATTCCTCTTAGAAATAAGTGAAACCATTTAACTGTGTGCAAAAAAAAAAAAAAATGAGTACAAGCTCATTTAAGAATGTTTTCTAAAAATGTGTAAACAAATCATATCTAATATATATATATATATATATATATATATATATATATAAGGGATTCGGCATTAAATAACCTACAATGGTTGATATGCCATAAAACCAAATCAAACCAAACCAAACTAACTGTAATATAATTGCGGAGGGATTTCGTTTTGTATATCTTGCCTTTCGGTTTAGTTAGGATGAGAACCTTTCGGCTCAGGGCATGGGTTAGTTAGGTGCAAACATGAGCGCAGGTGTTCACGCGCGCGCGGAGGGGATGTGTCATTCAGAGATGTCAAAATAAAAATCCCAGATAGGAATTGACCAGGGGATGTGGGTGACGTCACGCACCGGAAGCATGGGCTGAGATTTGAGAAAAAGCAGATTTGAGTCCCTGCCTCCGAACGAGAGAGTCGACATTCAGAGCTGAGCGAGGCCAGACGAATTTGTGCGCTACGAGTGCCGAGCGTTGGTTGGGTTGAGAGCTGACGATGTAAAAGCAGTCAGCATAGAAATATTGTATCTCTCTCTCCTCATGTCGAATTACCTTTAACTCAAAGGTAATAAAAAGTTTCGTGCCTGAACTAAGAAGTCGTAAAATTTTCCGTGTTTTTAGATTCCCTATGTCTATTTCACACATCGTATATTATGGGTATGTTACACAACTATTCACTCTCTAGCTGTGAGAAAATAGTACGGCTAACTGGGTTTTTGCTTTTTTTAGGCATCCAATCTAGGCGACGGAAATTTCTGAATTGAAACCAGCTTTACTCCGCTTAGAAATTGAACTTGAGTCACATCTTGTCCGGTCGATTGGTTGAATTATAACGTTCTTCGGTGCCTTAGAGTTTGAAGCAAGAAGATCCTATAAAATTAATGTATTTTTGGATGATAAAAATCTATGTGTATGTGGATATGGTTACCGATCATAGTCGTAATCGTCACTTATGTAGGTCTTTAAAGTTTACGTGGTTGGACCGATGATTGTACCGGTAAGTTGTTAGAAAAAATAGTTAACATTTGAATTTGAATTTTCTTTTTCTGTATCAACACCTTTGTCACCACTGAACTTTTGACACGATTTTTCTTCGATTGATAATAAAAGTAAGTAAAGTTGGCGACCTGAGACGAGGGTGACCAGAAGGCTCCCTTTTCAACAGCTACCACACCGAGATGTAGGGGAAGGAGCCACTCCATTCCCTGGACTGCTCCACTTTAACCTTGATCCTCACCTTATTATGCTGAGGGCTTAGCAAGGAAGCATCAAGTACTATTTTTTGAGTCTTTGGTGTGACTCGACCTGGGATTGAACCTCGGTCTCCCGAACTATTGGAGAACACTCTACTCATTAAGCCAATGTCACGGTACCAACTTTTAAGGAGACGATTAATAATATTTATTAATAAGATCTATCTTATGTTACTGGCGGTCGATTTAGACTCGGTTCTGATATTAGAAAAATTCTTGTAAATTCTGATTGGCTCTTTAATCGATTTAGCTGTGATGTGAATTGTTCCTGGCTACATCTGTACGAATTTTCATCGGTCTTCTAAATATTTAAAAAATCCACTTATTTTTTTTAACTATTTCCTTTTTTGCTTTGGGCCCCCAAACAAAATGGTCGGATGCCAGATTTAAATTTTGAAAACGATTTTTCTATTTGGTGATTTAGTAGGCGTAGTACTTTGTAGTAGCTGCCTTTACACCCCCGACGTATCTCGTTCCCCAACAAAAAACGGCCAGCCAGGAGAACTCTCGCGGTGTGAGAAACAATCACGCGAGATTTGTAGATTTTTAAAAGGGTCCGTCAGTCAGTCAGTCAGTCAGTTAATAACTGAAAGAGAACAAGTAGGTAGCTTAAATTTTAGAGTTAGCAAGACCACCCAACCCCAATGCGGCAGGGTTACGATTTATCAAAGCAATAGCAATTCATGCATCGACTTCAAAATAAAAATCTACGTTTTCCGAATTTGAGATCGGCCAAGAGAGAGATACTCAAATAGCAATGAAGTGAGTGGTGTTTTTTTTTTTCTGCAATCTCGTGTCTAGATTTGTATTTTTCTATGTACTTATCATCTCTTCATCGTGTCTTTGTCTCCAACAAGGCAACAATATTTCCCTTACAGTTAATCAGCTGTTCAGTGCCTTACGAGTGAGCAGAGAGTTTCGGACAGCTCTCGTCTAGAAAAATAAATTCACTAAAATACTCATCTTCACTGTTTTCTACTTTACAAATCGTCCGTCCGCACTTGTTTTAAATTTAGCAGACGTTACTTACCTTTCTTTAATATTTATTTGCAATCCAGAGGCGATTCACAGACTCGATAAGACACGTACGTATCTAACAAGTAAATTTGTTGTTGTCAGCCTAATTGAATTTCTAGGAAATCTGTTCGACTTTAATGTCTAATATCTCCGAGGGAAATACAGTTACAAACTATTGGTGTCGTTTGATATTATGTTCGATTAAACGGATGGATATGAGAGAGAATGATGCTGGTAAGCGGACGGGAAATACCAATGCCTACACACATATCTATTCAGCGAGTAAATACGCTTTGAACAACTGAAAATTCCTATCTGAAGTTCTGAGAATTCATTATAGAATGAATTAACCTCAGTGAAACAATAATCATTCTTGAAGTGGATTACTATGTTTACAGCTCTCTCCGGCCTTTCTAGCAAGTTATAAGATTAAGGATTTTGATTATTTCATTAATTACACTTCGAAAGTAAAGCCTCCTATTTTATCAGCGGCAAATGTTGGCGGTATGACAGTAGAGATTGAATCTCCCTGACAATAACCTGCAATTTGCCAAAATGGCATCATGAATTACGAAAATAATGTCTCCTATTTTATTAAAGGCAAATATTAGTGGTATGGCAGTAGAGGTTTATCCGTATGAGAATAACCAGTAATCTGATGATGGTATTGATAAGTAGTCAGAGAAAAACATGGTTTTCGTTTGTCTACCATTTTTTTTCTCTATATTGGCATCATCGTTACGACCAAACTCTATTTCTTTCCTAATTATTATTAGGGGTTGGGTTAGAATCGATTCTAGAATGAAGGAAGAATTGGAGAATTGTGATTGGCTCTTTAATTGATTCAATTACCATATGAACTTTTTTAATACATAGGATCTTAAATCATTGATATTGCAATTTTATATGCAGTGTTTAACCGTTTAAAATGATTACGAACCTCACATATGCATTGGCTCTTAGCACATTGATATTGTGACTAAGTTTGGAGTATTTAGCCGTTTGAAATGATCGTAAATTTCATTAATGCATAATCTCATAAAATGTTTATATTTCAGAAAGTATAAAATGTTTACCGACTCACATTGATCGTTAATTATATTAATACATTGTATCTTTTAAAACATTGCTATTACAACGAAGTACCTGTTTAAAATGATCATGAAGATACATTTTTGGAGGTGCCCGTGGTGTAATGGTTATCGTCGTAGGAAATGGACACGGCGACTCGAGTTAAAATCCTGTACGAGACTGATTGCATTACACATAGCACTAACACCCTTGGGAAAGATATGAATCCAATTATTCTCCCTCTAGCTATGGGTAAATAGTAGGATAGACTTGGTTCTTCAGCCTTGGTAAGGCAACTAGTCTAGGAGAAGGAAAAGTCTGAATTCAAACCTGTTAAACTCCGCTTAAAAATTGACCTTGTGTCATATCCTGCCCGAGCGAAGGGGTTGGTAAATAAGATGAAGATACATTTTTGTTCCGTACATAATTGGAAACAATTATTGTTAAACTTTGGCATAAAATAACACTACAATGATTGACATGCCGTAAAACCAACCAACCAACCAACCCACAAAAATCTGTATGCAGGCAGAGAATATTTCTGAAACTCTTGAATAATCAATTTCTGTTTTCAAAATGTACTTTCGGATATCATTTTTTTACCTGGGGCAGCACCAGATACTTCTGCTTGTCCTTAAACTAAAAAAAATACCTAAATAACTCCCGAAAAATGAAGTCTTATTTTTCTCTGTATAATACTGTTTCTCCATTTTCAGAAAAGGGCAAAAAGAATTTGTTTACGTAAGCGTTTATAAAATAATGACACTGAAACATTGTTTCAGAAGAAAAAAAATTGGCGCGTAAATGGTGCGATTCTCAAGAGGCTGTCGGCAGCCCATCAATTCGATTAGACAGATACGCCACGAAGCGGACATTAAGTAAACTAAGTGGACCGCAGAATTATAATTTTTCCGTAAACTGACAAGCTATTTTTACTGGCGACCGAAATTGTGTGCTTAACTTCCTCTCAACGAACCATAAGTAAAGACTACTCAACTATATTCCCATTCGACATCTTCATGTTCATATCATTTCATCAAATGAAAGCTTGAACGAAGTTTAATGATATTCAAATGGAAGCAGTGGAAATTGCTAGACAAATGTTTGGACCTTGTCAAAAAACTAAAAGAATCTGTAATATGAGGGTGATGGTGATATTAATTGTAGCTGGGGGAAATTATGGAGGAACTGGAAATCAGAGTTAAAATTGAGATACTCCAGACAACAACATTAGATCGATTGAATTCTGAGAAGAGACTGGAGGAACTAGAAATCAGAGAAAAAATCGAGACCCTCCAAAACTACAACAATAAGATCGACTAGAATTTTGAGAAGAGACTGGAAGAACTAGAAATGAGAGGAGGAATAGAGATCCCCCCCCCCAGACAACAACATTAAGATCGACTAGAATTCTGAGAAGTGACTGGAGGAACTACAAATGAGAGGAGGAATTGAGATCCCCCCCCAGACAACAACATTAAGATCGACTAGAATTCTGAGAAGTGACTGGAGGAACTACAAATGAGAGGAGGAATTGAGATCCCCCCCCAGACAACAACATTAAGATCGACTAGAATTCTGAGAAGTGACTGGAGGAACTAGAAATGAGAGGAGGAATTGAGATCCCCCCCAGACAACAACATTAAGATCGACTAGAATTCTGAGAAGTGACTGGAGGAACTAGAAATGAGAGGAGGAATTGAGATCCCCCCCCAGACAACAACATTAAGATCGACTAGAATTCTGAGAAGTGACTGGAGGAACTACAAATGAGAGGAGGAATTGAGATCCCCCCCAGACAACAACATTAAGATCGACTAGAATTCTGAGAAGTGACTGGAGGAACTAGAAATGAGAGGAAGAATTGAGACCCTCCAGACCGCAACATTAAGATCGACTAGAATTCTGAGAAGAGACTGGAGGAACTAGAAATGAGAGGAGGAATTGAGACCCTCCAGACCGCAACATTAAGATCGACTATAATTCTGAGAAGAGACTGTAGCCTTTTTGGTTGGTTGGTTTTTATGGCATATCAACCTTTGCAGGTTATTTAACGCCAAATCCATTTTTATGCAAATAGTCAGTTTTATTTCAGAAAATTCGGTTTAGCATGAGTACACAGCATCACAGTACACAGTTTAATTGTCAAAAACATTTCTATTTCAAGCTATTCAGTTTATTTAAACAGTTCTAATTCAGCCAATTCCGCTTAGTATAAGTATAGATTTTGTTTATATACAGTTAAATTTCAAAACACTTCTATATTAAACAATTTAGTCTAGCACAAGTACAGTTTCAGTGTCAAAAACCGTTCCATTTCAAACAATTCAGTTTTGCATAAGTATGCAGTTTAATTCTTAAAAACATTTCTATTTCAAGCAATTCAGTTTAGTCAAACAGTTCTAATTCATACAATTCAGTTTACCTAAGTATGCAGTTTAGTTCTATTTGACCCATAGATAGGACCCTATCAGGTGCTACCATTCCGGACCAGACTGGACCTGGGAGTAATGGCAATGAAGGGGTGCTCTGCATTCCTCAAAGCCCCAGCATCACTGGAACTGCACCATTATATTGTTTAGTATCATATCCAGGACACTCGTCGGGTCATATTACCTCTGTGCAGAGGTGCAGTCGGTGTATTCTACAGCCCCAGCCGACTGAGCAGTTAACCTTTTTCCTTAATGGTTCCTGATTCGTATTCATCTCTGTACTGGATCTACTCAAAAGGTCACTGTAGCCCAACACAAGCGCTGCTTCTTTAAAGTGTCTTATTCACCAATACTCTTCCCAATCTATTATTTTCACTTCATCTCAAAAGGGCAGACGCTTACCTTTTTCTTTCCATATATGGTCAGTTATACCCGAATTTTCGATTTCACCTCGACATATTGTTTTTTCGATGTTCTTCTAACCTTTTAATGGACGACATGCAATCTTTACCACAACTGCATGGGAGGGAGTACACACAATTCTTGATTATGCTGTATTCTGTGGAGGACTTGATTCTGCAGAGATATTTTCGAAAAGTCGTTCCACCTGACATCATATGGACTGCATATCTTTTGAATCTTTTCGGTTAGGACTTTGAAATAGGCCTGACAGACAGTGGTGAGTTTTCAGGTATTGTTCTATGTCGTTTGATCCAGATTTCTTGGAACAGATGTTATGCTCTCTGGATAGTTGTTGCGATAAAGGTTGTCTCTTAAACCACTCATTTCTTTTTTTTTATATGCCACTACTAGATAAAAAAAATGAAGAATGACCTAAGATAAAAAAAAAAAAAAAAAAGTCGTACATTATAATTAGTATCTCATACATTGATAAAGATATAAGGTTTATAAATCCCAAAAATTCACTTTGAATTGTTTTAGCAGAACAAATAAAGGTTTCAGTTCAAAATTCTGTGGAGGCTCTCGATTTCGACGATGGACGTGTCGGCAGAAATGTTCTGAATATAACGATAAAGACAATAGTCCAAATATTCTTAGTATATATATATATATATATATATATATATATAAGATTTGGCATTAAATAACTCCCAAGGGTTGATATACCGTAAAACACCAACAAACCATAACAATTTAATATCATTTTTTTACGCTATTACTGTTTTTGGTTTGATTTTAAAGTTTTTTCCAAATATATATCACTCTAAAAGTAAAAAAAAATCTTATTGGTTTCAAGAGTTAGTTTTTGAGATCTATCTCAACAGTAAAATTCCAGTTCGATGAGAAATATTGAAAAATTGTCTACCATAATTAGAAATTTCATTGATTATTTTGAAAGTTTCAATTAGATCACCTCTCATTCTTCTTTCTAATAAAGTAGTTACTCCTAATTTCTCGAATCTCTCTGAGTAAGTGACATATTTCCCACTTATTTGTTATTTTTATCAATCTTCTTTGTGTGTCCTCCAGTCTCAATATTACACTCCAATTTCCCTTTTTCGACACAGGAGCCCAGGCCAGAGTTTAAGAGGGCTAATTAGAATTTTATATTTTTTAAAACATTTGCATCTCTTCAAATAATATCAAATGATATCAACGTTTTTTTTATCACTCTTAAGTTGGCGACCGTAGTCGAGGGTGACCCGAAGGCTCCCTTTTCGATACCTACTACACCAAGGTGTACGGAAGGGCGCTACTCCTTTCCCTGGATTTCTCCACTTTACCCTTGATCCGTACTTTATAATGCTGGGTGTTAAGCAAGGAGGCATCAAATACCCTTTTTTTGAGTCTTTGGTATGACTCGACCTGGGATTGAACCCAGGTCTCCCGGGCCATTGGCAATCACTCTACTCATTAGGCCAGTGGCCCGGTTAACCAGGGCTTTCCTTTGCTACTCTTAGCATTGTGGTATTTGCTTCAACTTCATTTTTAACCCAACTTTTCACCATATAGTAAGGTCTAAGTTGAATTGTTTTTATAATTCTATAGATTTCTATAAGTTTCATCGTTCTTGGATGTTTCTTGACACTTTTTCACCTACTGTGTTGTCTGAATTTTTTAGATTTATATTTTCAATTTTTTACAATTGTCTTCTATGCTGTTCTAAACACGACTTTTCACTGGTTTCTGAGAGTAAATATTTTATTTCTTTTTTGCCTCTTCGACCCTTCTTATTGACCATTAGTAAATATCTATATATAATTTTATCTTTCTTATTGTCTGAAGAATTTGCGTAATTCTCACTGGCTCCAGAGATTAAGGTACTCTCAGGAAAACAGACCAAGATTCTCAATGCTGATTTTTAAAGACCGTACTTTCATTTTTTCAAATTTTGCGATATAATCTTGAAGCCAGCAATTTTCTCAGCATTTTAGCTTTGTATCGGATTAAGATAATCCTACTTGATATTTGTAACTAATTACTTCTTTTTTTCGTCTAATCCGTTCTCTTCTCTACTGTTTTAATAGAAATTAATGTCTATTTTCTTCTTTATTGGATGTTTACGTTTTCTTTTGTTTTTGTTTGTTTTTATTTTATTTTTTATACCATCACTTTTTTTTATCACTTTGCCTTTGGGGCAAATACACAAGACAAGTCGGGCTTAACAACCTGAAAATTATACAAAGTCATTTTTTTTCTTCGATCTACACGAAGGAGAATTCTATCACCGAAAGTCAGTTTTAATTAAGTTTCGCATCGATGGACGCTTGTTCTTTCTTTTCTTTTCTTTTCTTTTTCCCCCCTCTGAAACCGATGACTGATTTACATTGCCTTAAGCTTGACTCAATATTGAGAATTCTATCGATTTTTGAGATGGGGATTAGATGCGATATTTTTTCTTTCTTTCTTTCTTTAAAGGAAATTCAAATATTTGATTTCGCTTTTTCGTTGAACGAGATCCTTGTTTATATAAAAGTAGAAACGTTTCTATTTTTAAGTTACACTTTGCCGTGATACGATGTTCTTGGCTGATTCTCAATAATATCAGGATTATATATTTGCCCAGTCTTAATTTCATAATGAAAAGAATAAAATGGATTTGGAAAAAGCAAGCGGGCTAATTGGAATTATAGGTCTTTAATGAGATTTCAAGAAATTTACAAAGTAAAATAGAAAAATACATTGTAAAAACCAGGGTTATTTTATGCCAAGAAGCGAGGAAACTGCATATTTACAACATACATTTTTATATAATTTCTTAAGATATCTATGCATTGAAAGATTTTAACGGCATGTCAACACATCTGGGGGTATTTTGTACATAGAGATAAGTGAATCGCGTTCACGTAACCGGCTCATTGGTCAAGTGGGTAGAGTGTTTGGCAATGGTCCGGGAGACCTAGGTTTAATTCCAGGTCACGTCATACCAAAGACTTTAAAAATGGTACTTGATACCTCCTTGCTTAACACTCAGCATTATAAGGTACATATCAAGGGTAAAGTGGAGCAATCCTGTGAAAGGAGAAGCGCCTTTCCCTAAACTTCGGTGTAGTAGCTATTGAAAAGAGAGCCTTCTGGTCGTCCTAGTCTTCGGTCGCCAACTTTATTTTATTTACTTATATATATATATATATATATATATATATATATATATATATATATATATATATCTGTGTGCGTGTGTGTGTGTGTTAAACGATTTTAATGGCATGTCAGCACATCTTTGGTTATTTTGTGCTTAGGGGTAAGAGAATCACGTTCATGTTCACATTTGTGTCCAGTTGTTCACGATCATATTTAATATGTATAGTTTGCAAACATTTATTTGTTACATAGAGGAGATCAAAGAGTGGACCTGGGAGTAATGACTATGAAGCTACTCCCTATACTCAGGCCTTCAGAACTGAAACCCCACCACCAGATTCGGTTCACTGTCATATTCAAGACATCCCTAGTCGGATGAACGATAGCATAAAGAGTATACAGCAACAACAACAAAAAAAAAAAAGTTCGAAGAACAATAACATTTAATATCAAAACCAATGAGAAAGAAGATGGATATCCGATTAGTAAAAAAGAAAAATATTAGTAAGGTAGACTCATAAGTAATCTAGTCGCTCTTTCGATGGGGCCTAATGTACGCCAAGTATATCCCTGCAAAGGCGTAAGCCCGCCACTCTCAAGAATAGTGTCCTCGACAGGATACATAGACGTATCTGGTAATGAGGCTCTAGTTTTAGAATTCTGTACAGTTAATTTTCGTAGGCAAAATTCATTGGTCTGTTCTGGCCAAAAGTGCAAGTACCTGTTTGGGTTCTGTCTATGGGTCAAAAAAATCTGTTTTAAAATTTTTAATATTGTTTGGTTCGGTTTATTTGTTAAATGGCATATCAAGCATCCTGAGTTATGTAATGTCATAGCTATGCTTGTTGAATAGTAAGTCAGCCGACTATAGTCGTGGGTGACCTAAAGGCTTCCTTTTCAATAGCTACTACACCGAGGTGTTGGGAAAGACGCTACTCCTTTCCTGGTTTGCCCCACTTACCCTTGATCCTTACCTTATAACGCTGAGTGTTAAGCAAGGCTGTATCAAGTACTATTTTTTTTTAGTCTTTGGCATGACTCCACCTGAGATCGAAACTTCATCCCCGGACCATTGGCGAACACTCAAACCATTATGCCAATGGGCCGGTTAACAGGGGAACAGTAGTAGTACTATTTAACTTATATCTGAGTAGTTAAGGAGGCTCATACTTTTACCTATGGTATTAGTCCAAAAGTGGACGGAATACGTCGCTGGAGTTCGAACACGTTTACTACGATATTGCAATCCAGAACATTGAACACAACACTATGGGGCTTCTCCCATTAGTATTACATAGGAATGTTTGAAATCGTATGACTTTGTAGAAAATGATGATTTCTATCAAGTAGCAACAGTTACTTGAAACCGTATAAATGCTTTAAAAAAAGAAAGAAAAAGACAGACCACAGCAATGCAAAATTACTTAGAAAAGTCCTGGAGAGTTGAGCAGGTTTGCTGTCACTCGGAATCCAATGAAAGCCACTTTTTTTTTTATTTTTGGTGTGAAAAAATTAAAAACAGTAAGCAATTATAACTTAAAGATTGGGTTTAGTTTGGTTTGGTCGTCTTTTATGGCATATCACCTCCTTGTGAGTTATCTAATGCCGAATACATATATAATGATGTGTTTTTCCAAAGATTATTATAGTTAGCTTTTTAACATTCGTTACAATATCTTGAATAATATTTTTTGATACCTTACCTAACTCTGTTTTAGAGGGATTAATTAGTCTAGACTGATTAAAATTCGTACAACACCATTGAATAGTTTTGGAAAATTAAAAATAAGAGCAAAGCTACTTTTATGCAATTCGATATTATTGACTTTTATCCTTCTATAACAAAAAATACTCTGATAGATAGCATTAACTACGCCAGAAAATATGTAGAAATAACTAATGAACAATATGGGATAATTCTAGCTTGTAGGAAAACAGTTCTAAAAAATAATAGATCCACGTGGATAAAAAGGGATTCTGATAATTCTTATGTCCCTATGGGGGGGTATGATTCCTCACAAATAGCTGACCTTGTAGGTCTATATATATTAGATCTACTTTGTAGGATTGTTACCCCGGAACAGATGGGTTTATATCATATGATGGGTTAATATATATCCCAAATAGTAATGGCCCAAATAGCTCAAGCATACAATAGAAGATTATAAGGGCTTTAAGTTTTTAGGATTCAAAATAGAAGTCTCATCAAATAATAAGATAGTTAATTTCCTGGATGTGACCCTAGACCTTTCGAATAACACATATAAACCGTTTATAAAAACTGACCAGTACTCTTCATATATTAATGTTAACTCGAATCACTCTAAGACCATAATTAAACAGGTCCCAAAAGCAGTACATTTAAGAATAAGAAATTTATCAGCAAACGAGAAAATATTCCAAGAGAGCAGTAAGATATATATGGATGGCTTGAAAATAGCGGTTTTAGGGAAAAGTTTACCAATCAAGAAGAAAATATACCTAATGATATAAATAAAGAAAAAAAATGAGAAGTATGGTAAAACAATAGAAAAAGAAAAATTATAGGGTTTAACCCCACTTTTGGTAGACTAGCTAGTATAAATGTAGGTAAATATTTTTTTAAACTGATAGATAAGCACTTTAAACATGATAATATGCTACATAAAATATTTAAAAGAAAAATGTTAAAAATTAGTTACTCATGCACAAAAAATATTTTTTAAATAATTAATAATCATAATAAAGAGATAATTAAGGAATTTCAGGACCGAACGAATAATAATAATAATAATAATAATAATAATAATAATAATAATAATAATAAACAAAACGAATGTAATTGTAAAACTCGAAATAATTGTGCTATGAATCGATTATGTAACTTAAATAATGTAGTATACCAAGAAATTATTTACCCAAAAGAGAATGTTAAGGATAAAAAAAACTTATATCGGAATTTCCTCCACGAAATGGAAAATTAGATATGCGAATCATAAATTTTCTTTCTGCCATGAACATCTGAAACACCAAACAGCCCTATCTAAGAAATTTTGGAGTTTGAAAAATAAAGGTTTAACCCCTGCGATTCAATGGTCCATATCAAAAAAGTCGAATACTCCAAAATGTTTTGATAGTAAATGTAAATGAATAAAATAAAATAAAAAAGAAGAGAAGAAACCATGTGATGTCTATGTACTCTTCAATGAAAGGGTAACTGAATTAATTGGCTCAAAAAAGGGTAACTGAATTAATAGGCTCAAAAAAGGGTAACTGAATTATTAGGCTCAAAAAAGGGTAACTGAATTAATAGGCTCAAAAAAGGGTAACTGAATTAATAGGCTCAAAAAAGGGTAACTGAATTAATTGGCTCAAAAAAGGGTAACTGAATTAATAGGCTCAAAAAAGGGTAACTGAATTAATTGGCTCAAAAAAGGGTAACTGAATTAATAGGCTCAAAAAAGGGTAACTGAATTAATTGGCTCAAAAATAAAAATAAGATTTTAAATTAAAAAAATTTTAATTTTAAATTTTGAATTTAATTTAATATAAGTATTACTGTATCCTTACGTAAGGTTTTTAAAGAAAGTTGTACTTTCCTAAATTAGTATTAAATCTGGAGTTTTAAGTTGAAATATATTTAAATTTTTAAAAAATCAAAAAAAATTAATTTACTAAAATTCCAACCGGTTACATAAAAAATATCAAAAAATAGAAATGGGATAAATGAGGAGAAAACTCTTCACCCCTCTTCTACCCCCTCCCACCCTTCTTTCCTGTGTCTATTCCGAATTATTTTATCTATTAGATCTGAAGAAGTTCTGTTATTTTTTGGTGTTTTTGATTTATATCAAAACCCATAACAAGATGGAAATAAATTTATAATCCTAATGTGACCAGCTTTTTATTTTTCTTAAAGAAATATATATATATATATATATATATATGTTTTTTGATCTAATTGATCTGATGAAGTCCTGTTAATTTTTTTTCGTGTTTTTGAAAATTTCAAAAATGCGTAACAGGATTGAAATAAATTTATAATCCTTTGTGATTGGTTTCGTTGTTTTTTTCTTAATGAAATTATTGCTCTGTATAATTGATACATTGAGTTCTTTACCAGGAAGATTTAAATATTCACGAATATTTTCTTGTCCTGATGGAATTACTCCTAACTCCGGTTTAACTGGACTAAGTATTCTATATATATATATATATATATATATATATATATATATATATATATGATTAGTTTTCGAATAGTTTATTGTTAACATTATTTTTAAACGAGCCAAAGCTCACTTATTTACACACAGTAAAATGGTTTCAAGTATTGCTATGTCACGCTAATAATTCAATTTACTATTAATCGTTTGTTTGCACACAGTGAAATGGTTTTAAGTGATGTAAATGATTAGATTGTACACTTTAACACATAGATAAGTCTTGAACAGGCACTGCTATTTCAGAAAAGAGTGGACCTGGGAGTAATAGACTAGAGACTAGAGCCATAAAACACGACCAAACCATCACATGCAGTTTAGGGTCATAACCAGGATACTAATTCTGTTTGACCCATAGTTGTGACCCTAACAGGTACTACCACTCCGCTAAAACGTGAACCTTAGATTAATGGTAATGAAGGGGTATTTCACATTTTCCAGAATTCCTGGACTAGAGCACCATCATGAGATGTTGTTTAGTGTCATATCCAGGACACTTTTTTTTTAATATCTTACCTCACCGCAGAGATGTAGTCGTTGTATTCTGCGGCCCTAGAAGACTGGGTGTGATTATAGTTTCCAGTAAGTATTCTTTATAGAAATAATTTTCACAGTTATATGGTTATTATATCTAATACATGGAAAGTGCCCGTGGTGTAATGGTTATTGTCGTAAGAAATGGACACGGCGACACGAGTTCAAATCCTGGACGAGACTGATTGCATTTCACATAGCACTAATACCCTTGGGAAAGGTATGAATCCAATTATTCTCCCTCCAGCTATGGGTAAATAGTAGGACAGACTAGGTTCTTCAGCCTTGGTGAGGCAACTAGTCTAGGAGAAGGTAAACTCTGAATTCAAACCTGTTAAACTCCGCGTAAAAATTGACCTTGTGTCATATCCTGCCCGAGCGGAGGGGTTGAGTAAATATGATAATATCTAATACAAATTGTTTTCAAATAGCTCTCGTGGACTCATTGATCAAACACTTATAGATGCAAAATTCACTTTAGGGTGAACTTATGTGTAAATGCAAGAAAAGTCTTGATTGCTCACCAACCAGAGTTCCTGAACTGGAGGCTCACTACTGGAGTCTCACCACTGGCTGCAGTCAAGTATCATTCTCAGCACTCCCCCGCTTTTTTACACCCTTGTAAGAGATGCAATCGGCGTATTCTAAGCTCCGTCGATAAGGCAAATAAATATTAGGGGTTTACCATAAAGATATTTCAATTTGTTCTAATCACATATCAACCCGTCAGAGGTTATTTTATGCCTCAAGGTGACAGAATCACATTCATTGTACGTTGATATTTACTTTTTTATCCAGTTGTTTCTTAATAGTTCTTATCTAATTATTTACTCATTGGAGTTTTTGACATCAGTTTTAGCTGATGATTTTTCACAAGAGTTTGAGTGACAGCAAGTTTCCTCAAGTCTCCAGGACTCTTCTCAGTATTCTGGCCGTTCTCAACAAAAGCTGTCGTTTGGATGGTCTCCACTCGTCTACCAATTTCCAAGTCCTCCACTCTCTTTAATAGCCCTTTAGTTACAGTACCGAATGCACTAATCACGATTGGTATAATCGTCACCTTCATGTTCCATAGTTTTTTTTTTTTAAATCCCTAGCAAGGTCGAGTTACTTATCCTTCTTTTCACATTCTTTCAGTTTTATTCTGTGGTCAGCTGGTGCAGCAAATTCTACAATTTTGCAAGTTCCCTTTTTTTTTCTTTTTTTTTTTTTTTTTTTTGTTGTTGATTACTAAAAGGTCCGGTCTTCTGGCCGAGATTAGGTGATCCTTTTGTATGTCAAAGTCCCATATTTGCTCCCAGTTCTATGATATTAGATATTCCTCTCTAATACCAATAATTTGCACACAAGTATCTATCTAATACTAATATCTATCTAAAACTAATAATTATATGGTTTAAGAGGGAATACCTGTGGCGTAGTGGCTAACGTGCTGGACATTGAGATCGTAATAAACGAATTTTAACTCTAGTCACGTGACTACGTTCACTTTCGAATTAATACCCTTGGGGAAAGGTATAAACCTGCTTATCCACCCGGCTATGGATTAAATAGTACGACTACCGTTCTTCTGGAAGGATGGCTTTGGCATTTAAAAACCCACGAAGACAGATCAACAATTAAACGAATAAAATAAACACAAATATAGGGTTTCAATTAATCATTTCTATTTAATAATAGTCATTTGTTTGCTCATAGTTAAACGGTTTCAAATAACAAATGATAAACTTATATGGCATCGCGTAACTAATATCAATATTTCTTTGCAAACAATTATGGCGTCAAGTAACTATTTCTAATATAAATAATTTTCACTTGTACGGCATTAAGTAACTATTCTTAATATAAATGTTTTGTTTCTGTGGATCCTTTCACACGGACGAGCAAGTGTTGGGTGACCAGCTAGAAACTATCAACAGCTGCTCTGTACTGATACAGGATGTATGGAAGAACTGCCGCGAATTATGGATGATAGAGACGAGTGGCGAAGGAGAGTTAGGGAAATCCATGCAAGCAGCATCTCATGATGATGATGATTCAATACGGATGGTTTTTAAACATATATCTATTCAACTCATCGATAGGGCCCAAACAAGTAGTACCATTTGGAGCGAGTGGGGAACTCGGAGTAATTGCAGTGGATAGGTACTCCAAATTCCCTAGATCACCAGAACTCTTTTGATTTCTTTAATTTGGCCTCTTTGTTTCAATAGCATCTCAAACGCTTGTGTTTTATTTAATGACAAAACTATCCTTGCAGAAAAAAACGATGGTGGTTTCCTATTGCAAGGGGATAAAGGGGTGCATACTTCAAAAGTGGAACCACATCATCAGATGCTGTTTGGTACTATTTACCAACCCCTCCGCTCGGGCAGGATATGACACAAGGTCAATTTTTAAGCGGAGTTTAACAGGTTTGAAGTCAGAGTTTTCCTTCTCCTAGACTAGTTACCTAACCAAGGCTGAAGAACCTAGTCTGTCCTACTATTTACCCATAGCTGGAGGGAGAATAATTGGATTCATACCTTTCCCAAAAGTATTAGTGCTATGTGAAATGCAATCAGTCTCGTCCAGGATTTGAACTCGTATCGCCGTGTTCATCAGATGCTGTTTGGTGTCATACCAAGGACGTGCCTTGTGAGGGGGAGGTGTCTTACTTCTCTTTGAGAGATGCAGTCAGTTTATTCTAAGCCTCGTCGACATAATAAAAGGTTTGATTTCTTTGATTAATGGCATATCAACTTTTGTGGGATATTTAATGCCAAAAATATTCTTGCAGAAACAGTAGAGGAGCTAATTAACCCATAGCTGAGAATATAGGGGGGTTGTACTTTTCTCAAGATTATTAATCCGAAAGTAAACGTAACAGCCCGACTGGAGTTCGAACTCGTTTACTACAATGTGACTGGCCCTGTCGGCTGGGGCTGCAGAATAAACCGACTGCATCTCTGCAGACGGGTAAGGCTCCCCCAACGAGCGTCCTGATATAACATTAAACAATCTCAGCCCTGTCGACTGGAGATGCAAAATACATCGACTGCATCTCTGCAGAGGATTAAGGACCCCCCCCCCACAACTAGAGTCCAGACATGACACAAAACAATCTGATGGTGAAGCTTCAATAATGCAGGAGCTTTGAAGAATGCGGACAACTCCTTCATTGTCATCACTCTCAGGTCCATTCTGGCCCGGAGGATCCTATCTGTGGGTCAAATAGAACTATTTGACATATAAACTGTGTACTTATGCTAAACTGAATTGTTTGAAATGGAACTGTTTTTATATCTAACTGTGTGTAAGGAAAAACTGTGTATTTATGCTAAACTGAAATATTTGAAATAGAATTGAATTTGATCCCTTAACAGTGCGTTAACAAATAACGGATGTTTAATTAGATTGTTAGTGATACATAGCAATACTTGAAAACATTAAACTGTGTGCAAGAAAAGGATTAATAGTAAATAGAATTATTCGAATTAGAGGAAAATAAGTGAAATTATTGAACTGAATGCAAAAAAAATGAGTTCAGGCTTGTTTAAAAATGTTATCAACAAAATTTGTTTTGAAATCATATATATTTGATACATATGTATAAAAAGGCTTTGGCATTAAATAACCTGCAATGCTTGATATGCCATAAAACCCAACCAAACCAAATCATATACATTTAATATATATGTATAAAGAGGATTTGGCATTAAATAACCTGCAATGGTTGATATGTCATAAAACCCAACCCAACCAAATCATATATATTTGATACATATGTATAAAAAGGCTTTGGCATTAAATAACCTGTAACGGTTGATATGCCATAAAACCCAACCAAACCAAACGATGTGACAGTTTAACACGTTTGCCACAACGCCACGGAGACTCCTCCACTTATTTTTAAGAAAAGTTTCAGAAACTCAAACAATGAGTCCGTTTTTTTTCTTTTTCTGAACGTCCTATAATAGACACAGGATTTATAAATATCTAAATGAATATTATGAATTAAATTTGATACTGAAAATAACAGGCATAATTATATAAAGAGAAAGAACACCAGAATAGAGGTAATCAAATAAAGAAAGAGAGTGAGGAATGGAAAGTGGGAAAAGAGACAAAGACAGAGAGAAAGAGAAAGAGAAAGAGAGAGAGAGAGAGAGAGAGAGAAGGAAAGAGGGAATGGAAACTTATAACGTAAGTCACTTTATACTTATACGAATGTACTCAAGCATGATGGATTGATTTTCGAATGTGTGATGACAAAGAAGAACGGAAACGGTCGTATGACAAAATGGCTGCTAAATGAAGGGAAATGCGGACATAAATCAAACCGGAAGTGAAATGTGACTTCGTGACAATCAAAATGAGGCTTTTTACTTATTGTAAGGAAGATAGTATTATCTCCACCTTTGGCTGTTGGAGAAAAGAAAGTAAGGGGTCGGAAAATGACAAAATGAGAAGGAAGGAAGGAAGGACGGAAGGAAGGAAGGAAGGAAGGAAGGAAGGAAGAAAAAGAAAAAAAGAAAAAGAATGAATAAAACAAAGAAACAATTAAAAAAGGAGATAGGACTGTAGGGCAGAAACAATGGAATAAAAAAAATGCGGTAGAGCAAATTATATAAACAAGTTAGTATGAGAAAGAAAGAAAGAAAGAAAGAAAGAAAGAATCAAATAAATAAAGAAAAGAAAAGAAAGAAAAGAAAGAAAGATAGAAAGAAAGAAAGAATCAAATAAAGAAAGAATCAAAGAAAAAAAGAAAGAAAGAAAGAAAGAAAGAAAGAATCAAAGAAAGAAAGAAAGAAAGAAAGAAAGAATCAAATAAATAAAGAAAAGAAAAGAAAGAAAAGAAAGAAAGATAGAAAGAAAGAATCAAATAAAGAAAGAATCAAAGAAAGAAAGAAAGAAAGAAAGAATCAAAGAAAGAAAGAAAGAAAGAAAGAATCAAATAAATAAAGAAAAGAAAGAAAAGAAAGAAAGATAGAAAGAAAGAATCAAATAAAGAAAGAATCAAAGAAAGAAAGAAAGAAAGAATCAAAGAAAGAAAGAAAGAAAGAAAGAAAGAAAGAAAGAAAGAAAGAATCAAATAAATAAAGAAAAGAAAAGAAAGAAAAGAAAGAAAGATAGAAAGAAAGAATCAAATAAAGAAAGAATCAAAGAAAGAAAGAAAGAAAGAATCAAAGAAAGAAAGAAAGAAAGAAAGAAAGAATCAAATAAATAAAGAAAAGAAAAGAAAGAAAAGAAAGAAAGATAGAAAGAAAGAATCAAATAAAGAAAGAATCAAAGAAAGAAAGAAAGAAAGAAAGAAAGAAAGAAAGAATCAAAGCAAGAAAGAAAGAAAGAAAGAATCAAATAAATAAAGAAAAGAAAAGAAAGAAAAGAAAGAAAGATAGAAAGAAAGAATCAAATAAAGAAAGAATCAAAGAAAAAAAGAAAGAAAGAATCAAAGAAAGAAAGAAAGAAAGAAAGAAAGAATCAAATAAATAAAGAAAAGAAAAGAAAGAAAAGAAAGAAAGATAGAAAGAAAGAAAGAATCAAATAAAGAAAGAATCAAAGAAAAAAAGAAAGAAAGAAAGAAAGAAAGAAAGAATCAAAGAAAGAAAGAAAGAAAGAAAGAAAGAAAGAATCAAATAAATAAAGAAAAGAAAAGAAAGAAAAGAAAGAAAGATAGAAAGAAAGAATCAAATAAAGAAAGAATCAAAGAAAGAAAGAAAGAAAGAAAGAATCAAAGAAAGAAAGAAAGAAAGAAAGAATCAAATAAATAAAGAAAAGAAAGAAAAGAAAGAAAGATAGAAAGAAAGAATCAAATAAAGAAAGAATCAAAGAAAGAAAGAAAGAAAGAATCAAAGAAAGAAAGAAAGAAAGAAAGAAAGAAAGAAAGAAAGAATCAAATAAATAAAGAAAAGAAAAGAAAGAAAAGAAAGAAAGATAGAAAGAAAGAATCAAATAAAGAAAGAATCAAAGAAAGAAAGAAAGAAAGAATCAAAGAAAGAAAGAAAGAAAGAAAGAAAGAATCAAATAAATAAAGAAAAGAAAAGAAAGAAAAGAAAGAAAGATAGAAAGAAAGAATCAAATAAAGAAAGAATCAAAGAAAGAAAGAAAGAAAGAAAGAAAGAAAGAAAGAATCAAAGAAAGAAAGAAAGAAAGAAAGAAAGAATCAAATAAATAAAGAAAAGAAAAGAAAGAAAAGAAAGAAAGATAGAAAGAAAGAATCAAATAAAGAAAGAATCAAAGAAAAAAAGAAAGAAAGAATCAAAGAAAGAAAGAAAGAAAGAAAGAAAGAATCAAATAAATAAAGAAAAGAAAAGAAAGAAAAGAAAGAAAGATAGAAAGAAAGAATCAAATAAAGAAAGAATCAAAGAAAGAAAGAAAGAAAGAATCAAAGAAAGAAAGAAAGAAAGAAAGAAAGAATCAAATAAATAAAGAAAAGAAAAGAAAGAAAAGAAAGAAAGATAGAAAGAAAGAATCAAATAAAGAAAGAAAAGAAAAAAAAGACAAGACAAGTAAGAAAGAAAGAAAGAAAATAAGTCATTTCAGAAAACCTTAGCCAAAGAAAGAGAATGATGCTAAAAAAGATAAAGAATAATGCAAGAAAAGGGAAAAAATGAGAGCGAACAAAAGCAGCAAAAAAGAAAAGAAAAGAAAAAATAGTAGAAAATGTATTCTATAGAAAAGATATATATATATATAATAGAAAAAATATATATACACAAAAAAATTTGAAAACAAATTAAGACAGGAAGCAAGAAAGGAAAAAGAAAGAAGAAAAAATATTAAAAAAAAAAAAAACAAAGAAGAAAGAACGCAAAAAAGGAAATAAATGGAACGAATGAAAACAAAGCAAGGAAAAGAAAAACAAAAAGGAAAGGAAAAACAAAATAAAAGAAAATGAAAGAGAAAAAGAAAGAAAGTAAAGTTATGTAAAAAATGACAAGGAGAGCAGAAGGAAGGAAGGAAAGAAGGAAGGAAGGAAGGAAGGAAGGAAGGAAGGGAGGGAGGAAGGAAGGAAAAAAGAAATAATAAAAATATCCAAAGAAGAAAGAACGAAAAAAAAGAAGGAACGAATGTAAACAAAGCAAGGAAAACAAAAAGAAAAAAAGGAAAAAGAAAAGAAAAGAAAATGAAAGAGAAAAAGAAAGTTAAGTAAAAAAATAACAAGGAGTGCAGAAGGAAGGAAGGAAGGAAGGAAGGAAGGAAATATAAATCAAGATTAAATCTAAAAAGAATTAATAAAGCAAAAATGAAAAAGGTAAATCATTAAAAGGGAAAACAAATAAGAAAGAAAGAAAGAAAGAAAGAAAGAAAGAAAGAAAGAAAGAAAGAAAGAAAATGTTTGATAACGGAATTTCTCACAAAAGAGAAAATATAAAACGAATAATGTTAGGCACATGATAACTACAGATGAACGAAAGCGCCATTTCTGAATGCATTACACAATAAAAGCACGTATAATCGTCTTACGACATACGAATTCAATAAAGCCTTTTCCTTAATCTAATCAGGAAAAATTAACATAAAAGCGAGCGCCAAGGAAAGAAAGAAAATCGCTGTCATTTTTATCACAAATTATTTTTCTCTGTTTGTTACCTCATTTGTTTACCGATGATAAGTGAAGCCACAATTCATTTTAAAACAACAATGAAAATAGTTCATTATCTTGGGCAAAACAAAAGGGTGGGGGAGGGGGAATTTCCTACAGGCTCCTCTTTGACTTTTTATGCCTTCACCCTTGTTTCAGAGCCGAGTTTTCACGCTACTTCATTCATCTCTGTATTTTGAAATATCTCCTAATTTTATTTGGTTCTCCTTGCAATTTCTTTCTTTCTTTCTTTCTTCTCTGAGACCCATTTTTTCTTTCATTCTTTTTCCTTCTACCTTACTAAGAAATTCTAATTCTAATTCTAATTCTTTCTTTCTTTTTGTTTCTGGATGGAGATATGCCTCGCCTAACGGTATGTAAAATCGTCTGTCCAAATTCAAATTCCCGTTGTGACAGTTTCTGTTCACTCTGCAGTAAGAAAAATCATAAGTTCATTCTTCTCTTCTACCCCAGCCACCTTCTTAGTTGCGTAGATTGGGTTTGTCAAGTTATGCTTGGCCACCAGTCAAGGAGAAGAGCAACAGTGAAGTCTCAAAAAGACAGCATGAAATTTGAATAGCAGAACAGCACCTGCATCAAATTCCACCTGTCTTCAGGAACGCGACTAATTCAGTCATCGTTCGTCTTCATTCTCGTTCCTCTTTTCTATTTAATAGAGTCCCCGTGGTGTAGAGGTTAACGTACTGGTCTGTGAAACCGTAGTAAGCGAGTTCGAACGCCAGTTGTGTAATTACGATCATTTTAAGACTAATGTCCCAGCTAAAGGTATGAACCCTCTTATCCACCCCCGTCAGCTATGGGTTAAATGGTATCAATGCTGTCCTTCTTTTGTAAGAAGATTGATATTCTATTAAACAAAGAAATTGAAACTTGTTTTACAACGATGACTTTGGTATTAAATACCCCACGAAGGTTGATATGCCACTAAACATAGCAACCAAACAAAACCTTTTCGATTCTTTTTCTTTTTCTTTTTCTCTCATCCACCCTTCACTTTCTATCTTTCTTTCTCCTTCTTGCCCAGTCGGCTAGGGCAGTAGAATACACCGACTGCTTCTCTGCAGAAGGGTAAGACCCCTCCCCCACCAACAAGTCTCCTCTACACGATCTGATTGTGAGGTTCCAGTAATGATGAAGCTTTGGGGAATGCGGAAAACCCATTTATGACTATCGCTCCCAGGTGCACCGTTGGCTCCGAGTGGTAGAACCTGACGGGGCCCTATCAATGCGTCAAATAGAACTAAACTGTTAACTTATGTTAAACTGAAGTGTTTGAAGTAAAGCTGTTATTATGTATAGAAATGGATTTGGCATTAATAATCTACTATTGTTGATGTGCGATAAAACCAAATCAAACTAAACCAAACCAAACTCCTTCATCCTACTCTTTCCAACTTTCCCTCTCTTTTATCATTGTCTTTCTATCTCCCTCTCGCTTTCTTTCTCTTCATTTCGCCTCATTTTTCTTTTTAACGTGTTCTCCTACCTCCTTTCTACATTCCTTTTTTGTCCTTGCTTTTTTTTTTTTTTTTTTTTTTTTGCACCTCATACTTCTTTTCTTTCTCTTTTTATTTTCAGCAGCCCTGCTTTCTCCTTTTCCATTTCAACCTCGTATGCACATCGTCTGCTTTTCTCCATTTTCCCGCTTCTTATTTCGCATGTTTTCTTTTCCGTTTAGTTTTTACTTGGATTTTGCTGCATTACTTTTTCACTTTTTTTTCTATCACCCATTCTTCTTATCCATTTTTTTTCACTTCCCCGTCTTTGCTTCTCTTGCTTCTTATCTTTAGCTTCCATTTTTTCTATTTTTTTTTTTCATTTCCGCTTTCATTTGTGACACTTACCAGCCCAGCTACACTAAATAAATTACCATCTCACTGATTCTCTGCACCCCAACTATCAATGCCTTCTGTCCTCCATCCTCTCATCTCTTTCCACGTGTTTTATTTACTTATCTATTCACTCCTTCTTTCTCCAATTCATTCATTCATCAAATTTGTTTTGCTTGCGTCCCGGATGAAGAATGACCATGATTGGCTTCCATAATTTAATAGATGCGGCTATTAGGCATAAGAATTTGCGTCGATAGGATAAATGACTGTACTTATCAAAATCATGTGTTCGGCCATTTTATTTGTTGTATTCATTTACTTACTGATAAACTGCCATCCTCAGGCACGAACAAAACACACACATAAATGAATGCTGAAAATGCAACAGACAAAAAACAAGTTACAGCATATGATGGTCGATAAATGCGTGGACTTGTAAGATGCACATAAATTTGAACAGGCATTTAAAAAAAATTAAATAAATAAATAAAAGGGTTGAAACAACAAATGTCAGGAAAAAAAGGGTTTTCGCCTGACATTCGTTACCCTCCCCAATATATAGTTCAGATAAAACGGAGTTCACGTGTATCAAACAAAATGGTCCCACCTCCTCATTAAAGGGCAAGCTTCAGAAATTACAAGATCAGTTCACACAACTTGGTAGCAATATTTCATCATATTTATCCAACCCCTCCGCTCGGGCAGGATATGACACAAGGTCAATTTTTTAAGCGGAGTTTAACAGGTTTGAATTCATAGTTTACCTTCTCCTAGACTAGTTGCCTCACCAAGGCTGAAGAACCTAGTCTGTCCTACTATTTACCCATAGCTGGAGGGAGAATAATTGGATTCATACCTTTCCCAAGGGTATTAGTGCAGTGTGAAATGCAATCAGTCTCGTCTAGGATTTGAACTCATGTCGCTGTGTCCATTTCCTACGACGATAACCATTACACCACGTAGCAATATCTCATCAAATGAAAGCGATAACATGCACGTCAGAAAAGCGGGGACTGCTATTGACAGGTTAGCGGTCATATGGAAATCTGATCTGTCTCAGAAAATAAAACAGTAATTCTTCCAACCTGAAGCCGTGACAGTACTACTGTGTGGCTGCACTATTTGGATTTTAACGAAACGCTTGAAGAAAAGGTTTGGTGGGAACTATAAAAGAATGTTCCTTGCTGTTTTGTACAAGTCCTGGAAGCAGCACCCTACAAAACAACAGCTGTACAGCCACTTAAACCCCCCACCACCACCTTACAAATCATCCTCGTAAGACAAGCCATACATACTGGGTACTAGCAGAGAAGTACGGACAAACTCATAAGTGACGTTTTCGTATGGACTCCTACACATGGACACACCAGCGAAAACTTACATTCATCAGATCTGTACAGACACGGGATACCATCAAGAGGACATACCAAAGGTGATGGAGGATAAAGATGGGTGGCAAGAGAGAGTCGAGGGAATCTGAGCTTTCAACACGTGTTGTTGTTGATGATGATGATCATCATCATCATCATTATTCAGATTCTAATTAAATCCCACTATTTTACATTTGAAAACCTTAAATGGTTTGTTTAGATATATACCTGGTTAAGTGCCGTCACTTTTCTTCCTATACCGGTAAGTATAGGTTGTCTCAATATACATGAGAACCATGTGACTTTTAATAACTCTACTAATAATAATGTTGTGGTTTTTTTTTGGGGGGGAGTGTTCAGATTTGAAAATAGTATACTATAACAATTAAACCTTGATCATAATGCTTTGGACAAGAGAAGAAAAACTTTTTACCTCACAACTTATTTGGAGACCAAATCATTCAAAACTGTCTCAAAATAGATGCAGCCAATTAATATGATAATGGTTTATTACTGAGATAAGACCCCCCACCAAAAAGAAAAAAAAAGATTGCATGTTCTAGAAGCTGATATAATAACAAAAAAAACAACATTGATTTGATATATTTAGTGAAAGAATGCATTTTTTACAGGACGTGTTTCAAATGACTGCCATTGCGTTTGTCTCAGTAATAAAACATTATCATCTGAGACTTTCTCCTACTGTTATACATTGTTACCTTAGAAAAGTATGGTTGTTGTTGGTGGTGTAGAAGTGATTGTCGCGTTGTTTATATTTGTGGAGATGTTTACAGTTTAATTTAAGGGCCACTGTAACACTAAAAACTCCAGAAGCCAATAACCCAAATCTGACCTTTGATCTCATAATATGCAAATTGATTTTCTATGGCATTTTTTTAAGTTCATCTTTTAGACCGTTAAATACGGGAACTGATATTGTTTACTTCTATAAGTTTCAATGGGAAAAATCTGAAGTCAGAGAAAAAATAGTCAAATTTCGTGTCAAAATAACGAGAACTGCTCGGTGATATTCCCCTGTGAGAGGAGACCATCAACCAGGCAGGAAAAAGAAAACGGGTATAAACTCTGAAAGTCAGGCGAAAATCGTTCATCTGACATCTATAACTCTCCCCCGTATCAGTTCGTTTTTAAACTTCCATGTATATTCAGATTCTTATTAAATCCCAATATTTTACATTTAAAAACCTTAAGAGGTTTGTTTATGTGCATGCATGGTTTAGTATCGTCACGTCGTTTTCTTCCTGACTGGTTTTATTTTATATTTGTTTGTTATTTAATGGCATATCAACCTTCTCAGGTTATTTAATGCCAAATCTATCCCTTTTGTTTTTTGTAGTACTATTTAATCATTGCTGGGAGGATAAGAGGGTCCATACCTTTCCCTAGGGTATTTGTCCGAAAGTGAACGTAATAGCACGACTGGAGTTCGAACTCGCCCGCAGTCCAGTGCTTTAACCATTACACCACTGGGATACTTCCCTTATCTTATATGAAGTACCTATAAATACTACTGTTATACATTATTAACTTAAAATAGTGTTGCTATTGTTGGTGTTGAAGCGATTGTTAGCTTGTTCATATTTGGAAATTTGTTTGCTGTTTAATTTAAAAGCGACTGCCGCACTAGAACTTCGCTCATCAGTAACCTAAATTTGACTTTTGACCGTATGAGACGCAAATTCATTATTCTGGGAGACGTATCTTAATGATCTAATCCGTTTATCACTATACGCTGGCGGTTTGATATGCGTGTCTAGACCCTCTACTCTGGGCTTCCCAAACTTTTACTTGATCCTGCACCCCTTGTAACCAAATTTAGATTCTATTCATCCCCAAATAAATCAATTAAATATTGCCGGCATTTTTTTTTTTTTGCTTTATCTCACCGGATACCATGATGAGAGGAGTTGATTTTTTAAATGTTTGCAATTGATTGGCAGCATGTCGAACCGTTTCCAAAGAGGTTAGGGAATTGCGTTCATTGTATATTTATATTTTTTCTGTTGTTGTTTCTAAACATTTTTTTTCATGGGGATTTGTTTGTTTGTTTGTTTGTTTTATTTATCTATTTATTTATTTATTTATTTATTGCGCATGGCCCTATCAAATACGAATAATGCTTAAATAGATTTATTTAACCAATTGATGGGACCCTAACTGCAATTGCCATTCCTTGTCAGACTGGACCTGGCAGTGACAGTAATGAAAGTGTCCTCTACATTCCCCTGATTTGCAGCCTCACCATGAGATGCAGTTTAGCGTCATACCCAGGACACGTCTTTCTTTTCTTGGATGGGGGGGGGGCTTTACTTCTCCGCTGGGGATACAAACATCATATTCTAAAGCTCGCCAACAGAGAGTTATAGAACTAATGAAATTTCATCTCAATAGTAAATGTGTAACTGAAAAAGCAAAAGAAAAAACTACTATTTGAAGAATGAATTACTATATGTTAATTCCATATTTGCTGAGTCTTTTCTTTTGTTTTTTATTATACATTTTTTATTTTAATAATACTCGCTTAAAGGTGGCGTCCAGGGGCAAGTAAATATCATATCGAGTCACATCGTTTATATAGAATTTTTGTTATTATTCCACATGTACACCCGTTTAAGTCCGCCGGGGGAAAAATTCTAGCAATTTGTGTGTGTGTGTGTGTGTGTGTGTGTGTGTGTGTGTGTGTGTGTGTGTGTGTGTGTGTGTGTGTTTTGAACAAATTACACCATCAAACTCATCGGAATTTTTTTTTCGTAGATTTTATAAGGGGGGTCACTTTCTTCTTCTAATTCATTGTAGAATGATAACCCATTTTCGGGACAATTATTTAAAAAAAAAAACACCCCGAGAGTAAAAAAAATCTAACTATTTTGACCTGTCTGGTTATATGTCTCTTCCAACGCTAACTATACCGGAATTGACGATCTTTCTACATTTAAATATAATGTGAAAGTGAACCCCCTTTATAAAATTCAAAACAACTGTGTTGTATGTTTGTTGTAGTTGTTGTTGTTTAGGAGATAGAATTTTTTTTAAATTGCAGTGAGTTTGAGGTTTTAATTAGTTCAAATTACAAAAAGAATTGGAGATAAATTGTTTCCCTGTTAACGTAAACTGGGAGGCATGTAGAATTTTACTGAAATTTATATTCTATTTAATTGCAAATAAATAATGTTCTGGTCATCATAAGATGTAGAAAGTATGAAAAAAAGATTTAAAAAATAGGAAAGAAGGGAGAAAGATAAGAGAATGAGACGAGGTAGAACGAGAGAAAAAAGCAAAGAGAGAGAAGGAAAAGAAAGAACAGATGAGAAAGAAGAGATATAAGGGAAAGAGAGACGAGGAGGAACGAGAGAAAAAAGCAAAGAGAGAGAAGGAAAAGAAAGAACAGAGGAGAAAGAAGAGATATAAGGGAAAGAGAGAAGGAAGAGAGAAAAAGAGAATGTTCTTTCGTTAGTTAACACATACGTCGTCAGCGTGGATAGGTGTTGTGAAGAAGATAGTTGGGTGAAGGATAACATAAAGAGTGTACAACAAAGAGTAAATTTTATTAATAACAACATTTAATATCTAAACAATTTGAATGAAGATGCATGTAATAGAAAATACATGTTCACATAAGAAAAAGGAAAAAGAAAGATATAAGTAGATTAAGAAAGCTGGGTATCCCGGTAGGTTGGGTTTAGAATACGCCCACTGTTTACTGTAAGATCCTACCTATAAAAAGGGCGTTCTGGACAAGAATCTAAGCTGCATCCGTCAGTGAGACTCCGATTCTGGATATCTGGGAAGGGTGATGTCATCCTTTCATTGCTTTTTCTCCCAGGTCCATTCTGACTCAATGTTAAAAGGTCTATCCATAGGTCAAATTAATCCGTGGAAAAATTATTAGTATCAGCTACGAATACAGAAATCATACAACCTCAAGCAAAAATTACGGAATTAATACACTTAAAGAATATTTACTTAAGGGTTTTTTTTTTGGACTTTTTTTACCGGCTCATTGTACTAGTGGGTAGAGTGTTCGCCAATGGTTCGGGAGACCTGGGTTCAATCCCAGGTCGCGTCATACGAAAGACTTTAAAAAATAGTACTTAATACCTCCATGCTTAACACTCAGCAATATAAGGTACGTATCAAGGGTAAAGTGGAGCAATCCAGGGAAAGGACTAGTGCCCTCCCCTACACCTCAGTGTTGCAGCTACTCAAAAGGGAGCCTTCTGGTCGCCCTCGATTATGGTCGCCAACTTTACTTACTTTTTTAGGACAGGCCCATTGGCCCAGTGGGTAGAGTGTTGACGGGGTTCAATCCTAGGTCGTCGTACCAAAGACTCAAAAAAGTCATACTTGATGCATCCTTGCTTAACACTCAGCATTATAAGGTGCAGGTCATAAAGTGGAGCAATCCAGAAAAAGGAGTTGGGTCCTCCTTTACATCCCGGTGTAGTAGCTAATTAAAGGCAGCCTTCAGGCTGCCCTCGACTACGGACAACAACTTTACGTTTTTATTATTTTCATTATTTAGCGATGAATAAACTAGCAACAGTTCAAATGCTAAACATTTTTTCAATTACTGATTATCATCAAACATACCTTGAACGAATTTGATAAAATTATCTAAATCAATGGTGTAATTTCTTCCAAGTCATGCAGAGAAAAATATAATGCAATAATCCAATTTTGCGAAAAAATCATGAAATTATTCGACAAAAAATTAGAATTAATATTTACTTGCTCTTTCTCAAGCATTTATGACAGTCTTAATTATTTCAAGCATGTATTTCTATAATTTAAAGCAATGTTCTTTATCAAAGGGGTTCCAACTTTCTCAAATGGCAGTTCTTAGATCTTCATCAAATGAACCTTTTTTTTTTTTTTGTTAATTTCTACCATAAATTTTCATTTAGATTTAGATCCGGACTGTTCGCTTGTTATGTCATTGATTTTATATGTCTCTCCTGAAGAAAGGCTTTAATTCCCTTCGCTCTATGACAAGATGCATCATCGACATGTAAAATGATTTCAACCAAAGCAAGGTGAACATTATCAAAATGTGCTAATTCTATAATTTGTGCCAGGGTAATATGTTCGAATTATTTGTATTAAGAATAATTACTTGAAGCTTTATTTGGTTACAAATAATTATTATCATTAATTGCTTGAAACAAAGGTAGATTTCGTCGTTAAATCAGGGCGTTTGAATTGTGAAATGAAACGAAAAAATCAGAAGGTTTTAAACATTTAATTTCCGTTGGTGGCATACTATTTCAAATCTACGTTATATTATTGATGATTAAAAAACCTTTTCACAAACGTAACGTATTTCCTAAAAGAATCATATCACATCTATCAATCTATCTATCTATCTATCTGTGATCAGCTTGATCTTATTTTGCTCATGTCTACATATTTCAAACATTCCATAACACATCTACGTATCTCAATATATATATATATATATATATATATATATATATAATTACTATTAATGAATTACTTTGCTATATTCATGAACAGAATAGTGCCCAATAATGTTTGCAGAACATAATTATAAGTTAGGCTAGCTTAGACGTAGAGTCAACGGCACTTGGTGACTGTCAGTTTACTCGTCGATGTGATCATCAGACCAAGCCGGATATATATAATTACGGAACCACCAAGCAGCCATAATTTTCAGCAAATGCAAAAATAGAGGATTAGTTTTCAAATATCTGCTGCTTGAGAAGAAAGTGATGTCCAGTCACCCTTTATTAGGTTGCCTAGGGAAAGAAATATAATGTTGAAAGAGTCGAAATATTCAAGGATCTCAGAATTATTGTACTACAGACGATTCGATAATGTGCATCAAAAACTTGTACCTTGTGATATATATATATATATATATATATATATATATATATCAAAATCGATCAAATTGACTTGTTTCGCAATAAGAATTACTTCTTCAGCAAAAATATTTTTACGTTTCACTCTGGCCAAACAAACAACAACACAATAATGACGAGCGACACAGTTCTTAGAAGAATATACCTCTCAGTTTATTTGAAAGGGTTGTGTGTGAGAGGGAGTTGAAGACCGACGAGAACTGTAACATATTGACCCCCACCCTTTTGGCCATAACTGCGTTTCTTTCCCGTTCTCCTGGGCTGCTTAACCAGGGACCGTCTGATCTCCAAACTGATTAATCGGGGGCCTGAGGGCTCCCTCTGCTGGGTGCTGGCTTTCTCTACCGCATCTTGTCTCCAACTGATTGAATTTCCTGTACACTGAGTTATATAATAGTTCAACGCCCATCTTCTTCTTGTGGGCGTCATAAATTGCACTCATTCAACCCATCCACGGTCAAGGTTATACTCTGCTATTCCTCGACCGGATGCACCTGTTATTTACATAGGTGCATTTCCTATTTTGCCAGCCCGGCCAGGTCGTAGGTCAATATACAACAATACGTTTATTTGATACACTATATTGGCCTCACTTGAGATTTTATTCCAAACGTTATATATATATATATATATATATATATATATAACGCTAGTATAACAAACTAATGACTATTCATTATTTGAAATAGTTTTTTTTTAAACTTAATAGAGGGATGAAAGCCAAGATTAAACAGAGCCTTACAACATGTGCATGAACATATATATGCTGATTAACTTTAAAATAGATCTATGTATGGGGATGAAAACATTCCCACGCGCATTAAATCCACTTATTATCCTCGAATATACCTGTATACCAGTGTACAGGGTGAAACGATAAAATTGTCGTCTTAAAGAAAACAACACTACAGCTTTATTTTAAAATTTTTATTGAAAAAATCAATTCAGGTAACTTGATTATGTAGTAGAGCTGACATCTATTCAATGGCCGCCTTCAGCCTCAATCACCGCCTCGATACGGATCCGGAGCTGGGAACATGCTTTTACCACAAGCGCCGGCGGGAGCTCGGTGAATAGTCGGTGGATGGCGGCGATCAGGCTGGCTTTGGTGTTGTGGGAGGTCATGTTGGTGATGTTCTCGACCAAACGAAGTAGTCCAGCAAGTTCAGGTCGGGGGAGGAGGTGGGCCTGACGGACTTGATTAGCCTGAGGTTGTTTGTCTTCTCAGTCAAGATCTGGCTTGTCTGGCGCCTGTAGGACCTACACTTCAAGTCCTCCTTCACACATGCAATCACAGTTGTGTATGAGACGCCTAAATCTCTGGCAATTTGCCGAATAGGCCGCTGGGGAGTTTCATCAATGATTGCCTGGACCTTTTCGATGAACTCCTTGGTCCGGGTCTTCCTGGCAGTGTCCTTCCGCTCCACCACCTCCAAAGTGTCGTCCGATGCGTTGAACTGTACCCTCAAGCGTTGAACCGTCCGGATTTTCATTTTGAGGGTGCTGGCAATGGTCCTGTTGTCATAACTTGGATTGGTAGAGAGCATGAGTTGTACAGCAGCGCATCTCCGATCTCGCTCGTTGAGCATTGTGTCACTTTCAGACATGATATAAGGCTCCTATCGCTCTTGGGATTTGTACACAACTGGCCAACTAGTAGATGGTCTGCAACAAAAAAAGAAAACCTGTTTTCATTAAACGGAAATGGAATCATGTCATCTTTTCTAGGGCGACAATTTTATCGTTCCATCCTGTATGCTTTCATTAGTATATATATATATATATATCCTACGGTACGAACAAAATTTTAGAGCAGCCTTAAGCAGAGCCTCCATTACAAATTCTTCAAAGGAACCTTTTTTTCGGTCACGTCTGTCCAGAGAACTCCGTTACTAAAGCAAGCATAGTAGAGGAATAAACATGAGGTAGTTGATGACTATATACATCATCATTATCATCATGTCATGCCGCTAGCACGGATATCCCTGACCCTCTCTCGCCACTTTTCCCTATCGTTCATCGCCTCTGGTAGGTTTTCAGGGCTACATCTCGTATCCTCACATAGCTGCTGAATGTATGTTCGTGTTGGTCGTCCTGTTTTTGCCCGGCCATATGTGGGGGTCCATAGGAGTACATCATTTATGAGCTCGTCCCTGCTTCTCCAGCAGTGCCCTGCATGTCTGGCTCGTCTAACTTGGATAGTTTTCGCGATGGGAGGCAGGTGGCCGTATAGTTGGTGTATTGTGGGGTGTTGGCGCCAGGACTTGTTCAATATTGCTCGCAACATTCTTTAAAAAATCTATATATATCATCATCATCATATCGCGCTGGTAGCACGGATATCCCTGACCCTCTCTCGCCACTCCTCCCTATCATTCATCGCCCTAGGTAGGTCTTCAGGACAACATCCCGTATCCTCACATAGCTGCTGAATGTACGTTCGTGCTGGTCGTCCTGCTTTTGCACGGCCATGTGTGGGGATCCATAAGAGTACATCACTTATGAGTTCATCTCTGCTTCTCCAGCAGTGTCCTGCATGTCTGGTTCGTCTAACTTGAATAGTTTTCGTGATAGGGGGCAGGTGGCCGTACAGTTGGTGTCTTGTGGGGTGATATATATATATATAAGTGCTCACACATACGCACACACCTGTTACCAAAATACACACTAATATAGATGATACACACATCCATGACTCTCTCTCTCTCTCTCTCTCCATCTTACACTCGTACACATGCACACAGAATATATACATATATACGCACTAGCACGTTGATAGAAAAAAACATACATTTACTAAGCATAAAGGTAGAAATATCATGGAAAGACCAAAAGAGGTCATTAACAAAACAACCAAAAATCTTTTCGGACAATTAACTTCCATGAAACATCCAGAGATTAAACCGGGAATCAACCTGAATGAAAACAATTTATGAACACCACCTCCTTTACTATAAAGAAATTCAAATCAGCTCGAAAAATTCAATCGCCTGAAAAAGACTACAATGTCCGAAATAGATATCGCACAATTATAAACATATACAGAATAATAACAAAAACTAAATACCAAATCTGAAATTATTTACACCTTTTTCATTCTAATATATATATATATATATATATATATATATATCTGTGTGTGTGTGTGTGTGTGTGATAGATAGATAGATAGATAGAGAGAGAGAGAGAGAGAGAGAGAGAGAGAGAGAGAGAGAGAGAGAGAGAGAGTTACAACAATAGTTTAAAATCTTTCTTGATATGATTCTGAAAATTTTGCTGAAATCAAGCACAAAATGACGGCACCTTAGCTGTATGGACGGACTGACATTTGTTGAACTAGAAAATATATTGGAATGACTAATGTTATTTAGATTTTATTAAATATGTAATAAACCAATAGAATCATTTTTAAATAAAGTAAAGTTGGTGACCTTAGTCGAGAGTGACCGGAAGGCTTAATTTTCAATAGGTACAACACCGAGGTGCCGGAGAGGGTATTATTACTCTATTCCCTGGATTGCTCCACTTTACCCTTGATCCTTACCTTTTTTTTCCAAAAAATGCTGAGTGTTAAGCAAGGCAGCACCAAGTGTCATTTTTTGAGTCTTTAGTATGACCCGACTTGGGATTGAAACCCAATATCCTTGACCATTGGTGAACACGCTACTAATTAGACCAATAATTAAATCATATTTTAATAATTTGAAATGCATAAGTACCTACATGTAATTTAAATTACCCAATATAATTTAATTCATTTCACACACATATATATATATATATATATGTGTGTGTGTGTGTGTGTGTTTAAAATTTTTACATGTATAATAATCATATATATGATACAAATATGTGTAAAGTTGGATAAATCAAACCCGTAACTCAAATTTAGATGTGTGATATTTCGTTTGGTTTTTATTTCACCGAACTTAAAACCCGAACGAAATATCACACATCTAAATTTGAGTTAAGTGTTTGATTTATCCAACTTTAAATATATTTCTATCATATTCTCAGATTCACAACAATCTATCATATCATATATATTTATAAGATTTTAGATATATAATCATTACACACACACACACACACACACACACACACACACACACACATATACATATATATTGATAAAATAGTTCTCTTTATCAATAAAGAGTCCTCAATATCAGTTATAGAGCATATATATCAAAGTTAGGATGGTGTCTGCATAAAGTTAAAGGATAATGGTTACAGTCAGTTCCTCGCTTAGTCTTGTCCAACGACAACATAGGAGTAAAACTGATAATTACTTTACTTCGTTAACTCTATGTATACGCTAAACTTATATATATATATATATATATATGTTGTGATGCTGGCAAAAAAAAAAAGACACGGGGAACACATGAAGGTTGATAGAAAGACATATATATTCAAGTAACAGAAACAAGATACAAGTGAACCTGGTTAAACAGTTAGTCAATTGGAAGCTGAGAGTCCAGTGGGGTTGCAACTATCCATCCACTACGAAAGTGGTATCACACGTGACAGTATCACGTGGGTCTGGTTAACTCCACTGACGCTCCGTTGACGTGTATTCATGGAGGGGAGCGAGTTCATTATGTCGGCAGTACAAATACATATATATATAACCATTCAAGACTGGGAATTTCATGTAATTAAACATGTCCTCACCTCTGAGTGAACCCAATCTGACTTAACCACAGTTTTCAATTTTCTATTCTATTTACCTGATACGTTATTGACTCGGAAATGCCCTGAATAATTCACTGTTGATATTTCACTAAACCATCTGATGGTGAAGGCCCAATCCGGGAACTTTGAGAATTGTGGAGTATTCCTTCAGTGCCATTCAGTGCCATTATTTCCAGGTCCACTCTTTAACGGAGTGGCAATAACTGTCAGGGTCTAGACGAGAATTGTTTAATCGTTTACTATGCGGGAAACTATTTAACGGTAGTAAATAGAACTATAAGTGTTAGATAACAATACTTGAAACCATTAACAGCGTGCAAATAAAGCTATTAGTGTTGGATGGCAATACTTGAAAACATTTAACTGGGTGAAAACAAATGATTCCTGGTTCATGTAAGGAGAATGGCTTTGGCATTAAATTACCTACAAAGGTTGATATGCCATCATCATCATCATCATCATCATCACATCGTGCTGGTAGCACGGATATCCCTGACCCTCTCTCGCCACTCCTCCCTATCGTTCATCGCCCTAGGTAGGTCTTCAGGACAACAGCCTGTATTCTCACATAGCTGCTGAATGTACGTTCGAGCTGGTCGTCCTACTTTTGCGCGGCCATGTGTGGGGATCCATAAGAGTACATCTCTTATGAGTTCATCTCTGCTTCTCCAGCAGCGTCCTGCATGTCTGGTTCGTCTAACTTGAATAGTTTTCGTGATAGGGGGCAGGTGGCCGTACAGTTGGTGTCTTGTGGGGTGCTGCTGCCAGGACTTGTTCAGGATTGCGCGCAGCATTCTTGTGTAATTGCCATCCAGTTTCTTCTCCAGCCGTTTTGTTAGCGTCCATGTAGTGCATCCATATAGCAGTATCGATGTGACCGCTGCCTGGAAGAAGCTGCGTTTCATTTTATCGGTTAGGTCTGATTTCCATATAATCGATAGCCTTTTGCTTTAACAACTGTTTCAAGTCATTGCGTAAACTATATAAACTCTTATTTTTAGTCCATAAGAGCTGATAAAAAGTTAAAAGAATGTAAAATTCAGCTTTAAATGCAACAGCTCTAAATTCTAAAAAAGTCAGTGCGTATGATAATTTCGTTGTCCAAAGTTAAAATTGCGTCTTATACAAGGGTATGTGCAATATACAAATAATTATTGTAAGGGTCTTTTTTTTTTTATTCCTTTGAAGTATTTCTTTATTTGATCATTTGTTTCTTCCTTTTTATTGATTTGCTCTCATTTCTTTTTTTTTTTTTTTTCTTTTTTTTTTTTTTTTTGCTATCTTGCGTGTATTTGCCAACCCCTCCACACGAACTTGATACGACACAAGGTCAATTTTTAAGCGGAGAAATGGCCGTCTTGTATCTTTCGCTCTCTAATCTCGTTCACATTTATACCCCCCGTCTACACACCCCGTTCTTTCAATTCGCTTTCTTTCTTTCGCTTTCCTGTTTACCTCCTCTTCCCCTTAATATACTTTTTTTACACACCCTTTTTCCCCTACCAAGTTACCGTAAAGTAATTTTTCCCGCTCTCTACCTTTTTCCCGCCAGAACTGTATCAAATACCCTATTATCTGTTACTGGGCAAGTATAAAAAATGAAATCTTTATATTTGTGCAATGGGCGCCGGGCGGGCCGAAACGAAGGCAAATATGCGATCGAGAAGGCCGCCAGCTCAGTCGCTGTGACAACATAATATAATCAAACACACTCGGAGACTATCACATAAATTTATGCCTTGGTTTCTTTATTCGTTTTTATCAAATTTATTTCGGGACTCGTCTCGCTCGCAGATCTGTTGATGACGCATACACGCTATTTGTTGATTTTATTCTTTCTTCATAATTTTTTTTATTTCATTTCGTTATATTTCGTTTTGGCAGATTTTTTTTTTCTTCTTCTTCTTCATTTTTCTCTTTATTTTTCATCCTTTTCTTTATTTATTAAGACATCTTTTCTTTTTTTATACCTTTCTTTCTGGTTTCTTCTCTCTTTTATTTTTCGTTATTTTCCTGTCTCTATTTTTTCCGTCTTTCTTTCTCGTAATATCTTTCATTCTTTTTCGAATTTCTTTCTTTCTTTGTTTCTTTCTTTCTTTCAAATAATATCTTTTTTAGTTTATGTCTTTCTTTCTTGTTTCTTCTCTCTTTCATTTTTCGCTATTTTCTTATCTCAATTTTTTTCTTTCTTTCTTTCTTTCTTTCTTTCTTGTAATATCTTTCTTTTTCTTTCTTCTCTTCTCTTTCTTTTTTATTTCTCTCTGTCCAATGATATCTTTTTTTGTTTACTTCTTTCTTCCTTGTTCCTTCTCACTTTCATTTTTCGATATTCTTAACGTGTCTTTCGTCATTCTTCATGTCCTTCTTTTCATTCTTACGAAATCTTATCTTTGTTTGCTACTCTCTTTCTATTTCCTTTCATCTTTTTTTTTCTTTTCTTTTACTTTCAGCTGTATTCTTTCTTTCTTTCTTTGTCTACTTTTTTTCTCTCTTTATCTACGTTTTTCATTTTATCTTTTTTTCTTTTCTTTTATTTCATTCGTATTCTTCCGTTATTTTTTCTTTGTTTTCGTCTTCATTTCTTTCTTTTTCTGTTCTTTTTATTCTATTCTTTCTTTCTTTCTTTTGATATCCAATTTTTGTTTATCTTATTCTTTCTTTTTTCTTTTTCTGTTTGTTTTTTTCTTTTCTCTTTCTTCTTATTTCATCAGTATTATTTTTTAAATTTTTTATGTTATCCTTTCTTTGCTTATTCCAGGTCGCGTCATACCAAAGACTTAAAAAATGGTACTTGATGCCTCCTTGCTTAACACTCAGCAATATAAGCTACGTATCAAAGGTAAAGTGGAGCAATCAAGTGAAAGGAGTAGCGCCCTCCCCTACACCTTGGTGTAGTAGCTATTGAAAAGGGAGCCTTCTGGTCGCCCTCGACTAAAGGGAGACAACTTTACTTACTTACTTCTTTGCTTACCAATTTCTTTCCTTTTCTTTCTTCCACTTCTTCTTTCTTTTTCCCTTTTTTCTTTCTATTTCTTTTTATTTTGTTTTATTTTGTCTTTCTTTTACATGAAATCCCTCATTTTTTGTTAATTTTCGATATTCTTTCAAGTTTGTTTGTTTTTTCTTTCTTTTACATGATACATTTTCTTTGCTCATTTTGTCCCATTTTTAATTTCTCATTCTTTTTCTTTTTGTTATTTTTCTGTTATTTTTTCCTTTACTTTTTTTGTTTTCCCTATTTTCGATTATTCTTTCTTTTCATTATCCTTTCCTTTTTTTTCTTCTTTTTTTTCTCCTTTTTTTCATAAGTTTTATGGAAATCAGACCTAACCGATAAAATGAAATGCAGTTTCTTCCAGGCAGCGGTCGCATCGATACTGTTATATGGATGCACTACATGGACTCAAACAAAACGGCTGGAGAAGAAGCTAGACGGCAATTACACAAGAATGCTGCGAGCAATTTTGAACAAGTCCTGGCGGCAACACCCCACAAGACACCAACTTTACGGCCACCTGCCTCCTATCACGAAAACTATTCAAGTTAGACGAATCAGACATGCGGGACACTGCTGGAGAAGCAGGGACGAACTCATAAGTGATGTACTCCTATGGGCCCCCACACATGGCCGTGCAAAAGCAGGACGACCAGCATAAACATACATTCAGCAACTATGTGAGGATACATTAAATAACCTACAAAAGTTGATATGCCATAAAACATAGAAACCAAACCATCAATCAGTTTGCTTTAACAACTGTTTCAAGTCATTGCGTAAACTATATTAACTGTGCAAATGATTATAAACTGAGGCGATGAACGATAGGGAAAAGTGGCGAGAGAGGATCAGGGATATCCGTACTTTCAGCACGACATGATGATGATGATGATATAATCTTTCGTACCCTCTTTTATCTTCTTTTTGGAATTTCTTTCTCGTCTTCATGCTTTGTTAACTTATTCCTCTTTTTTTCTTTATTCATTTTTATTTACAATTTATTTATCTGTTTATTTATTTTTCGTGCCTTTCTTTCTTTTTTTATTAGTTCATTCATTATTTTTCCAGTTTATTTGTTTTTTTTATAACCTTTTTTGTTTTCCATTTTTTATTTCATTCTCTTCTTTCTGTTATATTATTTTTCATTTTCTCTTTTTTTCTTGTTATTTTTACTTTTTTTCCTTTCTTTTTCTCTTTATGGTTTCTCATTTATTTTCATTCTTTTATATTTTTACTTCTTTCTTGTTTATTTCTTCTGGATATATCGTTTTAATTTTACCTAGTTTTATAGCTTCATTCACGTTTTCTGTTTTTTATTTTCTTCTTTCATTTTCGATCATTTTAATTCATTTTACACTTTGCTTGCTTTTCTTCTTTTTTCAATTCCCTTCTTCTTCTTCTTCTTCTTCTTCTTCTTCTTCTTCTTCTTCTTCTTCTTCTTCTTCTTCTTCTTCATTTCCTCGCTTTTTGATTTTTCCTTCTTCCTCGCTTATTCCTTTTATTTTTCTTTCTCCATTCTCGTTTATTTCTTTCCTTTCTTTTATTTTTCTTTCATTCATTTCATCGTTTTTATTTTTTAACTTCTTTCTTTTTTCATTTCTTTCATTTCTTGTTTATTTCTTTTGTTTCTTTTTTCTTGTTGTTTTTTCTTTATTTTCTCGGTTTTTTTTTTTTTTTGTGGGGGGTTATAGCGCCTTCGTTTTTTGATTTTCCGTCTTTCTCTTTCACTTCCTTCTATTTTCATTTCATTCTTTCATTTTTTTTTCGATGTTTTTCAATTATTTTTATCTCTTTATTTTTCCATATATTTTTTTAATTTTTAATTTTTCGTATTTGTTCTTTCTCTTTAATTACTTTCTCTGTATATTTTATCTTTTTCCTTTTTCATTTTTTTTTCTTATCGTCTACCGTTATCATCTTTCTTTCTTTTTCATTTTTTTATACATTTATTTATCATTTTTCATTTTCTTTTTTCTATTTTTTATTTCTTATCTTTCTTTCGATTTTTTTTTTTCACTATCTCCAATCTTTTTCAATTTCTTCTTATTCTCATTTACTTCCCTTCTTCCTAACAGTTTCTTTCATATTACATTTCGTTCCCTTTGTTTTCATTTATTTTTCATCTTTGTATTGTCAACAGTTTTTATTTCAATTCCTTCAGTTGATTCTCGTTCACCCATCATCTTATATTTACGTAGTTCTGCCGAACATTTGATAGTAAAGCTTCAGTCTTGGAGCTTTGGGGAATAAGGAGTACCCCTTCATTTCCATTACTCCCAGGTCCACTTTTTACTGGGCTGATAGTACGTGTTTGGGCCCCCTCTATTGGACAAATAATAATGTTTAATCATATACTATACTTGAAACTATTTAACTGTGCAAATGATTAATACTAAATTGAATTACCACGTGGCAGGGCTTGTTACCATTTAACTGCAAACGAATGAATCATGTTGAACAGAATTATTAGTGTTAGATAGCAATACTTGAAACAATTTGACTGTATGCAAACAAATAAGCTCTGGTTCGCATAAAAATAATGTTACCTATAAACTATTCTCTTCCAAATCCCATATGCATAAACCATTTAACTGAGCAAACAAATAATTAGTATTAAATTGAATTGTTGTGTTGCATTCGCCAATGGCCTGGGAAAACGGAGTTCAATCCCAGGTCCAGTCATACCAAAGACTCAAAAAAAAAAGGTACTCGATATCTCCTTGCTTAACACTCAGCATTATACGGTACGTATCAAGGGTAAAGTGGAACAATGCAAGGAAAGGAGTAGCGCTCTTCCCTACACCTCGGTGTAGTAGCTATTGAAAATGGAACCTTTGGGTCGCCCTTGACTACGGTTGCCAACTTTACTTTTTTTTATTACGTTGCCGAGCTTGAAACCATTTAACTGTGTGAAAACGAAAGAATCATGTTGAGTAGAATTATTAGGGTTAGATAGCAATACTTGAAACTACTTAGTCTACTCCGCTTAGTGTGACATTAAACTGCATCTTAAATATCCTTCAAGGATTGATATGCCACAAATACGACCAACCAACCAACCAACCAACCATGCTAACATAACATAAAAACCGTTAACTACGAAAGTAGGAATATAGACGTACAAGGTACTTTATTCCTCAACCCGAGGCATTAAATAAGATAAGCCCTGACGGGTGGACATGCCGAAAAAGTCCATCAACTAACCAACCAACCTTTTATTTACTTTTAGGAGTGCTTTAGAACTTCTTAAACGACTAAAAAGTTAGTACAAAAAACACCGTATTCAACTGTAAAAAATACCAAGGAAAATATCCACGTATATTTTTGCAAGAACAACAACTGTAGATAGATAGATTGATAACTGGCAAATATATATATATACATATATATATATATATATATATATATAGAGAGAGAGAGAGAGAGACTAGATTAAACATCGGTTTTTACACCTTGAGACTAATCTTGAGGTAAATGGCATAAAAGAAATTTATTCACGTGTCTATACTTGAACACAGGTTTTTTTTTACTGAACAATTGGCCAACTTCAGTATTTTGTTTTTTAATCCAAGCCGTGTAACAGTATATTTTTAAGTAATGTCTTCATTTTTTCATTATCAACCTCAACTGGTCAACTCGACCGTGAGAAATCTCTAATGTGCAAACCTCCCAAATCACTTTTGACATGTTCGATCATTCGCAGTACCTTCTCCATAACATATATAAAAAGTTTTTCTTTCATTTAATACACATTTTTACTAGATGAAAATAACCTCCCGCAAAAAATAGACAAGCATAATGTGCCAAAAATGTTTATTGTTTTCTTCCGTCTTCAATATTAGAATCGATGAACGGAAATGTATCAGACTTTATAACTCTTACTTCAAACTTTATAACAGCTCTTTTAATGATTTTGATTTTAAAAAATACTCCTGATACTATCTAACAACAAAAACAGAACGAAATATATTTTTTTAGATGACGTCAGTACAACTGAAAAACAAAGTGATGAAATCGAGAGAATTTGGAAGAATTTCATGAAGCTTATCTTGATACTTCTTGATTCACTTCGACAATGGACAAAATATCATTAGAAACAACTAAGATAAAGATAATAATTCAAAAAATAATTTGGATTATAAAAATATTCAGAACTTTAGAAACATGTCAGCCGTTTTAATTCTCTCTCTCTCTCTCTCTCTCTCTCTCTCTCTCTCTCTCTCTCTCTCTCTTAATTTTCGGTTTTCTATCAAGCAAATTTGAAATAAAGTAATTTTATTGTGCCTGGCTCCCCACTGTAAAATGACATTATGTCTATTTCAGCTTATTGGACAGCTGGAAAAACAATATATATATATATATATATATATATATATACTATATTTATGAAAGTGTATTGAGATGAAAAAATATAAGGTTTTCAGGGGATGCTTTTATTTATTGGGTTATTAGCCAAAGTTAGACGCTTCCGTTTTTGACCTTCAACGGGGCATGTGAAAAAACGATACATTTAACCTTGATAAATAATTCAGTAACAAGAATCATCCCCTGATGACCTTGTTTTTTTATGTCTACATTTTCCTACTGTTGCATTTATTTCCAGTTTTTTTATTCATATACATATATATAATCAAGACGTGTTTTTTTCCTTGACCCTTGACTCCCTTTCTCCGTCTGTCCCAATAGTCAATTTTTCTTGGCAAGTCTTCTAGATAGCATCCAGTGTCTTCACAGAGCTGTTGTATGTAGGTCTTTGCTGGTCAGCCAACACTGGTGTGTCCATATGTAGGAGTCCTTAGGAGAACGTCGATTATGAGTTCGTCCTGACTTCTCCAGCATGTCTTCTTCGTCTTACTTGTATGGTTTGTAATATGGGGGTAAGTGGCCATATAGATGATTTATTGTGGGCTGTTGCTTTCAGGATTTGTTTAAAACAGCACGAAGCACTCTTGTGTAATTTTGTTAGAATTAAGGAGGTGAAACCATACTGTAGTATCGACATGGCCTCCGTTTGGACGAAATTCCGTTTTATTTTAACAGAGAGATAAGATTTACATATGATCAGCAACCTATTAGCCTTCTATGCCTTCCCTACGTGCATGTTGACATCACTTTCAGTAGATGATATACTGTACTGATACTAATTTTGGAGGGTTACCACTTAAAGTGGAGGTGGCTCCATAGAGTTTAAAACGCATGAATTCTGTTTTATCTATATTTACGAAAAGAACAATGACTCTTCCTGCTCGTTCCAGGCAATGCAGCAGGGATTCGATGTGGGCAGGTGTATTTGCACTAGATCATCTGCATAGTCAGCATCTGTCGTAGTTTCTACGGGATATTATCTGCTTAATGTCTTTTTTCTTTGATTGGATCTCTTGGCATTCGTATTACGTAATCTACGCAGATTATTAATAGATATAGTACTATGTATCTCCTTGCATTTATACATACATATATATATATATATAGAAAGAAAGAAAGAAAGAAAGAAAGAAAGAGTGAAGATGTTTTAAAATAATGTGAACATTTCTATGATAGTTCCTTTGTGATATGATTTTACCTGTTTACCATTCTGGTCAACACATTATCGAAATCTTCCCCAGATTATCTCCGAAACATCAGTTCTGCTTTTATAATAAGATACTCCCATAGAAATATTAAGATTTTCCCCCTGTGAGAGATTCTATGAATGTGTTGACAGGAATGGTCAATACGCGGAGACCATTTGAAATTATATCATAAAGGTATTCCCATATGTGTGTTAACATTTTTTAATCATCCTATATATATATATATATATATATATATAGCCTCTTGGAAATTACTTTGACCTAATAGCAGAATTTAATGTACCACAATAAAATAGACTGCGGCATCTTAGATTCGAGGGCGTTCTTTCTTTCACCCATTTTTCTCTCTCTCTCTCTCTCTCTCTCTCTCTCTCTCTCAACCCACACATCATATATATATATATATATTGGCGAGAGAGTGCGTGTGTATACTTTTGTGAATGTGCTACTAATGCATTCGATACAGACCGATGCGGCTTAATTTCTGAGCAAGTATAAGCGCGCATGCGTGCATATGACAAGCAATTATACTGGACAAAAGAATAGAATAACCAATCAGATAGCCTTTCACTTACCGCTTCACAACTGGCTAGAGGTGTTGAATTAAGGCATAAAACGATTCTTGCCCAAATTTCCCACCTTTGCAAAGATCCTAGAAAAAGAGAAAGAAAGGTGAGTACAGTTTGGGGTTCTTTTCTATTCTCAATAGTCGTATTTTCGTATAGGTTGTCAGCCATATTTTCCTTTGTTGAATTATTTCCTCAAAGTTCACACTTCATTTTAACACTAATCCATTAACATTTCTTTCCTAAACTCTTTGGTTTGATTTTGTCTTTATTTGTGCTATTTCTTTTATCTTTTGTTTTCCCTCTTTTCGTTATTTAACTTCTTCATAATTTTGTCACACCAATTTTAACTGGCGGATTTTGAGTAACAGCAAGTCTCCTCTGGTATCCAGGACTCTTCTATGTATCATAGCTGATTTTAGCAGTGGTGTCGTCTCAATGGTCTCGATTTTTCTTCTGATCTCCAGTTCGCTCAGGCCTTTTTCCAGGTTCTAGAGCATTATTTCAAGAGCTACAATTACGATTGCTATCATTGTCACCTTTAGTTCCACAACTTTTTCTGCTATCTGCCAAGGTCCACATATTTCTTCAGCTTTTCATTATTACTATTATTATTTTACTTCTTGGAGAGTTTTTGACACCAGAGATAGCCGGTGGTTTCTCACTTGAATTTGAGTGGCAAACAAGTCTTTTCAAATCTCCAGGACACTTCTCAGTATTCTGGCCAATCTTGATAATGCTCTAGTTTTGATGTTCTTTACTTATCCTCTTATTTCCAAGTCTTCCAATCCCTTTACCAATCTCTTGGGATGTGTTCCAATTGCACCATTACTCCTTTGAGAGTTTTTCATACCAGCGACAGCTGATGGTTTTTAACTGAAGTCTGAGAGAGACAGCAAGCCTTCTTAAGTCTGTGGGACTCTTCTCAGTATTCTGGCCGATCTTAATAATGCTGGAGTCAGGATAGTCTCTTCTTGACCTCATATTTCCAAGCCTTTCAGTCTCTTTACTAATCCTTTGGAGATTTTCAAGTACACTAATAACAATTGTCACCTTCATGTCCGATAGTTTTTATTGTTTTATTTTTTGTTCTCTAGCAAGATCTAAGTATCTATCTCTCTTTTCACTTTCTTTTAATTTTATTCTATGGTCTGCTGAAACGTCTGCAATTCAGCAGGTTATCTTTTTTTTTTTTTTTTTTTTTTTTTTGATGACTATGGTCTTCTGGCCGAGAGTAAGAGATTTGTTTGTATCTCAAAATCCCAGAGAACTTTGTACGTCTTCTTCTTTCAGAACGGATTCTCGGTTATGCATATTATTATTCTATTCCAAGCAAATTCTTCACACCAGTTTTTGTTCTCTTTCCTTCATTTTCACTCCCCGAAACCCCGAAAAATCCATTTGATGATGAGTCGTTTTCTTCGTGCATGAGTCGTTTTCTTCGACAGCATTTTTTAATCTCAAAATCTATGTTCCATAGTTATTTTAGGTCTCTAGCAAGGTCTGGTACTTATCTCTCTTTTCGGTTATCATAATTATTATTATTATTATTATTATTATTATTATTATTATTATTATTATTATTATTTACTCCTTTAGAGTTTTTCACATCAGTGTTAGCTGATGGTTTTTCACTAGAGTTTGAGTGACAGCAAGTCTCCTCAAGTTTCCAGGACTCGTCTCAGTATTCTGACCGTCATCAACAATGCTGTCGTTTGGATAGTCTCCACCCGTCCGCCAATTTCCAAGTCCTCCAGTCCCTTTATTAATCCTTTAGTTACTGTGCCTAACAATTGGCACAATCGTTACTTTCATGTTCCACAGCTTTTTTATTTCATTAGCAAGGTCGAGGTACTTATCCTTTTTTTCACTCTCCTTCAGAATTATTCAGTGGTCCGCCGGGATAGCAAAGTCGACAATTTTGCAGATTCTCGTTTTTTTTTTTTTTTTTTTTTTTTTTTTCTTATTATGAGGTCTGGTCTTCTGGCCGGGATTAAGTGATCCGTTTGTATGTTAAAGACCCATAGGAGTTTATGCGAGTCATTTTCTAGGACAGGCGCCGGGTTGGGCATATACCATTTGTTGATATGGTCGAATTCAAATTTTCTGCACATCTATTATTATTATAATTATTATTATTCCTTTGAAAGTTTTTCACGCCAGTGTTAAACCAATGGTCTTCCACTGGAGTTTGAGCGACAGCAAATCTCCCAAACTTTCCAGGACTCTTCTTAGTATTCTGACCGAACTTTATAATGTTATCATGTGGATGGTTTCGATTCGTCCTCTTATTTCCAAGTCCTCCAGTCTCAATATCAATCCTTGGGTGACTGTGCCAAGCGAACCAACTACAATTGTATTACTGTCACTTTTATGTTCCATGGTTTTTTCAGTTCTCTTGCAAGGTCTAGGTACTTATCATTCTTTTCATTTTCTTACAGTTTTACTCTGTGATCAGCCGGAACTGCAAAGTCCACAATTCTGATGTTCTCTTCTTTTTGTTGACTATCACTATTTCTGCTCGTCTAGCCGAGAATCTTTTTCTTTAATTTCATGTCATTCTTTTAAGTTCCAAATCTTTTGACCTTCTTCCAGAATATTTTTTGTTCAATCTATACACCAATCACTCTTTTTCTTCCACAAAAACAATATTTTTGTCTTCCACGATTTTTCTTTCTTTTTCCGGAAATTGTGTTCCATTTTATCTTTTAATTTCTCATTAAAACTTTATACTTTTATTTATTCATTATCTACGTTTTCTTTTTTCTCTTTTTTCTAAGAAAGACGATTTTACGTAATGTTATTCTTTATCGTTACCGACGCGTTTCTCACCTTTTTTTATATAATTTCTTCTTCTTCTTCTTCTTCTTCTTCTTCTTCTTCTTCTTCTTCTTCTTCTTCTTCTTCTTCTTCTTAATCATTATCATCATTGTCGTCGCCTTTCTGTCTTTTTCTTTTCATAAGTTCTTTATCATTATTTACGCGTTTCTCTCTTTTTTGATAAATTCTTTTTTTTTCTTTATTGACAACTTCTTCTTCTTCTTCTTCTTCTTCTTCTTCTTCTTCTTCTTCTTCTTCTTCTTCTTCTTCTTTATCATCATTGTCGTCGCCTTTCTGTCTTTTTCTTTTCATAAGTTCTTTATCATTATTTACGCGTTTCTATCTTTTTTGATAACTTCTTTTTTTTTCTTTATTGACAACTTCTTCTTCTTCTTCTTCTTCTTCTTCTTCTTCTTCTTCTTCTTCTTTGTCAATGCATTTCTTCTTCTTCTATATATAAGTTCTTCTTTATCATAATTAACGCCTTTCTCTCTTTTTTGATTTCTTCTTCTTCTTCTTCTTCTTCTTCTTCTTCTTCTTCTTCTTCTTCTTCTTCTAATTATTATTATTATTATTATTATTATTATTATTATTATTCACTGTCATTATTTATGCATTTTTGTCTCTTTTAGGCAAATTCTATTTCTTCTTTATAATTATCTACGTGTTTCTATTTTATTTAATAAATTCTTCTTCCTCCTCATTTTTCTTTTTCTTCTTCTTCTTACTTGCCTCTTCCTCTTTTTCACTATCCCTTAACCGGAAATTAGATGTCGACTTTCGCGCCTAACATCCAGTTCATCTCCTTTCCCGGAGATCTGTCAATTACCGTACAAATCAAACTGACGTACGTCACCTTCAATGCTGTGTGTTCAATTCGCCAAACTCAGCCAGAGCCGCCATTTTCACTCCTCAGCCTCTTGTTTCGTTTCGTTTTGTTTTCTTTTGTTTTTTCTTCTTTTTTCTTTTTATTTTTCATCCATGTTTTACTTTTCATTTTCGTCCTTTTTTTTTTTTTTTTTTTTATCCACTTTTTACTTTTTTTTTTTCTTTTTTTCTTTTTTTTCTTTTGCAGAACAGGACATAATCTCGTGAAATTACTCAGACACCGACTGGGAAACGATGGTTGTGTGTGCGGGGGGGTCAGGATTCCATTGATGAACACTCTCTCTCTCTCTCTCTCTCTCTCTCTCTCTCTCGCTCTCTCAAGTTCTGGGAAGAATTGTAAATTACTACTCTTGTCCCAAAATACCTGATACAGTTAGTGTCTTAACTATATATGCAAATGTAATAACTATTATGGGAAAGATAGATTTCTTGCTGCTCAAGTGACACAGACAACTTTTGTTCTTTTTCGAATTTTCAATATGACATACTTTCATATACTTGTTAGATCTTTTTAGATAATGGAATCATTGAACCGAGTTCAAGTCCTGGACGAGACAGCGTTTCACTTCACGCTAATGCGACTTTTCTTCACATTGCACTATATTTTTATGAATTGTGTTCAGTTTGTAGAAGACATTATATTGATGCATCACGCTAATGCCTTTAGGAAAGACCTGAATCCTTCTCTTCCCCCAAACCTACCAAGCTATCAATAAATAGTAGGGCAAACTGGGTTCTTTGATGAGGGAACCAGTCTTGGAGAAGGAAAACTCTGAACTCAAACCAGCTGTAATCAGCTTAAAAATTGATTTCGTGTTGCATCCTATCCGCATTGGGTTTGGGGATAAATACATACTTGTAAAATCTAGGGCACCTCTGATGGTGTAATGGTTAGCAAGATATACTTGCAAACCTTCACGAGTGAGATCGTTTCTCATTGGGTGCTCCATTTATACGGCCTTGTGCCACATCTGAGTAAAAGCGCTTTGTAAATTACCACTAGTAAAATCTTTCCAACATCTTTCTAATGAGTAGAGAGTTCGCCAATGATCCGGGAGATCTGGGGTTCAATTCCTGGTCGAGTCATACCAAAGACTCAAAAAATGGTACTTAATACCACCTTGCTTAACACTCAGCATTATAAGGTAAGGATCAAGGGTAAAGTTGAGCAATTCAGGGAATGGAGTAACGCCCGCCCCAACACCTCGGTGTAGTAGCTATTGAAAAGGGAGCCTTTGAGTCCCCTTCGACTAAGGTCGCTAACTTTGCTTTACTTACTTTTTATTTTCTCTCCCTTTTAACTTATTATTCTTGTTTTCTTTCGTTATAAAGACAACTGCGACATATACTCGTGTATACGACGAGGTTTGAAGAATAAACTTGATAACCGGGGTTTCCGTTGTTGTGGTCATCCATGATGATATTGTTGCTTCTATCTAAAAAGAAGTAAAATATTCTATTCAGCATTTCTTAGTTATTTCACTGGATTCCCGTTGTAATGACTGTCCATAATGATATTCATGCTTCTATTAAAGAATGAGTGTTATACTCTAATTAGCAGTTCAACAATTATCTTTGTTACATCGAGATTGCTTGATTAATTGATTTTAACGGTATATCAACCCATCTATGGTCATTTTATGCCAAGAGATTAGAGAATCACATTAATTGTAAGATTGTATTTACATTTTCTGTGGAGTTGTTTAAGAGGTTTTTTTTGTTGGGGGTTGTTTTTTGTTTTCTTGGGATCTTTTCTTAAACATGGGCCAATCGAATATGAATGATTTGTAAACAGATCTACTTTGCAGATAGATAGACCATAACAGATGCTATTACTCCGTGGTAAAAGTGGACCTGGGAGTACTCCTCACTCCTCAGCTCTCCAAAACGGAAGCCTCAATGAGATGCAGTTTAGTGTCATGCCTTGGACACTTCTTTATTTTGTTGGTTTGGTTTGGTTTGGTTTTATGGCATATCAACCATTGTAGGTTATTTAATGCCAAATCCTTTTTATACGTTAAATATATGATTTCTAAACACATTTTGTAAATGACATTTTTAAATGGACCTGAGCTGATTTTTTTTCCTCGCAGTTAAATGGTTTCACTTATTTCTATCAAACATGAATAATTCTATTTAGTATCAATCATCTGTTTACATACAGATGTTTTCAAGTATTGTTATTTAGCTCTAACAATTCAATTAAACTTTAGTAATTTGTTTACACACAGTAAAATTATCAAACAGTTGTATTTCAAACAATTTAGTTTAGCACATCAACAAAGTTAAATTGTTCTAAGTATTGTTATGTATCACAAACAATTCAATTAAACATCACTCATTTATTTACACACAGTTAAATGATTAAACATTTCAATTTCTAGCAATTTTCACTCAGTTTAAATGTCAAAGTACACAGTTTAAATGTCAAACAGTTCTATTTGACCCATAGATAGAACCCTATCAAGTGCTACTACTCCAGGCCAGAGTGAACTTGGGAGCAATGACAGTGATAGAGTGCTCTGCATTCTCTAAAGCACGAGTGTTACAGGAGCCTCATCATCAGATTGCTTAGTGTCCTATCCAGGACACTCGTTGGGGAAGTCTTACTCATCTGCAGAGATGCGGTCGGTGTATCCTTAGAAAGAAAGAATAATAAATATGAAGGCAATACTATTTTCTGTTTCATAATGGCTGTTACAGAAAAGGTATGAAATTTATATGCAGCTTTTTTGGTTTCGTTGTTTAATGGCATATCAGCCTTCGATGGTTATTTAATGTCAAAGCTATCTTTGTCGAAGAACAGCAGTGATACTACTGAACCTCTAGCTGTGTGGTAAGGGAGTTCAAACGTTTCCTTGCCGAGTCGGTTGGGGCTGTAGAATACACTGACTGCTTCTCTTCAGAGGGGTAAGACCCCCCCCATGAGTGTCCTGGATATGACACTAAACAACCTGATGGTGAGATTCCAGCAGTGCTGGAGCTTTGGGGAATGCGGAGTACCCCTTCATTGCCACCGCTCCCAGGTCCACTCTGGCCCGGAGTGGTAGCACCTGAAAGGACCCTATCTATTGGTTAAATAGAACTAACAGCATACTTATGCTAAACTGAATTGTTTGAGTAAACTGAATAGCTTGAAATAGAAATGTTTTTGACAATTAAACCGTACTTACATTTAAACTGTATGCTAATGCTTAACTGAATTATTTGGAATAGAACTGTTTTTCGACATTATAACTGTATTTACACTTAACTGAATTGTTACATATAACTACTTGAATAGTTTGAAATAGAAATGTTTTTGACAATTAAACTGTGTACTTATGCTAAAATGAATTGTTTTGAATAGAACAGATTATTTACATAAAAATGAATTTGGCGTTAAATAACCTACAAAGGTTGATATGCCATAAAACCCAACAAACCAAACCAATCAAACGTTTCCCGAGGGTATTAGTCCGAAAGTGAACGCAATAGGCCGACTAGAGTTTAAACTCACTTACTTCGGGGCCACAGTCATTGCGCCGTAGGGATTTTTTAAATTAGTCCTTTATTATAATTTTGTTTAGTTTGTACAAGACATTATATTGATGGCTCTATTTTGGAAGAACTGAATGATTCTAATTTAGCATTTTATTGTTATTGCTGTTGTATTAAGAATTTGGATAGTCAAAAAATAATTGGTGCAATTGATAGTACCATAAATTAAATTGCTGTTGCAAATTGAACTGGAAAGTATTTTAATTGTAATGTAATAATAAAAAATCTTGCTAAGGTGTACTATATACAGTTTACATACATACATACATACATACATACATACCATCATAATGTTGTACTTGCCTCTCTCTTGCTATCTGCACCTATCATCCATTGCAATTTGCAGATCCTCTAGACGGCATCCAGTGTCTGCATAAAACTGACAAGTGTAATTCTTTACTGGTTGGCCAATATTGTGTGACAATCCCGGAGTTAGATCTCTGCATATTCCATCAGTGATTTTGAGCACTCTTTTTTTTTTATAAATATAATAAATTGATTCCTATATATACACACACACACACACACACACACACACACATATATATATATATATATATATATATATATGATTGCTGTCGGTCGAAAGAAAGAATAAGGATATATTTAGAATAGGAACGTCCACAAAGAGATTTGTATTTTTTGAGTTTATTTATTTTGTTCTAACATACGTGTTATGTATATATGTATGTTTCCAGCTTGCTGCACAACTATAAACATATCAAATATCAAAGAAGGGTAAAGAAGACCAAAGTAAACACACTCCCGGAAAGAGGAACAAAAACCCTTATAAAAACAAGTCTGACCTGATAAGAGTCATTTATACTGGAAACAGGAGTGAGTTCAAATCTCATTGAGTACTCCATTTAAAAGGCCTTGCGCCACACATGTTCTCTAACGAAAGCAACAAGCTGAAAACATACATATATATAACACGGATGTAAGAACAAAATAAACTCAAAAAATACAAATCTCTTCTGGAGAAGCAGAGATGAACTCATAAGAGATGTACTCTTATGGACCCCCACACACGGCCGCGCAAAAGCAGGACGACCAGCACGAACGTACATTCAGCAGCTGTGTGAGGATACAGGATGTTGTCCTGAAGACCTGCCTAGGGCGATGAACGATAGGGAGGAGTGGCGAGAGAGGGTCAGGGATATCCGTGCTGCCAGCACGATATGATGATGATGATATATATGGTACATATTCCAAGTATAAAATAAGAAAGAAATTAATATTTTAAAAATATTCTTACATTGCACAATATTTTCATGCTTGTATTTAGTTTGTACAAGACATTAGATTGGTGCATCTATTTTAAAACGACTGAATGATTCTAATTTAACATTTTATAGTTACTTCTGTTTTATTAAGAAGTTGGATAATTGAAAAATAATCACAGCAATAGATAACACCTCAAAATGATATGGTAGTTCCAAACTGGACTGGAAATTGCTTTAAGTAAGACTATTTTAAGTGTACTGTGCTATTAAAAAATTCTTACTGAGTGGGGGGAAGTCAAACATAGTTTTCTCTACATGGATCACGGTGAATTCTACAGAGTTTTCCCTTCAATTTTAACGCATATGTTTTACTGAATAAAAATGAAGTTAAGCAATTAATCTGTTTATCTTTTATTATATATATATATATATATATATATATGTAATAAAATATAAACAGATTAATCGTTTTATATATATGCTCTCCTACCCCTGTAGGGTTGAGCTCTCGAGCGAATGAAGTAATCATGTTGCCATTAGCGTATATGCAGGGCTCTTCATATGAATCGAGCTCTCGGTAGCCGTTAAGCGGATATATGTAAACAATAACAATTGTGATTCATAACCGTTTAAATTTACTTCGCTGGCGCTGGATTCCTCGTGGCTGAGTGGTAGAATCTTGAATCAACCGAGTTTCGATCCCAGTTTCGGGAATCTAGCCTGTCTAGTCACACTGATGAGTTCTGATAAAACAAATAGATCTGTCTGTGGATGACAATATATATATATTGAGATCTTGTGGTAGGTACAGAATTTAAACATTGCTTTTAAAAGCGTGCGCATAAAATATTTTGAAAACGATTAAAATATTTTAAAATTCTAAAAAAGGCACCCTTTATTTCGGTCACTTCTTTTCAAAGAATTATGTCAGTGACAATAAAGTTTATATTGGAGGAAATAAACATGGGATATTGTCCATCGAAAAAGCCTAGAGAAGGAAAGAAAATCGATAAAAAAACGATGAATGTTTTATTTATAAAAAGCAACACTTTTCACCATTTTAATGTCTTGATGAAGGTTGATTTAAACCGAAATGTTTTAGCGTTGACTTCCAATTAGAATAAATTCATCACTTTTGGATTACTTTGTTTTTTCTATTTTCTTCATGCTGTCCGGTTTATTTCCATTATTTACTTATATATATATATATATATATATATATATATATATATATATATACCGGACATTTGCATGATAGTTAGAGTGTTCGCCAATGGCCTGGGAGACCAGGGTTCAATTCCAGGTCAAGTCATACCAAAGACTCAAAAAATGGTACTTGATGCCTCCTTGTCTAACAGCCAACATTATAAGGTACGGATCAAGGGTAAATTGGAGTATCCTGGGAAAGTAGTAGCACCCTACCCTACACCTTGGTGTAGTAGCTATCGAAAAGGTAGCTATCGGGTCGCTCTCAACTACGGTCGCCAACTTTACTTTACTTATATATATACATATTTGGCATTAAATAACCTCAAAATATGGATATGCCATAAAACCCAACCAACCAAAAGGTACATCATTATTTTCAAATTTTCCATAAATTTAACTGAAAAGTTCTCAAAGAGTTAAAGAGATCACTGGAAAATTTAATTTTGCACTTCTCTCTCTTAATATCTTAAAATACTCCACCATCGGTTAAGTTGGACATGTAATATTTTGACCTTCGACCCGGCCCAAAAATGCTATTCCAAGGTGATGCACCGGAAGGAAGTGACACATTCCAATGGCCAGTAATCGAAAGAGATCGCGTGGGTGGATTAAGGCTGATAATATGGGACAAGGTGAAGGTCCCACTGTGCCACTACAGAGTGATGCACCGGAAGAGAGTGACCTCTGAACTGCATGACAGTTATTTCCGCTTGATAACGATTAAACATTCGATTTCAAAGATCGAGTTGGCATCGAACGATTATATAACTCAGTTGAGTTCGACGAGCCAGCGGCAGCCAGTTATGGTAGGGAAAGCCACACCAGGCCGAAGGGGCTTGGGGCCCTGATGAATTGGGGTCCAGAGAAGTTGCTGGTAAGATGCAGTAAAGGAAGCCAGCACCCAGCAGAGTGAGCCCCTAGGCCTCCTGTTAAGCATCAAGAGAACAAGAAAGACACAACGTGACGGTCAGAAGAGTGAGGGGTCAAAATATTTCAGTTCTGTTCGGTCTCCAGCACCCTCTCACACGCAAACCTCGAATAACCTTTTCGAACCCTTAAAATAAAGTGAGAGGTAAAAATATTGTTAAAGAAGTCTTCCTGCGTCTGTCATAATTATTGTGTCGTTATGATACGGCACACCCAGCAGTAATAGATGCAAAATAATCAAATCCCACAATTACATTTGCATAATTTTTTTTATTTTCAATAAATTTTATTATTATGTAGCCTCAACTAGGCAGATTTTTTTTAATTTGATAAATCCCATATAAATAGGGCCTATTTTTACATAAATTCTTTGTTTTATTCTGGCTTCGTCCCGCCATTTTTTTCTGGATCAGAAAGAATATAGATTATATCCTCACATTCATATATCCATAGTTCAGCATCATCAGTTATCGTAAATGTAGGACGTATAAAAGTATTATTACGAACACTTTTCAACATTCTTTTTGCTGGCTCATCAAACTGATTAAGATTTAATATTGAACAGTTTCTTTTTAGCAAATTTCTCAAAGACGTAGTCGTCCACTCCTTTACTTGAAAAGATATCCACATTCCCAACAGTTTGTAGGTTGATCGTCACAAGATGGATCTTATTCATCAGATATGACCTTTGAGGAATCAACAGTCTTTAGAAATTTCACCATCAATATTTTGTGTGGATTACTCAGGTGATTGCTTTACTTTTACGTGGATGTTTTTATTATGCAGATTTTTCTTTCTTTTATCTGTCTGCTGAGCTATTTTAAATCTCTCATGAGTATTGTTGAAGATTTTACTTCTTCCAACGTTTCTTTTCCTTCTGCCAGTTTTAAGAAGTGGCAAGATATCCCCAGGTGTTAAGATACTTTAATCAGATGGACATGGTTGATTTAATGCCCTGGGGTCAATGAAATAACGCTTGCAAGACTAGTTGCGGAATCCTCTGTTGCAGCGGAAACTGTAATACTTACTGAACGATCAGTCACGTCAGAAAGGAGATTGTCTGCATCAGGGAAGATATTTCTGTCAAGAGGATAAATGCCAGTTAACCTAAAACTAGACTGAATGTTGATAAGAGTCATGACTCGAGGAAAACCTTTACCAACAAATCGAGAAATGTCAGGAATTGCCATAATTTTCCACTTGTTTTTTTTTTTTTTTTTTTTTTTTGTTTTTTTTCACATGCATTAGCAGCAAGGTTATAATAGCCCTCGAAGGGACCAAAAACAACCCTATGAAGGAGCTACCTTTTGCATGAGCACTGAAGGGGAAACGACAGCATTAAGATACTATTTGAGCAGAGTGAGCTGAGTAAATAATTTCTACACCGATGTGACTTTCATGGTTTGGATTGGTTTGGTTTCTTTGTTTAATGGTATATCAACCTTTGTAGGTTATTTAATGCCAAAGCTATTCTCCTAGAAGAACAGTAGTGGTACTATTCAACCCATAGCCGGGAGGATAAGGGGGTTCATACCTTTCCCAAGGGTATTTGCCCGAAAGTGAACGTAATAGCGCGACTGGAGTACGAACTCGCTTACTACGATTCCGCAGTCCATCGCTTTAACCATTACACCACGAGGACACCCCTCCTGTGACTTTCATGGTTTTCAAGAATCAAGAGAACATTTCCCTGGAATTCTATTTACATATGCAACAAAATGTTTAAAGACTGAAGCTGCTATCCAGCCAGTGGGTCTTTCCCTTTCAATGTAACGTGTTGAAGCACAAACGCATGGATGGGAGTAAATATTTTGGTGTGCAAATGGTAAATAGTCATGTTTGCTGAAACATGAGATGGCTTGGTTGAAACGTTCCAATTAACCTCAGGTACGAATACCATCAACGGAATTAATGTGCACAAAAGTAAATACACACAATTTCCCATACCATTTCAATTAGTTTCTATTATACCAGGCCATTGGCCTAATGAGTAGAGTGTTTGCCAATGGTCTGGGAGATCCGGGGTTCAATCCTAGGTCGAGTCATACCAAAGACTCAAAAAATGGTACTTGATGCTGCCTTGCTTAACACTCAACATTATAAGGTAAGCATCAAAGGAAAAGTAGAGCAGTTCAGGGAAGGAGTAGCGTCCTCCCATACACCTTGGTGTAGTAGCTATTGAAAAGGGAGCCTTCGGTTCACTCTCGACCAAGGACAACTACAAAAAAATAAACACAGAAAAATTCCTGCCAACCTAATCTCCTGAGAAAAAGGAATATTTTAATAAGGATAAATTTTTCTCAAGATAAGAAAAATACATGAACGTTTTTCTACGGAAGACAAACACCTGCGCTGACTCGATACTATTATATGAGAAAGATTATAACATCATTTCCTACATGAGAATCAAATTCTAATCAGTTTTAACAAACCCGCTGTTACAATTAACTTCCCCTATCTTATGTATATAAATATATATGGGCAAATATAATTAACATTTTAGTATTATATAGTTTTTGAATTCTACTTTTGTTGTGAATTGATTATTTCATTTTATCTGGGTAAAGATGGTTTTGAAAATTTATTTTCATGTATTTGTGATTTTTTTTAGTTTCTCTAAGGATTACTATTTAAACTATTCTTGCAAAGATGTCTGCTTTTCTTTTTCAAAAGTTTGTTATATATTACCGCACCTTTCGATGTATAAGATGACCTATTCATTTTAAAAAAATATCAAGCTGAAAGACAATCACATGTGAATTTCGTACCTAAGCTTGTAAAAGTTGGATGGCTTTTTTACTGGAAGCAGTCTTACAAGCTGATTAAACCTATATTTTAACTTGAAATTTTGGGGGTCATTTTATACAGGAAAAAATGTTTTTTTATTGAGTGTTTTTTATAGATATACAGTGTGAAACATAAAATTCTCTCTCGATTTTCGTTAAAATTTGCCTTTAGTTTATACTAGACGACCTATCAACCTTCGTGGATGATTTAATATTAAAGCCATTCTTGTAGAAGAAAAGTAGTGGTACTATTTATCCCATATCTGGGTAGAATAAGGAGGGTTCATACCTTTCCCAAGGGTATTAGTCCGAAAATGAACATAATAGCGGAACTGGAGTTCAAACTCGCTTACTCGGATGTTGCTGTCCAGCATATTAACCACTAGGCTACTGGGACTCTCCCTTCAACATATTGGGCTGTAACAAATTTTTATGAGGATACTGATACTTCTATTAGGAAAAATTGCTTGGTTTTGTGACATGCCAATCCTTGGCGGGTTATTTTATCGCGAAATCAATTTAACAATTAAGGTCTCCATTTATATATGGTACGAGAAGGGTTTGGTTTAGTTTCTTTTTTGTTATGGCATATCAACCTTCGTGGGTTATTTAACGCAAAAGCCATTCTTGTCGAAGAACCATAGCGGTACTATTAAAACGACACCAAGGAGGATAAGTGTTTATGCCTTTGCGAAGGATATAAGTCCAAAAGTGAACGTAATAAGCGCGACTGGAATTCGAACTCGCTTATTATAATGTTACTGCTCGTTAGCCACTACACCACGTGGACTCCCTTTTTATTTCAAAGTTATAAGAATTTGGAGGATTAATATAATGCTCAACTAAATCGATCACCTTAGAAAAATGTATCTTAACCATTTTATACAGATAAAGAGTTCGTTATCCCTTGAAACAGCAGCTGTACGGCTACTTACCTCCTGTTTTTAAAATCATCCGAATAAGACGATCAAGAAATGTGGGACTCTACTGAAGAAGCAAGGACGAACTTATAAGTGACGTTCTCTTATGGCCCTCGTTACGTGGTAGTGCTGGTCGACTAAAAAGAACCTACCGACAAAAGCTCTGTACAGACACAGGATGTAATGTGGAAGGGACGATGGATAATAGGGATGGGTGGCGAGAGTGAGTCAGAGAAATCCGTGATCGCAGCGCGATTTAAACCGTTGAGGGGCTCTTTCTTGTACTTCTATCCTGTTTCTGAGTGAACCTGAGAGTAACAGCAACGAAAGTGTAACTCCACACTCACCAAAGAACTAGAACGACTTTCACCACTAGATGCAGTTGAGTGTCATCAGCAAAGGTACCCCTGTTTTTCGGAGACGAGGGTCTTGCCCTTCTACAAAGGGGTCAACTTGGCATATTCTAGACAACACCAACAGAGTAATATTTAGGAAAGAGTGACGGATTCATATTTACGATTACCGTTATACAAAGGATTTGGATTATTAAGAATAATGTTCTGCTAAATTGATTGCACCATAAATTAGTTTTTAGTCATATATTGGACTGGAAATTATCTTATTCCTTCGGGACATATTAAGTGTATTGCTCTAATAAAAGCCTTGAAATTTTTACTTGGTTATGGTTACATTTACAGAAGCATAAAGAGAATTCAATACCCTTGGGAAAGGTATGAATCCAATTATTCTCCCTCCAGCTATGAGTAAATAGTAGGGCAGACTAGGTTCTTCAGCCTTGATGAGGCAACTAGTCTAGGAGAAGGAAAACTGTGAAGTCAAACCTGTTAAACTCCGCTTTAAAATTGACCTTGTGTCATATCCTGCCCGAGCGGAGGGGTTGGGTAAATATGATAAAGAGAATTTAATTCATGGGGATGAGCTGAAAAGTTCATATGAGGACGTCATACTTGCTGTTGATGACATTTTTTACAAACGGTATCCAAACATTACAACACTGATGTAAGAAGAGTGCAAACGGCAAGGGGAGCTCTGTTGAAAAATAATCCCCATTTGATCACATTCCATGAGAGCATCTTGGTTAGCCAAAGAACTTTTCAATCAAGTCTTGAGTATATATATTCTATTCCTTCATTGTGTGGACGGCAAGAAAGACTATATTGAAAAATAAACTCCATTTAGTTACATTCCATGAGACACGGAAGAAGAGAAAGTAGGTGGAACAAGTATATTGAATAAACAGAACATATATACAAAATAAGATTATTAGTACAGCAGGTACAAGTGACCGTCCGAAACGGTCAGGTTTGACAGCTGGCAGGAAGTCGGTAATTGTCGTACGTCCCACCAACAGGACAAGTGTGGTACAAGGCCTTTTTTAAGTGGGTCCGGCCGCAAGGCCGTAGCCTAGACACACCCAGCGGCTCCAAAGATGCCTCGAGCCCCGTCGGCATTTCCCTTAAAAGGGGTGCCTCAGATGCCAGCCTATAAACCTAGCCCCTCCAAGGAGGGTTAGAGCCCGGGGGACGGCCCCCTGAGGCTCAAGGATCCCGTTAAAGCGCACCTCGACCGACTGCCTCTGGAACCAGGTCACACCCAACCAGATCCGTGTACCGACCAACACGGCCGACCGAAGTGTATCCAAGCCCAATGCCTTCCAGAGAGTAGTACCTAAGCTCCACTCTGCTGGGAGGGAGTGTCTCCGAGAGTAAATAGGGTGAGTATTTATGAAGGAGAAAAAGTTCATTATCGTGTAGATAGGTCATCATAACACTATTTTAGTTAGCTTATGAACTTTTCGGCAAACTCTCATATTTATGAGTAAGGAAGTGTCACAAAATCTTCATTTATTTTCATTTGTCATTTTTAATTCTTAATTCCTATTTTATTTATTTTTTTACCACAACCGTTATTCAACAACAGTTACCGAGTAAACGAGAGTTTGAAACAAAGAATAAACACAATTAACTTTAACCCCGTAAATCCCTTGCCACTGTACCAGAGCTCAGAAAATTCACTAAAATAGATTACTACGAAATGCTAATTAGATTGACTGCTGCTTTTTAAATAACAGTATCAAACTGTCATACGAAGTTCAGTTGAAGAGTTGATCGAATGACGAACATACTCTCATTGAAAGTGACCAAATGAGGTTTATTTTTCAACATAGTACCCTCTGCAGTCCACAGATTTCTTCTAATGATGTTGAAGTGCTTTTATCCAAATGAGAAAGAAATCAGCGGCAGATAAGACATCATATGTATTTTTCAGCCTACCCTCGTAGACTGCTGTTACTCATTGAACCAAATAGGTTATAGTACCTTCTCATATATGTACGAATAATTACGAACAATCCCTGTGTTAGAATAATGCTAATGTCCTCGTAGATCATAAAAAATAGACAAAGCCACGCATTTAACTGGTTGTTGTAAACAACCAATCAGATGCGCGGATGAGTGGTCTATAATCGTCTTAATGAATGAATAGTTAGATTTTTTTCTTTTTTTTTTTTTCTTTTTTCTCCTTTTGCGTAAACTGGAAGGCATATTAGAGACCGATCATCTCTTATAGGGTCTGCTTGGGGAGGGGAGTATGATGTTGAAAAGCCCGAAACTCCACAATGACCCAAGCAAAACACATCACTGCCAACACCCTCCGGTACCCAAATTATTAAGGCGTATATATATATATATATATATATATATATGTGTGTGTGTGTGTGTGTGTGTATGTGTGTGTGTGTGTGTGTGTAATCAGGCAGAATTCCCTCGTTTAAACAAGTTCAGTAAATGATATAGACACATATTTTCTATAAAATTTTATTGGCCCTTTCCAACTACCTGTAAATCTTTCAATTTGAGGTTGGAGTTGGTAGATGAATTTAACAAAATTTTCCCAAGCGCTTTCGGACCCTTCATAGGCCATCATCAGCAAGGTCTACAAATGCAAAGTATAGTTTTTTTAATTATTTTTTTTAATTTCTTAGACATTTTTATACTCGGATAGATAAACGTGTAGTAAGAATAAATCTAACGTTGATAAATTTTCGAACTCTAATTACATCATACAAATTTAAAACAAAACGCTATCACCGGAAATAGAATATTTTAAAACTTTCTTTTTTTTCTTTTTGGTTAATAACTAATAGAAAAAACTAAAGGAATTTCAAAACACCGGCACTATCCTGAAAATTAATTCAATTATGCTTTTTTGTATTTACATGTAGGACTTCTAGGGTTTGTAGTCGTCGCTTATTAATCTCATGTACTATTATAGTAGTGTTTACAACAAGAATCTTTCGAAATTTGGATGTGGGTAGGGAGTGACTTTTAAGATGTAAAGCTTGAGAACTAGAGTCATTAAGGAGTATTGTAAGGCGTCTTGAAAGAGTCGTAGTGTAAGACCAACGTTCATATTTTCTTCGTTGGAGAAACAGTCTCCCAAGGGACAGTTGAACATATATACGACGTTTGTCCTATCAATAATATATATATATATATATATATATATAAGTAAATACGAATTTCCGTGAGTGTTTCTTAACGTAGTGGGACTGTAAACGATGTGCCTAATGTTAAATCGTTAATACACATAATCAACATACAATGGGTATTATATGTAGTAACAAATAGTGTTTATCACAGTCATTTGATATCTAAGTTGCTTATTTTAGAAAGCAAGTTTTAATAACTCTCTAGTGTTATTCATTTGTAGTATTATTGTTTTATTTTCATAAAACATGAAACAATAATATCTAAGAATAATTTTTATCATGGTACTATCTCAGGGTTTGAGTTTTGTTTAATGGCATATCAACCTCTGTGGGTTATTTAGTACTAGAAAGTGTTAGATTGGTTTTGTCTTTTGTATATGTTTTAGGATTTTGTTAAACATTTTATTATATTTGGTTTGGTTACAAGAGGTTGGTTGAAAACTCAAGATTTTCTCTGGTTAGGTGCTTTTAAAGAGATCCTTTGTTTGCTTTGTAGTATTTTGATGGAATTTGTCTAAACCTGTCACTGTTAAACACAATGTGTTTGACTGTCAGGTATACTTTGCACGTTGAGCATTTTAAGAGGTGTGAGTGGGTAATGCTGGTGTGGCCAATGTGAAGTCTGGAGAATATCACTTTTTTTCTTTTTCTTCTGTAGCCTGCCGGCCATGCAACGATTTCAACCGTAAAATAAAATTTACGATAAATTCTCAAGTTTTGTTCAGCTGGAAGAAAGTTGGTTATTTTCTCTGTTTAATGGCATATCAAACTTCGCGGTTATTTAATACCAAATCTATATTTTTTCTTTTACAAAAAAAAATCGAAAAATATTCCATATTTTTCAGTGTATAAGACGACTCCCCACCCCAGACTTTCAGTTAACACGTAGCCTTCTTGGTTTGTTTGTTTTTTAGAGTGTATGGAATCAAATGCATTAGAGATATCTCCTAATAAAAGTGTTACATCGAGATTTTTTGCTCGTGCTCCTTCTACGATTCAACGAATCCTCAGAACCCTAAAGTTTTCGATCGATTTCTCCGTATGATGTTATTGCTATCAATATGGTGATGGAAAAATGCAAGGCTGTCATTCAACCCTCTACAACCTTTCTGGATTATTTAATACTAAAGACTTCCTTGTAAAAGAACAATAGTGGTACTATTTAACCCATAGCAGAGGCGATAAAGGAGTTCAGGCCTTTTCAAAGAGTATTAAACCGAAAGTGAACGGAATAGCAAGACTGGAGTTCGAGCAATATCACACTTTAGAATGTTTGCTGCTATACCTTGAGGACTCCCCTATTATATGTATGGCATATTTCATTATCATCAAGTGGCACTGATAGCACGGATTCCCCCCTCTCTCTCTCTCTCTCTCGCTCTCTCTCTCTCTCTCTCTCTCTCTCTCTCTCTCTCTCTCTATCTGTATCAGAGGGTGATTGCTATTGTTAAGTCCTCTAGACAGCATCTAGCGTCCACACAGAGCTGATGAATGTAAGATTTTCCTGGTAGGTCAACACTGGTGAATCTCTGCTTAGTATTCCACAGGAGAAAGTCGCTTACAAGTTTATCCTTAATGCCCATCATCTTACTTAAATGGTCTGTGAGATAGGTGGTAAGTGGCCGTACAGATGCTCTTTTGTGAGATGCTGCTTTCCATGAGTTGTTCAAAACAGCACGCAGCATCCTTGTATTGCTCTCATGTAGCTTTTTCTCCAAGCATTTCGTTAAGAGCCAGTTAGTGTATCCATTCAATAGTGCTGACACAGTTACAACTCGAAAGACTTCCAGTCTTATTTTATCAGGGATACCAGATTTCCTTATGAGCTTTAACCCATCAATAGAAACCCATGCTTTAATCATGTATATGTTGATGTCGCTTTCAATACGTATTTTTACCAAGCTACACGAACTTGTCTATTAACTTCAGAGGCTTGATGAAGAGATGACACAATTTTGTTTAAAGCAAATACATGAACTCTGTTTTATCTGAGTTCACACAGAGACCAATGCCTCTTGCTGGCTGCTCCAGGCTATCCATCAGATATTCAGCTTGAGAAGGTGTATTTGTAAAAAGCGCTTGATCATCTTCGTCAGTTTCTGCAGGATATCACCTGCTTCTGGGGCGGGGTTAGTATATGGAATCAAATGCCTTAAAGATATTTACTAACAAAAGTGTTACCTCGAGATTTTTTGATCGTGCTCCTTCAGCGAATCCTCAGAACCTTAGAGATGTCGATCGATTTCTCCATATGATGTTGTTGCTATCAATATGGGTGATGGAAAAATTCAGGGGCACCGAGGCGATGTCTGTTGTATTCTTCCTCGCTACCTGTTGGGTCTTTTCGAATTCAGCAGGTAAAAATCCTAACTTCGATCTTTGAGCCAAGAGTTGCTATTCTCTGCCAGCTGGAACCTACACAACCTTCCTTCTGGGACAGGACCGGCTTTTATATCCATCACCGGGTGTAGAATTCTCTTAAATCTTCTCGACAATTCCACAGCATTCAAGAAACAGGAAGTGGATGGTCGTTTCTTGTTTCTTTGTTCCCTTTACCGCGGGTGGCCTCATACTGACTTAGAGTCACAGCGTCGTTTCGTTTAATCATTAAAACCGGCGGTAACATGACTTAACAGTGATACATTACACCGATCCCATTTGAGCTCTGTGGGGTGGGGGAGTCAAATAACAAATTGATTTCATTTGAATGCTTCTAGAACTCACGAGAGACCACCAGAAAAAAATTACATACGACAGGTCTGTGCTGACACTGGGTACCGTTTAGAGGACCTGCCAATTGTGATGGTCGATAAGGACTGATGATGATAATGATGAGAGAGAGAGTCAAGGGAATCCATGCTATCAGTACTACTTGATGATGATATTGTGATATATGTAGATAACATTTTATAAAATATGTAGATGACATTGTATTAAATATGTAGATAACATTGTGTTAAATATCTAGATAACATTCTATAAAATATGTTGATAACATTGTATTAAATATGTAGATGACGTATAAATATGTAGATAACATTGTATTAAATAAGTAGATAACATTTTATTAAATATGCAGGTAACATTGTATTTAAAACTAGATAACATTGTATAGAATATGTAGATAACATTGTATAAAATATGTAGATATCATTTTTTTGAATACGTAGAAAAAATTGTATTTAGTATGTAGAAAACATTTTATAAAATATGTAGAAAACATTGTATTGAATATGTAGATACCATAGAATTAAATATGCAGGTAACATTGTATTAAAAACCAGATAACATTGTATTAAATATGTAGATAACATTTAACTGAATATGTAGATAAAATTGTATTAAATATGTAGATAACATTTCATAAAATATCTAGATAGCATTGTATTGAATATGTAAATAAAATTGTATTAAATATATAGCGGGGGGTGTCCTTGTGGTATAATGGTTTAATCGCTGAACTGCGGAATCATAGAATTAATTTTTATTTATTGCGGACTTTTTGTCCTCATCTTGGTAGTTTATGTGTTGTTTCCTCTTTCACTAGGTTTCGGCCAAATTTCACCTCTGGCCTTCTGCGGAATCATAGTAAGCGAGTTCTGACTCTAGTTGCGCTATGACGTTCAGTTTCAGCCAAATACCCTTTGAAACGTTATGAACCCATTTGTCCTCCTGTTATATTGTCCTTTACAGCATCATAACGAGACAATAATAAAGACGCAATGATAAAGACAGACGCAGGAAGACTTCTTTAACAAAATATTTACCGCTCACTTTATTGCAAGGGTTCGAAAAGGGTTACTCAGGGTTTGCGCGTGAGAGGGAGCTGGATACCGAACAGAAACTGCAATATTCTGACCCCCTACTCTTATGGCCGTCAACGTTGTGTCTTTCTCGTTCTCCTGATGTTCAACCGGAGCTCCAGAGGCTCACTCTGCTGGGTGATGGCTTTCTTTACTGCATCTTATCGGCATCTTCTCCGGACCTCAACTTATCAGGGCCCAAAGGCCCTTTCGGCCTGGAGTGGCTTTCCAACTGGAACTCTACTGCAACTGCCAACTGTCTTGACTTCTGCCTTGACTGAGCTATATAATAGTTCAACGCCCACTTGATCGCACACTCGATCTTTGAAATTGCATGTTTAATCGTCATCAAGCGGAAATAACTGTCATGCAGTTCAGAGGTCACTCTCTTCTGGTGCGTCAGTCTATGAGAGTATCATGGGATTTTTTAGCTCGTCCCATTTCATCAGCCAATTTCCGCCCACGCAATTTCCTCTCATAACTGCCATTAGAATGTGTCACTTCCTTCCCGTGCATCACCTTGAATGGCATTTTGGGCCGGGTCGAAGGCCTTAATACAATACTCCCAGGTTTTGGTTAAATAGTACAACTAATGTTCTTCTAGAAATGTAGCTTAGGCATTAAATAATCTACGAAGGTTGAAATGTCATTAAACAGACGAAACCAAACTAAACATGTAGATAACATTTTATCACATGTACGAGGATCATTAAATAAGTTTCCAGACTTTTTTCGTATGGGCACTTTTATTGATAGTACACACATGAAACGCTAGTCCCCTTCGAAGTAATCTCCTCCGGCTGCAATGGACCTGTTGTACCGTTCCAACAACTTCTCAAATGCCTCATGGAAGTCCTCTTGTGTGAGCGTGTCGATGACCTTCGTCACACTCTCTTTCATATCCTCCATTGTCTCATAACGACAGCCTCTGAGCTTAGGGAATAACCAAAAGTCACAGGAAGCAACTATAGGGAGGCTGAGAAACTGTCTTGATGCCCATCTAGGTCAAATAGTCTGTGACAAGGATGAAGTTGTGGACTGGTACATTGTCCTGGTGGAAATGCCACTGACCCGATTTCAAGAGTGCTCGCCTCTTCCAACAGAATCTCTTGCTGAACTCCCTTAAAACCTCAACATAGTAACCCTAACCCTTTGGCCAATCAACTCTGGGGTATTGACTTCCTTACTCCACCAACACCTCTCATCATCCCTCACAGACTCCCAACCTTCGTTGAATCTCTTATGCCACTCAAAAACTGATGCTCGATTCATGCAAAATGCTCCAAAAGCAGTCTGAAGCATTCCATACGTTTCTGTGGCATTTTTCAAAGTTTAAAACAGAATTTTATAGCATATCGTTCTTGTAAAGTGTCCTCACGTCCAGATTGCATTTTTGAACTTCATCAGCTGTGGCACTTAGGCTTTAGTAGGGTGTATTCCAATTGCTGCTGTAGCTGTCCCTTTGAACCTGAAATCATAAAAATTGGCCAGTCATCTCATAAGATGTATAGCAATAACATACTGAATTTTCAAGAGTCTACAACAATCTTAAATACCTGTACAAAAAACGTCTGGATTCTTATTGAATGCACCACGTATATTTCACTGCAATCTCTTACATCTATTTTACATTATACTATAACATAAGTATATATTACATTTCTTTCTTTCTTATGTTTGTTTTCTTTTTCTCTCCGACATGTAGCGATTCTTCGGCTTCTTTTTCTCTTCTCACAATCAAAACGGAATTATTTATGTAGGGTGATGACAGGGTGTGACGTTCGAATATGTACGTTCATGTCTCTTTTTATTAATATTATAGATGATCATAGTAGACTTCGAGTTAACATCTATGTGTAAAATATCGGTAACGTTCTTTCTAAACTTACAAACAGCAGGAGGGATGGGTTGACAACACACATAACACACTTTTGCAGATGATTCAAGGAATATTCATTAATACGAATAAACTTCAATATATTTGAATGATTGCTATTACAATATTTGGCTTATACAATCAAAAGCAATATGTGAACATGTATGTATGTATTTTTGTATACGTTTATATACCTTTTATATTTTTCAAATGAGATCTATATATCTTAAATCATATTCAAAAATGATCAAATTAACTCGTAATATTGAATCCCATAAGAGAAATATATACAACAGTTTTATATTCTATCATTTCCCAAATTTAAAATTTTTATTTCCAATTCTTGTATGTTTCTTGATTTATGAAATGTTTTCCCTTACCACCAGATTCCATTTTATGAAACAAGTGACAGAAGAAAAATAAATAAATGAATAAATAAATAAATAAATAGCGAGAAAATAGCGATGATGGTGAGAGAATTATTAATAGTGTGAATAACGTCTGCCAAAATGGCTAAAAAAAATCAAGAGCAATTGTTTGAAAGGAAGGAAAATGGCGTGAAAAGCAAAATGTTGGTGTCGGGTGCAGAGAAAATAAGGAGGAAAAAAGGAATCTGGAGAGAAAATAAGGGAAAATAGATAGGGAAAGGACCGGAAAAGACAATAATATAACTAGAAATAGAAAGAAAATGTTGGGAAGGAATGATAGAATGATAAGAAAGCAAAGAAAGAATTAGATGGTAAAGAATAGAAAGTTTTTGAAAAAGAAAGAAAAATGGTGGGACTACGAAAATAGGAGGAAAGGACAAGAAAAGAAAATCGCGGGAAAATTTTAACAAAATAGTGGAAAAATTCAGGAAAATGTTAGAAAAAACAAGATGAGGTAAAAATAAAATATGTCAACGGAAAAAATGAAATTAATGAGAAATGAGAACACTTTAGGAAAAGAGGAGAAAATGCAGAATAAACTAAGTAGTTGATAACGTCGAGGATAAAAAGGAAAGAAAATTAGTGAGAAAATTAGAAAGAAAATCAAAAAATTAGATAGAAAAAGAAGAATTTGTCCAGCAAACAAAAGAAAACACAAGGAAAGAAAAGAAAAAAAATATTTATAAATAAAATGAAAAATTGGAAAGAGGAATGAAGATGTACAGATAGCAATAGAAAATAGCTTCAAAATAAAAAAATGGTGGGAAAAAAAAAGATTTATAAAAAAAAGTTGAAAAATAATGTATATGTGCTGTAGGCAAAAATAAATGGTAGGAAAAAGAAAAGAAAATGGCGAGAAAATATAAGTAAATATCGGGAAAAGAAAAGAAAACAACAGGAAAAGAAAAAGAAAAAGAAAAAAAATTAAGAAAAAGAAATGTCCAGTAGGCAAAAGAAAATGGCGCGAAAAAGAAAAGAAAATGGCGGGAAAGAAAAGAAAATTGCGGGAAAGAAAAGAAAATTGCGGGAAATAAAACAGTGACAGGAAAATAAAAGAAAATGGCACGTTAAAAAAAGGAAAACTGTTTGCTATACAGGCCTGTTGACAAAAACGTGATAAAGGAAACCAAAGAAGTGATCTGTTTCTTCGTGTATTTTGGCGTCCTGTGGTTTCACTCTTACATTGCACTGATAAACACCAATAATAAATATTCCTCTAAGCAATGAAATTGCTCACGGGACAAAACGAAAGTTTGGAAATATAACTAGAGGCACAGATGAATATAACCACCCAGTCGGCAGGTGATCTGACATAAATAATAAATATTAGACGCAAAAATGAGACGAGGAAAGAAAAGGGAAATTAAAGAGTGGGATATTAGAAAGAGAGAAAGAAAGCAGGAAGAAAAAGAATTAAGATCAATATAAAGGAGAGAGAGAGAGAGAGAGAGGCAGAGTGAGAGATGAGATGCGATAAAAAAAAATGAGAGATTCTAAAAAAAGAAAAGAAAGCAAGAAGATCAATATGAAGAATAGACGAATAACAGAATAAGAGAAGATAAAGAGAGAGAGGGAAGTATTAAATCGAAATAATGAAAAGGAGAAATAGAAGGAGGAAAATAAGAGAGAACATAAGAAAAAAATGAATAAGACGAAGAAAAAAGGGAAAGGGAGAAAACAGAAGAAAGAGAGAGAGAGAGAGAGAATAAGGAAAAAGATAAGAGATATATCAACAATGGCACTTGGAGAAAGAGAAAGCTAAAAAATTAAGACAGTACAAAAATAAGGATATATATGTATATATATAATGTTGGCGAGAGTGACGCGAAAGCTCCCTTTCAACAGCTACTACACCGAGGTGTACGGGAGGGCGCTGCTTCATTCCCTGGATTGCTCCACTTTACTCTTGATGCTTACCTTATAATGCTGAGCATTAAGTAAGGCGGCATCAAGTACCATTTTTGAGTCTTTGGTATGACTCGACCTGGAATTGAACACGGTCTCCCGGACCATTGGCGAACACTCTCCTCATTAGGCCAATGTCTGAAGATGCCTATCAAACATTTTTAGAATGTAAGGTCCGCTGACATAAATATTATTACAAAAAATATGAGTAAATTTTAAAGGTTTTTCTTTTATATATATATATATATATATTCAATGAGAATAATAGAGAGGCTTACACTCAAATCACGCTTAAAGTGTCAGTTTGGTTTGGTTGTTTAATGGCACATCAACCTTCTTGGGTCATCTAATTCCAAAGCCATCCTTGTAGAACAGTAGTGATATTATTTAAACTACAGATGAAAGGCAATAAGAGGGTTTAGACTTTTCCCAAGGGTATTACTTCGATAGTCAACATATTAGCGCAACTGGAGTTCGAACTCGTTTACTATGGTGTCACTGTCCAACAGGTTATCCAGTACGCCACGAAGACTCCCCTCTAAAGGACCGGTTCCCGTCACGTCTAAGTTGATTAATAAGTTAGTTCAGTACTTGTTATTATCAGAGAGAAACAAGAGTTCTTGTGGTCGTAATCTACTATAAATTTAGCTCATTTTAGCACACAGCCAGAATTGCGGGAAACTCAGTGAGAATTAAATTTACTAAGAATTGTCTTCTAGCCTAGCACTCTGGCCTTAACACCATTCAAGACGCCTAAATTATCCTTTACGATGCTGCGCTTAATTAGCATACATTGAGAACCGAACTTACGAGACGAGGTTGATAACTATAACATCGGCGAGATACCCGGTGTATACGATAAGTTTCCAGACTTTTTTCGTATAGGCATTTACAATTGTCGTAGACTCTTGAAAATTCAGTATGTTATTGCTATACATCTTATGAGATGACTGACCAATTTTTATGATTTCGGGTTCAAATGATCAGCTACAGCAGGAATTCGAATACACCATACTAAAGCCTGATTGTCACAGCTGGTGAATTTCAAAAATGCTGACACTTTAGAAGAACGATATGCAATAAAATTCTGTTTTAGACCTGGAAAACCTATGGAATGCTTCAGACTACTTTTCGACCATCTTGCATGAATCGACCATCAGTTTTTGAGTGGCATAAGAGATTCAAGGAAAGCAGGGAGTCTGTGAGGGATGATGAGAGGTGTAGGAGGAGTAAGGAAGTCAATAGACCAGAATTGATTGGCCAAAGGGTTAGGGTTAGGTTTAGAGTTACTATGTTGAGGTTTTAAGGGAGTTCAGGAAGAGATTCCTAGGGAAGAGACCAGCACTCTTGAAATCGGGTCAGTGGCATTTCTACCAGGACAATACACCAGTCCACAACTCCATCCTTATCACAGACTATTTGACCAAGCTGGGCATCAAGACAGTTCCTCGGCCTCCTTATAGTCCAGACCTTGCTCCCTGTGACTTTTGGTTATTCCCTAAGCTCACAGACTGACAATTGAGGAGATGAAAGAGTCTGTGACGAAGGTCTTTGACACGCTCACACAAGAGGACTTCCATGGGGCCTTTGAGAAGTTGTTGAAACGGTACAAGTGCATTACAGTCGGAGGAGATTACTTCGAAGGAGATTACTTCGAAGGGGACTAGAGTTTCACGAGTGTTCTATCAATAAAAGTGCCCATACGAAAAAAGTCTGGAAACTTATCGTATGCACCTCGTACCACCAAAAAGCTAGATTTGACATAAGGTCACAAGTTTGAAGCGCGTATGGATTAATTCCAATACACTTTTTAATAAGCTTCTCTTGTTTTGTTTTTGCTGTAACTGTTTTGTTTAGTTTTGTTTTGTTTTTTTGTTTTGTTTTTTTTTGCTTTTTGTTTTTTGTTTAGTTTGGTACCTCAGTTTAGAATTCAGTTTGTCTATGAACTCTCCCAAGTTCATAAATTCCAGTTTCCTTTGATGAAAATATATCTAAGACGTGTGTTTATTTTTAGTTACAGAGTTTGAATGCCTTTGATTATGATACCTAATGATATCCGTTTTGATTGCATGATGTTTCACTAGAAATAATATAACTTTGGTACATTTGGTTCAGAAGAAAATCAACTAAAAATGGCAATACTGTGATGAACTGAAGTATTGGTCTACAATGGGGAAGAGCTTAAGACTTGGATCATTGCTGGTTTGAAAAGAAAAAAAATTGAGAGCCTTTCCTTAGATTAAAGCTTTTTTTTTGGATCCAATTTGTATTTGGCAGCTCTGCATGAAACAGTTAAACATTTTTTTGAGGACTGACAGTCTATTTAATTATTAATCTAGATTATTTGAGTCATTCTTTCCTATTGGTTGTCTTTTATTGTTATTAACCACACCGTCATTTTTCCACTGTTAGTGAACAGTTTGAACCTGAAATAAACTTAAATAGAAGATTTATTTCGCAAAAATATTCAGTATTAATAATTTCAAGGTGATTAAATCAATAAGATAATAGTAATTACCCGTAAAAGTGAGTTCAATGTTAAAGAATTATTACAAATTAGAAATTAACAATGTTCTAAAAATTTATTGAATTTTGCTGGCTGACCCTTTTTTATCTCTAAACTCAGATATTAATTTAGTTTGTCTATGGCGATTCTTTTCAAAAATGCTTAAGACATAATTTCATTGAGTTCATAATCGTTTTTTGTTGTTTTTTTTAATAATTAGTGTTTAATTATATTATAGAGATTGTTGTCTGTGTTCGTTAGAGAAAAATGTCTGAGAAGAGAAAGTAATTTTATTGCGTTCATTACAATTATTCTGTTCATAAATAATTAAATTAATGATAAAAGATATAGATGAAAAATAAATGAATAAATGAATAAATAAAAATAGTAAAAAAATGTTGGATATAGCATCCAGAAATAAAATAGAAACGTTAAAAAGACAACTAAAATGGCCGCTAATCAATAAATCAATGTTTGTTATTGTTTTTACGTAGATTATTTCTACAAGTTAATGTTCTCCTCCCCCCCTATATATATATATATATATATATATATATATATATATATATATATATATATATATATATATATAAACACAGAGAATATTTCAACTATAAAATAAAATAAAGCAGTGTATAAAAAATGTATTAATTTAAAAAAAAAAAAAAAAACGGTTCTATATTTCACGTGACCAATTCTCAGGTGAACCGGTATCGAAACGTCTGAAGTTTTTTGAATTCAACAGAATAAATGTTGTAAACTACAATTACTACACCAATTCAGTTAAATGGAATATTCGTGTTTTTTTATGAAAAACTTTCATAATTCTTGTTCGATTTTGTTTAAATTTTGACAATTTACTCAAAACATTATATCAATTCTATATATTAAAATAATCTCGCAGTAATTCACTGACAAATAAGGATTTCTTTGGAATACGAATCTTTTTTTTAATTTGAACATTGTTATATCTAGTGACAAAAATATTTTAAATAAGCTGTTATTTTATCAAGCAAAGAATCTATCAATGAACACACTTTTTAAGAACTGTGTTAGGACACACATTACTTTGTTTTTGTACGTTTTACATTTACTATTTCTTTTATTTGTTCTTGTAACTAACGCTTAAATCACAAGTTCTTCGGTGACACAGGTGACCATACATCAGTATTGGTTCAATTCTTCCAGATTTGATGGATAGTATTATCTTAATCTCCTCTTAAGGATTCCTCATAAAATTTCAATTAA
>CAUZXS010003836.1:7500-133281 GCA_963585895.1 Sepioteuthis lessoniana | reverse complement strand
ACACACACACACACACACATATATATATATATATATATATATATATATATATATATATATATACTTGAATATTGCTTTACATTAAAAAATGATGCACACATGAATCCATATATAGTGAATATTATCTACAAATTGTAAAAGTTCGAGATCTGTTAATTATACGCGCACACATACAGTGAAAATAATTTATAAATGATCAATAGAGTTCATCTCCCGTGAATTTGTAAGAGGATGGCAGAAAAAGAAATCAAAACAAGTAAATTGAACGAAAATAAATGTGTTAGCTTGAGAATAAATCTTAATACAGAAGAGATCTCTTCTCTCCTCACTACGAAAACTGCTTCTCTTAATGGTAGTGAGAGAGAGAGAGAGAGGGGGGGACGTAGTTTTTTGATCAGCTAATGGAAGAAGATGTGTATTAAAAAAGGGGGGGGGTTAAAAATAAATAATATAAAATCGGACCGATGACCATTCTTTCTCCAGCAACGAGCTTCCTTGAATCAGGAAGACGAAATCATACATATTCAAGTATGCGTAGATTACGGATCACATAACAAATGCTTCTGATTTTTCAACCAATCAGAAGCTGTCTAGCTATTTTCACAGCAGCAGTGAAGAACAGACAACGTTTATCAGAACTGATTTATAAAATGATACCGGACAACCATTACACCACCATTTACTACTGTAACAGCAGGTACTGTAAGCAACTAGAAGCCCGTGTGCTACATCTAAGCAAAGCTTAGTAAAAAAAACAAAACAACTACTTAATGCTGTTGTTAGCGACGAACAAAAAAAAAGCTAGATTGTTAGCAACCAAAATTCAAACTTGGTGAAGCTCTCTGATCTTTTAAAATGAAGTTCTTTCCTGAAATTTAACTGCACGTGTTAATCATTTTTCGTAATTTAGAATGTATGATTAATAGATTGATACGTAATTACTCTATCGTGTCGTCATATCCACTTTTTATAATGCTAATTTAATTAGATTCCTTAGCTTTTTAAAAGCTTTTTTAAGATCAGAGGAACCCTTGAAATAATGTTTATATCTGAGAAGCCTTTTTCACCCGAACGAGATTTGATATAAAACAAAACTAGCCATAAACCTGTTAGGTTTCCGTGCCAACAGCAGTTCATCATTCGTATGATGAACTGCTGTTGGAAGAAGGGAAGAATTTTAATTAGAATTTATTTAGTTATCTTCGTTATATCGAGAATTTGGATTATCTAAAAATTCAGTGTGAATGCCGACCATACAGTTATCATTTCACACAGCAATCTGCAGGAACGTGGTCAAGGTAATCCTTAAAATAGACACTCAGCCGCGCTCTATGAAGTAAATTGTCAACAATTACCTTGTTACTGCTCCTCCGGCAGGGCTCGGTTTACACCGACTTTGTCTTGTACAGAATAAGAAGACCCCTCCCACCAAAATGGAGGGGGGTCCAGGTTATGATACTATACTGCATCTGATGGTGAAGCTCCAGTTCTGGAGGCTTGGGCCGTATGGTATACCCGTTCATTATCATTACTGCCAGGTCCACTCTAACCCGGAGTGGTAGTACTTGTAAGGATCCCATCTGTTTAAAAAGTATTTGTATTTGATGATAATACTTGATATATAAGTGCGCCAAAAACATACAAAATGTAAATATGAACATACGATGAACGCAATTCCCTAACTTCTAAGCATAAAATAACCCCAGACGGATTGACATGCCGTTAAAATCACTCATTTAATCTTATCACTATCCTGATTATGGAAGAGTGTGAAAAATTGAACATTTTTCTAGCCTTTATTTAAGAAAAGCAATCAAAAGATAATATTCCTTTTATATATTTGAAACACTCCTCACTCGACTGCTTTTATTATTCATTATTGAATGTGGCTTGTAGCAGCGGCCACAACACCTGACATAAACATTATAAATATGTATTATTGTAAAAATGATGCCTACGGTGACTATAATAACCATTTAATGTATTACAGATAGAATTTAATTCAGTAGATTATGAATCTACTATAAATAGAAAATCTTTTACTTTTCATATTTAACAAAATTAGTCTATACTTTTAGTGAGAGTTGGTACTGCCAACCCATATAGTACGTCCATATGTGTCAACGATGATAAGAGGCAACAATATTCATTTTTTGAAATCTGATACCAATAAAATTCAGTGGACATCTTTATTATTTACATCTAACTTACATTTCAATCTTCATTACTTTTCATACAACTAAAAAGGAGACATTTGTTTGCCAGAAAAAAAAACACCTTAAATATTTCTGCGTTTATTACATGGAACATTAAATTTCGTTATCATGAAAAAATTTTCTGAATTTAATTTAATCTGGTTCGGTTGGGTTTTATGGCATATCAACCATTGTTGGTTATTTAATGTCAAATCCTCTTTATACATATATATTAAATATATATGATTTGTAAACACATTTTGTTGATAACATTTTTAAACGAACCTGAGCTCTTTTTTTTGCATACCGTTAAATGATTTCAAGTATTGCTATATAAGTCACAATTTGTTTGTTGGTTTGTTTGCACACATAATTTGTAGGTAATTTCATTTTTTAAAGTGTTAAAACTAATTTGTTTGCATACTAGTATTCCTATTTTTTCTACACCGTTAATTGGTTTCAATTATTGCTATCTAACGCTAATAATTTCATTCAATATTAATCATTTGTTTACAGACAGTGAAGCGGTCCCAAGAAATGCTATTTAACGCTAATTAACACTATTGAACGCTATTCATTCATTTGCACTCTGTCAATTGGTCCCAAGTATCGGTTTGTTATACCAATAATTCAATTTAGGTATACAGTTGAGTTTCAAGTATTGCTATTAAACACTAATCATTCTATTCAACATTACTCATTTATTTGCACACAGTTAAATGATTTCAAGTCTTGCTTTGGCTGGGGCTGTAGAATACACCAACTGCTTTTCTGCAGAGGGGTAAGATCCCCACCACGAGTGTCCTAGATATACCACTAAACAATCTGATGCTGAGGTTCCAGTAATGCTGGCACTTTGGGGAATGTGGAGTACCCCTTTATTGCCATCGCTCCCAAGTCCACCTGGCTCGGAGTGGTAGCACCTGATAGGGTCCTATTTATGCGTCAAATAGAACCAAATTACGTACTTATACTAAACTGAATTGCTCGAAATGGAACTGCTTTTGTATGCTAAGCTGAATTGTTTGAAATAAAACTGTTGACATTTAACTATACTTAAACTAAACTGAACTGTTTGAATTAGAACTGACTAAACTGATTAGCTTGAAATAGAAATGTTTTTGGTAATTAAACTGTGTACTTATGCTAAACTGAATTGTTTGAAATAGAACAGTTTATTTATATAAAAATGGATTTGGCATTAAATAACCTACAAAGGTTGATATGCCATAAAACCCAAACAAATAAACAAACATCAAGTATTGCTATGTAACACTAACAATTTAATTAAACATCAGTCATTTGTTTACAAAGTTAAATGTCAAACAGTTCTATTTCTAACAATTCGATTTAATTCAAATCATTTGTTTGCGCACAGTTTAAATGGTCAAACAGTTTTCTTTGACCCATAGATAGTATTGCATGTTGACCTTCGACAGAGTCGTGAATCAGGGATTTCTTTACTCAGGATCCACCTGTGTAAACAAATTGATAACCGGAAAACAAGCAATACGTTGGTGTAAGCAAATCACGTGAATCCCCAACCGGAAGAATGCGTAGGCGTTATGAAATCATATATACACTGGTACCCACGTCAGTAACAGCCAGAGAGTCACGGTCAGCGAGTGCACAAAGGGGGCAGTGGCCTCCCAGTCGAAAAGCAGAAGATAAAGGTCAATATAGGTGTCCTCCGTCTGTCCCTGTCTCCTTGTTTCTCTCACACTTACTCTCAACTTCAAACCCTTTCGAGGAATAAAGATGAAAGAATTATATTTTTGTAAAGAAATGTCATACCTCATCACTCTTCATTACGTCGCTATACAACAATAAGACCCTATCAGGTGCTATTATTCCAGGTCAAAATGAACCTAGAAGCGATGGTAATGAAGAGGCAATGAAGAGGTACTCCACATTCCTCAAATCTCCAAAGCTGGAGCGTCGCCATTAGATGGTTTAATGTCGTATTTAGGACACTCGTTGCAGCCGACTGGGCTGTTTAGTGTGGAGATAGACTTTATTGTGCAACGATTTCAACGGCATGTCAACCAGTCTCGGGTTATTCTATGCCTTAAGGTTTAGGACTAAGGTACATAACACGTTCATATTTATACTTTTTGTGTAGTTGTTTCTTAAGATTGGTTTGATTTGTTAAGTTCCTTTTTTTTATTAGATAGCATATTAAACTTTTTGGGTTATTTAATGCCAAAGCCATCCTTGTGAAAGGACACTAATGGTATTATTTAATCTATAGTTAGGAGTAATAAGGGATTTCATATCTTTCCCATAGATATAAATCCGAAAGTAAATATTATAGCGTAATCGGAATTCGAACTCAGAACGCTGTCACACTGTCTAGAACGTTTGCCACAACGCCACAAGCACAACCCACCTTGTTTCATAAGATTTTCCCCCACGCGGTTATATGAAATCAAGTATTCCAATCAAATACAAATATTTGCAAACAAATCTATTTAACCCCTCTATATTTTTTGTTGATTTTATAAAATTTTATATCAAAATTATTCAATTATTTGAAAACAGAAATAATATTTTCATGAGATCCTTCAGACCAGCAATATGACAATATATAGATTTGAACTTGTGTCAGACTATACTAAACTGAGTAAATAAATACAATTTATTTTGAGGGTCCTAAAAACAAAAAGCATACTAATTGCGTCTCAACTGTTCGACATTTCGTTTCGCGCGTGATTTTCCAGAAATTATTTGAACTGTCCAAGTTTAACAGCAGAGAAGCGAAATTTTATCTAAAATGTCAGTTTGTACATTGTACCTGATTTTAAATCCGCGTAAAAGTTTTGGTGGGTGAAAAACGGTCATTAATAGCAATCTCACTCCCCATTTTCATCTAGTGGCCAAAGTATTACAAATGCAATGAGAAAGAATTTCTGCGAAAAGTAACATTTCCTTAGCTGAAGATTCCATTGTAATGGGAAATAATTGAACATCAGACCAAGTGATTTGAGGTGTTTTAAAGAGCAGTTTTGTAAAAATTTACAATTCAAAGAGAAACTGGCGAGATCTAATTTTTTTTTACACAAAATTCTAATTGTATTTAAATTCGAGGGTCACTTAACAAGTGAGTGGATTTTTTTTAAACAAAATACTTTTTTTTTTTAGAATTTTTTTCAATAAATGTAAACTTGGTTTACAGCAAAAATTATTTTAATTTCACAAAAAATATTTTGAAGCTTTTCAAGATGGAGACAAATCAAACAGACTTGAACAGAGGTCTGTCATCATTTTTTGGTGGCTGTAAAGTGCAAACCATATGAATGTGTGACATGTTTTATTTTTAAAATACTTACAGGTTAAACATGAGTTTGTCAGTAGGAGCCTTAGACGAAAAGACAGTCGATGTAGGGAAATCACAGACCCAAAAAAAGGAAAAAAAATTCCGGGCGTACGTAGCGGTGAGTAAAGGAAGTGATGTTGACAGTCTTCTGTGACATGAATAGATCCATCATTATTGATTTCCTTCCAGAAAGGTTCTATTATAAACAATGCTTTCTATTGCCAAATCCTTAGGCGATATTTCTCATTATTTATTGAACTACCCTCCATTATATACAACCATAATCCAACAAAAATGGTACATAATAGCCAGATTTTTTTTCGAGCAATATAATTAGATGCTTAAAGAATAAAGCAATTTTCAGTCCAATTTTCAAACTAACATTAATCAAATATCAATGATATTTGTTTATACCAAGTCCCCATAATTCAAAGATGCATGAAAGGGTGTTATAATTTTAGATTCGGCTTAATGGCACATCGACTATAGTGGTCTTGTATCATCTTTTTAATAGTTACTTACTAAATTTACCTAGCTGTGGCACACGGCCTGAAGTTTAAGACACTCAGTGAGAATCGAACTCTGTAATAATGGTCTACTCGCAAATTATTACACTACATAAACCATCTAAATCACTTTAAAATTAAATTATCTTTATTCGAATATAAATTTTCATATTTAAGATTTTAAATTAGATGAGATGGTTGAAAATTTCTAAACGAGAAATTTTCAACCATCTCATCTAATTTAAAATCTTAAATATGAAAATTTATATTCGAATAAAGATAATTTAATTTTAATTAAATTAATTAATTAATTTTAAAATGATTATAAATCTTATTTATCAAGAAGTCGTAGTGTATTCTATACATCCAGTTAAAAATCGCTTTCAAATATTTAAGTGTATTAATCTATTTTGAATACCTAGTTTTTAGGGGATGAGGAGAAGAAAGCTTCGATGTGATTTGTCTTTTAGAGAGGACAAAATCTTTCATAACAGAAGAGTTGCTATTTACAAAACTTTGCTTAGATGTATAAGGCCAGAAGTATGAAGCGCCCAGTGAGAATCGAACTCACTAACAATTGTCTGTTAATCTAGCTTGTTAACCATTACATCACGTGAGTTGCACATTATTCAAGAGATTGTCATTTTTAACAGCCTTCGAATCACTGTAAATATTCTGTTCCCATTGGATGAACATTTTAATGGTAATATAAATTTTAAAATCCGCCCATAATTTGGGAATTGGATTTTTATAGGAGCAATTCTAAAATGAAAATGATTCGAAAAAAACAGTTGCGAAAGTAGGTATTTATTTAACTTTCCACGAGATCGGTTTAATGTGGAGGTGTCCTGCAAGAAGTAAGACTTCCATTGCTAAGGTTCCGTCCAAAGTCGCGAAAGTTGGTTCTTTGAGAAGCCAAAATGAGTTTTAAGCTCTTTTGCCCCGAATACAGTGGACAACCAGAATATCCTCGGAAATGATAATCACATGTTTGGTTTCTTTGTATATCAACATTCGTGGGTTATTAAATGCCAAAGACATTATTGTAAAATACCAGTAGTACCCATAGCTGGAGGGTGGGGGGTTAAGGAGGTTCATACTTTTCCCAAGGGTATTAGTCCGAAAGTGACTAGCTTACTATGATGTCACAGTCAAGAGTGTCAGCTACCACGCCATGAGGTTCATATCCCTCGTCGCCGCTTGGTGGGAATAACGCACAAGTAAGCCTCGCTGGCCTCTCGCAATCACTGGAAGGGAAGTTTTTCTGATTGATAAAATAACGTCTGATCTCACGGAGAGCCACAGTACCGGGCCTGTAACGATGGGACACTTTTACACTACGTGGCACAAGGCCTAAAAAGTCTAAGCATAGCTAAGATTTGGCACAAGGCCGCCAGTTTAGAACATCGAGTGAGGATCGAACTTGAACCACCACGTGATGCCCAAAATTAGGAACTTGTAGGCATTTAGTTCCCCACGAGGTTAGAATATCGCACAAGGTCGTTTAATGAGGGGGATACTTCGGAGGAATTAAGACTCTCGCTGGATGTGTGCAAAAACTAATTAGTTCCGTCGGCATTCTTCTTTAGGGAAGCTTCAATGACCAAGCAATAAACTCAGCCCTTCTTTTAGACGAAAGGGCAGGTAATGTCTTGAAGATCCCCTGAAACTGAAATATTTAACCCCCGCCCCAAAGAGCGAACGTCGGACAAATAAAATTGTTATAAAATATCTAAATACTATAAATGAATCTATTCTACTATAAAACTGAAATAAGAATAGAAAATTGGAATAGGTGCGTATGAAGTTTGTCGTTAAAACCTAAATCTTAATACTTATATTTCAGCCTGCTTTCGTTCACAACTATCTTTTCATTCTTTCAATCAACAGAACTCCTTGTTTTTCCGCTGCTACTACTGTAAACAGTTAGATTAATTCTGATTGGCTAATAAACTGAAGATCTGAGTCACGTGGTATGCTTCCGACTACGTCCGCGCATTTGATTGTAAAAACATATAAAAACGTTTTGCTTAGTTGAGGTTCATTGTTAAAATTTTATTGTCGCAACGATTTTCTTGTCTCTCTGTATCGGTTTAAGCTGAAACAATGTCTGGTCGCGGTAAAGGAGGAAAAGGTCTGGGCAAAGGAGGCGCTAAGCGTCATCGTAAAGTACTGCGTGATAATATCCAGGGTATCACGAAGCCAGCTATCCGCCGTCTGGCTCGCAGGGGTGGTGTGAAGCGTATCTCCGGTCTGATCTACGAAGAAACCCGTGGTGTCCTCAAGGTGTTTTTAGAAAATGTAATTCGGGATGCTGTCACCTACACCGAGCACGCCAAAAGGAAGACTGTCACCGCCATGGACGTTGTATATGCATTGAAGAGACAAGGCAGAACTCTTTACGGTTTCGGAGGCTAAAAAAAATTTTTTAGTTTTTGTTTGTTTCTTCCGTTCGGACATTTCTTTAAGAACAACGGCCCTTTTAAGGGCCACTAACATTGTACAAAAAGTTCAATCTCATCAATTCATATTTCAACCTTGATTTTTAATTTCAGATTTCTTTCTAAATTTGTATTTATTTACACGAAAAACTCTTAGTGTCAATGATTAAAACTTAACTTAAACATTTTGTCTTTTCCGTAGTTATTTCTGCTACTATTACACAAAATGAACCAGAACTTTCTATGTAATTCAATTTTCAATGTTTATTTGAGGTTCTATTTTGTGGAGCTTTTTTTATTCACTTCTTACTTTTTTAAAGTAAAATCTAAAACGTATTTTTTCCTCTGTAAATGTAGGAAGTCGATGTTTTCAACTTTTACATTCTCCGGTCACTTTTTATTCCTCAGATGTTGACGTGAACGTCGAGTAAAAATCTTTCAAATATCACTAGAAATGTGCAAAATGGTGTATTAAGATTTTACAAGTACTAGACTGCTGTGAAGTTAATTTAGCCAAATGCTGAAACTAATTTTATTTCCTCTCAATGAATTTCTCTCGACTTGTCAGCTTTATTTTTGCCTTTACAGCCGCACTCGTTAAAAATTGAATTAATAAGCAGCAAACTTAACTTTTCCCGATATCAGAACTCAAATTGCTTTTAACTTTGTGTTGCAATTAAAGTTCAACCGGTTGGTGTTGACCTCGAAGGATTTTCCGAATCCTCCGAAATTTTGTGATTCTCTTAATCGCTAAAATAGCCGATTTGATCAATTAACATGCCGAACTTTTATCTTTCTGAAACTTTTTTTTTTTTTTTTTTTTGTCGATGTAGTCTCCGTAAAAATATCAATTTTAAGTCTTATGACTTTGTCACTTAAAGTTGGATTTTTTTTTTTTTTTTTTTTTTTTTTCTTTTTCTTTTTCTTCCTTAAGGGATTTCTTCGTTTGAGAAACTTGCCAAACAAAATTGAACTTTTTAATAAAACTAAAATTAAATGACTAAAGAGAAATCACGTGAAAGACTTGTTAAAATTTAAATGACCCTAATCTATTTTTATTTGGTTATAAAAAGCTTGAAATTAGGAAATTTTATTACGGTAGAAATTCTTGTCCCTTTTTTTTTTTTTTTTTTTTCTTTTTTTTAAGATCGGACAAATATTGAATTCTGCTTCGGCCCTTTTACTGAAAAATCGGAAGACTCATTTTGAATTTTTTAAAAAATTGTCAACAAGACCGCTGAATTATTTGGTCGTTAGTAAAATTAACGGATTGAATAAAATACAATTGTTTACAATATCAAGTGGAATAAATAAAACCTGTCTATGCTCTCGTCTAAAATTTTAAAAATCCGTAATCATTTGTCCGAGAATGAAATTTGCTGTTATATTTAACTGAACATAAAATTTTCGAGTTTTGTTTTTGTTTTTTTTTTTGTTTTGTTTATCTGAAAAATAAAAATTTCGAAGACTACGAAGTTTAAAGAAAAACTTTAAGTTTTAGTTGATTTAGATTTGAACAATTTTAATAGTGTGGGGTTTGTTGTTTTTTTTTTTTTTTTTTTTTTTTTTCAAAATCCTTGGAATCTACGTAAATTTAGAACAAAAAGTAATTTAGTTAACTAGATTTTTTTTCTTTATGTAATTGCATTTTGGAGCGAATTCTTGTAATGACTACCGTGGCTCATTAGTAAAGCCGTTGATTTTTTTTTTTTTTTTTTTTTTTTTTTTAAATCCTTTCATTTTTAAAATTTACTTGTATGACAATTCGACTATTTTAAATTTGGAATTCTACTTTAGTAATTACCCAAAAAATGAACCTCAACTATTCGTACAGTTTTATGGATTGCACGATGTTTCAACCGGCACATTCTTTGGCCTTCAGGTGTATTTATTCACCTCGTCAAAAAAATTTATTTTTCTCTCCTATCGCTAAACTTTATTTGGTTTAATTTATTTTTGAGGTGCATAAAAGATGTACTTACCGAAAAGTTCCATTGAAAAAGAAAAAAGGCTTTTAATCTTTTTTTCAATTGACTAAATTTAGAAAAATTTATTTTGCATCAACTTCGACTGTTCCCCCTCCCCCGGTAAATTTCTTATTTCGCAAATGTTTCATTTCAACCAGAAGTTTGAACGAAAAATCCTCAGTTTCTTGAAACGGAAACAATACTTGTAAATTTTTTTTCCCTTTAGGGAAAAGCTGAGCAGAAAAAGACAGTAAAATGAGCATTGGAAGTAGAAGTCAACTGGGCTTAAAATCTCTAAAACATTCAAGATCTAAAGTGGCTAACATTTGAGTCTAAAATTTACTTTAAATTTCAATTTGGGACAACTATATCCCCCCACATAAAAACTTATCGTGGGGCAATCATAAATTTCAGATGGAAATAAGTTTTTCACATGGACAGTTGGTGTTTAGCTGTTAAAAGATCAATTTAAAATTGATTTGTTTTTGTTTTTCAAATGCATTTTGGATAGTTAAAAAGATTTGAAACATTTTAAAGGAGTAATAAAACTCTTATAGAAGGAAAAAGCAGAATTTCGAAGGTTGAAAGTGTGTGTTTTTATTTTTTGTAAAATTTTTAACCTCAATTACTTGAAGAAAATTATATACATAAAATGTAAAGTTTAAGAGAAATATTTCATCTTTTTTTATTCTTAAAAAAAATGGTAATTTTTGTCCCGAGTGATTAATCTTTCTAATTAAAAAAAAAAAAAAATGACCAATTCGAAATGTATTAAAATTGATTAAAAGGTTTGTTAAAAATTTCCGAGACGTCGAAGGGAATACAGTTAGTTTTAAAGTTATGAAACTGGAATTGATTCTTTTTCGATGTTTATATGAAATAAATATTGGAGTAAAGATCTGTAAAGACAGGAAAATTGACATTGCATCAACATGAATTTTAGTTATTTACTAAACCTTTCTTGTGACACAAGACCAGCTGTATGTGGCACCCAGTGAGACTCAAGCTCACTAGTACTAGTTTTATGTAGTTGTTAACCGTTACACCATTTGATGCACTCAACATAAATATCATGAAATTCTTTTTTGCTTCATAATGAAATTAAAAAAAAAACTTTTCTGAAAATAGTAAATCACTTTTTAAAAGGTATCTTAGTTATTGCAGTCATATTTTGACCTTTGACTTTTCTTCGGGTGTCTCTCATAATTGGTAACCTTCTGGCAATTGTGTACCAATCACTGTATTCAGTCTATTTGGTTTGAAAGTACCAATTTGAAGATTATAACAGACACCTGAAGAAGGGTAAAAGTTCCAAATGTAACAAGATGAGAATAGCAGTCTGAGTCTTTCAATGAATAATAATACTTTCGCATCTCCGAGAAGTGCACGAAGTTTAGTCAATAGTCTTGAATTTTCCCCTAAAATAATTTGCATATAGGAATTTAGTTTATTGATTGAATCTCTTTGAAGGCAAACAAGGATGTCTTTTGAGGTTGGAAATTTATTCTTTTTCTGACAAAACTCGGAGAAACTAAAATAATCATTAAAAAAACAAACACTTATTGTTCATATACGAAGAGAATTGCTATAAATAAACATTTCTATATTAATTTAGTGATACCTATCTACCTTTTGTCCTTGGTAATTTGTATCCAGTCGTACTATTAGGTTCACTTTCGGACTTTAGCCCTTGGGAAAGGCATGAACCTGCTTATTCCTCCAGCTATGGGTTAGATTGTACCACTACTCTTCTACAAGGAGGGTTTTGGTATTTAATTACCCATGAAGGTTGATGTGCCATTAGAACAAAATCCAAACTTAATTCATCACACGAAGGGGGTAAGGAATATGTCGATTAAATTAAGTAACCCCACCCCCAAAATATCCACAAGTGAACCAGGAAAGAAAATTAATTCTTCAGTTTCAATACACTTGAACATTTCGTCGTTAGATTAGATATGTATTATATAGGCAGAGGCGATATCATAGCTGAAGAGGATTTTTCGAAGCGTGCTTATTGCCAATTGAAAACAATAGCTTTATTTGATCGTTTTTTCGTCTCCACCACTTTTCATTTTAATTACCTCTTCTCTTCTCTCTTTCATTAGATTACAGAGAACCAATTAGGAATGGTTTCGATTTTCTTTTTACACACATTTTTTATTCAACTGGTTAACTAGTTTTGTTGCCATGGTGCAAGTTCATGCTAAACATTTTTCATTTATAAAAAATCTTTTTTCTCATTCAGATTTGTTTGTGATTTAGAATAAAATTGTCATTCATCTACTTCGCCCCTCCCAATGTTCTGTTGTTTTTATTTTGTTTTATGTAGGGCATATCAACATTCCTAGGTTATTTAATGCTAAAGCCGTCCTTAATAAGCTAGAATGGTGCTATTTAAATTATAGTTGAAGGGGTGAGAAGGTTTCTACCTTTCCAAAGGAAATTTGTTCGAAAGTGAACGTAATAGCTCAACTGAAGTTCAAACTTGCTTATTACGATGTCGCAATTCGGCATGTTTGTCATTATATCATATAAACTCTACCACTGAGGGGAATATTAGTTTCATACTGTGATTTATTTTGGTTGCTGAAGTTTAAAAGAAGTCCTGAATAAATGTGACGTTATGGTAAAAGGAATATTATAGTATGTTTGGGTCAGTAATTGGAACTAATTAATGATAGAGTGGAGATCAGCATTCCCCCTCCTTTTTAGATCTCGTACCACATTTGTGTACATGACAAAATAGTTATTTACTAAGCTGAAATATGATATAAGACCAGAAGTATGGGGCGACCAGTGAGAATCGAATTTACTACCAATGGTCTGCTAATCTAACTTGCAACCCATTACATCACCTGAAGTGCTCATGCATAACACAATAAATATATCTACCTTTTGTTCTTGGTATTTGTCCTGCATCATACAGGGGTGATAAAGAATATATCGATTAAACGAAATCCCTCCACTATCCATAATTAAACCAGGAAACGAAATTAGTTCTTTACGCATACAGTAAGTATTTCCTTGCTCCAGTTTCAATATTTTACTGTGAACAACCTGAGCCTGATGTGCCATATCTAAGCAAAACTTAATAAATAACATATCTCGTATTTGTATTTTAAAATGGGTGCCTTAAGTTGTATAAGTGATTGCAAGCTAGATAAGCAGACCAATGTTTGGGAGTTCAATTTTCACTGGACGATGTGTCACAACTAAGCTAAGCTTAGTAAATAACTGTTTATATACTTATTTCACTATATTAAGTTAGTTAAAATATTAAATCAATTTATGCTTAGCTTTCTTCAATGAAAAAAACAAACAAAACCAAAAAACAACAAAAGTTATAAATATATTTCAATGTATTTCAAATACATCGAAATATATTTTAGCTGTTTAAAAAAAATTGGCATTGGAGTTTAATATTCTCTTATTATTTAGAATGATTTTTATTTTATGCTCAATTCTGTGAGACTTTCAAACATTTTATCTTCCAATGAGGAACATGAGTTGAATAAATATCAAAATACAGTTCCTATAAAAAAAAGTTTCAAAAAGATATTTGAAACATTAACACAATATACGAGGGATAAGTTCATAGGCTGACCAAAATACTCTCACAAAATATGAACAAAGTTAATTTTCATCTTTAGACTCACTTGCAGTTCACAGACTTCTTTCATTAGTGTTGTAGTGCTTGGATCCCATTCGTCAAAAAGTCATCGACAGAAGATATGACGTCATCATATAACCCTTTCAGTCCCCACTCATGTATATAGTTTTGTATAGAAACGTTTTAAGTTTATTATTAAGAGTATATGTAAAAAAAATATTCATCCTTCTAATCTTGTTTGACAATTTGAAACTACAATGGCTGATGCGACTATAAATATAAGTTAAAGTTTCTTCGGTAAAAAAATGGAGTTGATATATGTCATGTAATTTAAGCTACCCACATTAAGAAATTGTGATTTAAGACAAAAAACTTAAGTGTTTCTCTACGAAACTGTATCAAAATTGAAAATGTTTTTTAAATACATTTTTGAAACTATTTCCTTTGTAGACATATTATATTAACAAAATCGACCAAACTTAGTTAATCAAATGCTCATTATTTCATTAGGATATCTTTTTCAGTTACTTTAATCTTTACATGTAAGTTTAGAGAAATAAGCAACGTTTTCTTGTCGACTTCTACATATAGACATACCAGAGTTGACCGCCCAGCAAAAATTTACATTCATCAGCTTTGTGAGGACACCAGATGTTGTCTGAAGGACCTGTTAAGAGCGATAAGGATGAATTGGAAGAGACCTGTTGGCACCTCGAAATAATAATAATGAAATATAAATCTGATATATAAAAGACAGACAGAAGCCAAAACTTGCATGACAGAATGACATATCGTTTCTGTCAGTCAAGTTAAGCAACACAGTTGAATGCAATTAATATAACCAAATATATATTCTGGAAAATTTCTAGAATTAATGGGAAAAAATAAAGAATTTGTAAAATAAAAATTCTAAAATTACTGTATAAATATCTGTAAACAACTACAAACTGTAATTTTGTTAAATTTTTCAGACTAAGATACATTTTACAACGTTTATTCCACTTCAAAATTAACTTTGTCGTTTTCTGCCCCTGACAAAAGTTTTGTGTTAATAATATATTATACAGAACTGAATTGTCAGAATTTTTTTTTTTTGTGTCGACTATTTTAGTTATAATCAAGTGATAAATTATTTTTAGTAACGTTTGAAAATGTATTATTTTTCTGAGACAGATGATTTTCTTTTGAATAACAGAAATTTAAATTCTATATCAGTTATGTCTTGCAGCAATATTGCTAACTGTTGAATTGTCTATGAACTTGCGTCACATGAAAATTTCCTTATTTTTAAAAAAATATTTGGGACAATTTCATTCAGTTGGAATCAAAATTCTCAATTTCTTTTCAAAAGCTTATAAAGAGTTACTTCCCTTGGAATGGCAAATGCTGTTTTGGTTCGTAAATAAAATTTATTTACTGTCAAATATTAAAAATTACAAAAAACTAAAACAAAGCAAAAATGTTTCGTAATAAATAAAAGATGCAAAGTTGGATTATAAATAAATCAAATATCATAACTTTTTTAATAAATAAAAATAAAATAGAAAGAAAATTTGGGACCCTGGATCACTTTCCCCCTTTCGTGTTGAATTTCCAAGATTTCAGATTTTTAAAAATGACGTAGAGAAAAGTAACTATTTCTATGAAAGTAAGTTGAATCTTAACCAAATCCTCATTTCCTTCTGATTTTAGGATAAATAACTATAAGAAATATGTAATTCTGAATATAAAATATATATGGGCGTAGTTGGTTTTAAATGACAAAGTAAAAAAGTAGGAATAAAAAAAAACAAAAACCTAACCAACTCGTGAGCCGTTGGGTTTCTTTGTAATAGCGGATTATAATGACATTGATGATCGAAGAAAGGGTTTTAAATATCATTTTTTAAAAATAGTTATCTCCGTTTTATCGAGTTTGAACGATAAAAAACAAATCATTTAGTAATGAATTACAAGAAATTATTTTATTTTCTAACTTGAGTATTTCTCTAATAAAAATTTCGCTATCATGTGCCGTTTTTGCTAGGTTACAGTTTCGTTAATAAGAATTTTTGATAACCAATTGAAAAAACGAAACTAGCGGATAAAGTTATATAATTTTTTAAAAACAACTTTTATAAATAAACAAGCAGCAATCTATTATGGTTTCATGAATTTTTTAGAAAGGAAAATGAAATGATTGATAATTTTAAAAACATTTCATTGTTCAATGTTTACATTGAAAAGAAGACATTTGTCATTATCATAAAAAAAAATTAAAATTCTGTAAATAAATTTCTAAGTAAATTTTTTTCTAAATGACAAATATTTACTATGGATTTGTTTGAATGTAAATAAAGAATTTAATTTTAGCATTCATATAAAATTAACACAAAAATAACAATGACATTTTTGTTGTTAAATGAGGAAATTTAAATGAAATTTGTTCTTATTGATTTTTACATTTTTATCCTTTCATTTATAAGTCGAAAAATAGGATTTCGTTTTCAATTTAAGATATCTAAAATAAAGGATCTGATCATTGAAATAATTCTACTCAAATAAATAAAGATAAATAAGATTATAAATATCAAAGATTTAAAATATTTTCTCAATTTTGTTCACACAAAAAAAAAAAAAAAAAGAATTTACTTCTGTAACATTTTGTGAACAAAAAATTACGTCTTTTAAGAATTCGATCTTAAATTAAAAGTTTGAATGAACTTAATCGATTAACTGATTTTTTTAACATGAGATGAAAAAAGTGAAAGAAAAAATATTTTCTCTTTAAAATAATTTTATGACTAGTTAATGACTTCAACGTTTTAAATCTTATTTAGCTTTAAATTTGTAAAAGTCGACTTATTATCTTAATGCACAAAAAATGGGGAAAGGAATTAATAATCAAATAACGAAAACTGAAATGAAAAAGTCCAAAATAAAATCGTAAAAAACATTTTTATTGTGTTGGATGCCGTTGACTAATTTGATGTAAAATATTTCGAAATGCATCAGTATCTTTTCCGTGATATTGATGCCAAATAAATTCTGATAGATGTGATCCCGCCATCGAAGTTTGAACTCCACACATACTTTTAAATTTCACCTTCGCATTTTTCCATAAACATTTAATGCTGTTTGTATGAATTCCAGTGGCCGTGTCGACCAGATTCTGTTGATTAATGACCTTGTGGCAAAAAGGTGGGATTACAGGTATGGCACCAATACCATTATATGCAGACAGCCCATCAGAATGGATTTCAGTTCCGGGAAGAATTTTTTCTTCTACAATCCGTAATAACGTGTGTGGAGTTCTGTCCTGAACCATTTCAAGAAATCCCTTCCCTGTCGTTAGATCTATTCCACCGAACACCCACCGTTCGGAGACATGTCCCAAATTATATTCATCTATTTGAACAATCCTACCAACACCTCCTAACATTTGGGGGTTTTCTTTTAACCACCAAGCACAAACGTCCCGTAAATTTCGATTCCATTGTATTACAGACGATTGAGAGACACCAGTGATTTCAGTCACATAATGAATTGGCATGGCAAAAGCCCAACACCAAATAATAGAAATGATGTTTGGGAGAGAAAGGTTGGAATTTAAGAAGAAAGATTTCGTTCTAATGCTGACTTTTTTTGATCTGTGCTGGGAACATCGCCAGATCGTTTCGTCGTGGACGAAACGTTTGAATCGAATTTCAGTCATATCCTCATTGCAAATAGGACACAAAGGTGGTGTGCTTTGTAGACATTTCCGAGATCGTAAAAATGCCACTGATTTCTCGTAAGAGTTGATAATTCCGGCAAGTTCTGTTAGTAAAGCTTTACGGTGACGTTTAGCTGCACCTTTCGTAGCTTCTTTCCCTTCTTTGTTAGTTCGCATCACCGACATAATGGCAGTTTTCTTTTTTTCTTTTTTTAATTTTTTAATTTCTTCCCGGTTAGTAAAATTTCGTAGCACGCCATTTAGAAAAATAGCACGAGCAAAAACAAAAACAAACAACAAAAAAAAAAATTAAGAACTGGTCACATGATAGGTCACGTGGCGGAGTATTGTTTATCAACCAATAAAAATTTCGCATTCTGTTTTGTAAAATAATTTTTCACCGATCTACCTGGTTATTGAAAATTACCAACTTTGGAAAAGATAAAATAAAAAAATTTTTAGAATTACATGAAATCTTAAAAAAATTTATTTTTTTCTGATTATCCTTGATAGACGAGAGGCATATATTGAAATTTGTATATGAAGTGTGCATGCACGTGTGTGTGTGTGAGTGAGAGATATGTGTGTATGAGGTATATATATATATATATGTGTGCATGTGTGTGAGAGATGTGTATGTATGAGGTATATGTGTGTGTATATATATGCATGTGTATAAGGCATATATATATGTAATCTGTATGAGGCGCGCACACACACACACACACACACATATATATATATATATATGTGTGTGCATGGATGAGGTATATATATATCTTTGTGTGTTTGCATGTGTATGAAATATGTATATATATATTTGTGTGTATTTAAGTAAGTTGGCTGATTGTAGTCGAGGGTAACCCAAAGGATCCCTTTTCAATAGCTACAACACGGAGGTGTAGGAGAAGGTGCTACTCCTTTCTCTGGATTGCTCTACTTACCCTTGATCTGTACCTTATAATGGTGAGTGTTAAGCAAGGAAGCATCAAGTACCATTCTTTGAGACTTTGGTATGACTCAACCTGGGACTGAACCCCAATCTCCCACTCTACCCACTTGGCCAATATATATATGTGTGTGTGTATGTGTGTGTGTGTGTGTGTGTGTGTGTGTGTGTGTGTGTGTATGTATTAAAATTATAATCTGAGGAAGAAGTTTTTGAAAAAAAATTTCACCTACTTGTGAGTGTGATGAAAATACACTAAAATTTTTTATGTTAATTTTCTTTAGGCAAATATTTTCTTTTGTTTATGGATCATTGATGTTCTCTAAGCATCTTTTGGTGACATTGTGGAAAAAATTGTTTTTCTGTCACTTACCTGACAACATTAATAAGTGGAGTTCAGCAAAACAAAAAAAAAAAAAGATTTTTATTTCTAAGCCGTTAACACAATTTTGTTCTAAAAATGAAAATAAATAAATTCAAGGAGGAAATTCTCGAAAAAAAATTTTTTTCAAACAGATAAATACTTTTGTAGCTTTGCAAAAATAATTGGTGTGTAAGTAATTATATACAAAAAAGATCTTATTTTTAATTATGTTGTCCAACACAGAAAAAATAGAGTGAAGTGAGATTTTTATAAGCCCAATAATGATAAAATACTCTTAAGGAATCAACTTTTTAATTATAATGTCAAGTCTATGCTCAGACTCATGTTGGTTTGGTTTCTTTATTTGATGGTATATCAACCTTTGTGTGTTATTTAAAGCCAAAGCCATCCTTGTAGAAGAACAGTAGTGATATTATCTAATAGCTGGGGGGGGATAAGGGGGGTCCATACCCTTCCCAAGGAGCATTTGTTGAAAAGTGAACGAAGCAAAGTGACAGGAAATTGAATTTGCTTACTTTGAGGTTGCAATCAAACCCTTTAGTCATTACACCAAAAGTACTCTTCTCAGACTTATCTTGAACATCTTATTTTCTCAAAGGAGATAACTATTAAATTATAGAGTACTTACCCTTTCTTTGCCTGTAATATGATATAAATTCTGTAAATAGCATGTGACTTGACATCAAGATTAATGAACATGAGAAGTGGATTTTAAGCTAGTAAATATAAAAATGAATAATAAAATTAATATATTTATGTCTTAAAAGCAATGTGTTGCAGGACCGATAAACACATCAATCCTGCAAGCGTTTGTAAATTATGTGGTGATCGACTGAGGACTAGACAAATGATAATGACAAGAGGGTAAAATTTTAAAAAGGCCCAGCTTTTATTGGGTGTATTGTATACAAAAGGTTTGCATACGTATAGAATCGCTGCTGCTGCATCTCAGCGGTGTTGATAGTCAGTGCCGTTAAAAGGTGTAGATATGGCTGTCTAAAAGTTCTTTGTGACAGCAAGTCTAGAAGATCACAATAGTCTTGGTGCTTGGTACATTTACAGGTCGTAAGTGTACCTGCATGGTCAAGAATCTGAAGATGGTTGAAGAGGATGACGCATTGGTTGCAGAGGCTGGATGATTGATATCCTGGTTTATTTAGTCCTTGGTTAACCAGGTTTGTATGTTGACGTGGCCTCAGAGTGTTGATGATAGTCTAAGCAAAGTTATCACTTATAGACTTGAGTGCAAGTCAACTCAAGATCTGGAACAAGGCTGCTTGGTAGGCTTGGATTGTTGTCCAGTTGCTCATTGTCAGATGTTGGTTGTCTGGAACAAGGTTATTGGGTAGGGCAGGTAGGATAGGAATGTCTCAAAACTGGAACTATGATTCGCAGTTGTAAAGATAAGACTTTCTATTATGCTTGCCCTAATAAGGACAGTTTGTACGCCGTGGCTGGTGGTTGGCAGAATCAGCTGTGAGCCTGAATGTGATTGGCAGTCAGCAGGATTGGCTGCAGGCTGGAGCATTGTCAGTGACAGGCTGGAAAGTTTTTGGCAGTGGGCTTGAATATAGTCCACAGAAGACAGGTTCAGTTATAAGCTAGCAAATATTTAGCTACAAGGCAGGATTGACTGCAGATAGGTAGGATTGCTGCGAGCTGGCATGTGTACACTTTGGCTGCAAGCTTGCGTGTGTTTAGCTGCAGGGTAGGATCAACTGCAGATAGATGAAATTGCTATGAGCTAGTATGAATGTGTGTCAGCTGTAGACTTGAATGAAATTGGCCTCTTGGCTGGATTGACCAGAGTTAAGCAGGATCACGAGTGAGTGTGAATGTTCAACAGAAGGTCAGCACAGGGGGGAGGAGTCAAAGGTCACACTACATTTTGATTCTTGGCCCTCATAGGCGATATTTATTTAGCATCACACCATGCCAGAGTGTGGCCTTTTTTAAAGTGGAAGCCAAGTGCTGGGCCATAGCCCAGATATGCCTGGCAGCTCCAAAAATGCCTTGGGGTCTGTCAACATTCCCCTAGAAAGGGTCACTTCAGGTGCCAGGCAATAAACCAAGCCCTGCCAGAGAAGGTGAAAGCTTTAGTGGATGGCCCCTGAAGACCAAGGAGAGTCAGTCTTAGCCATGCGATATGAATGCCAGCTTCCTAGTACTCATGTCAGGCAACCTCAACTGACTCCAACCAAAGCCAAGACACACCCAACCTGATCACACCGAACACAACTGGCCAAAGTGTGTCCTAGCCTAATGGGCCAGAACTAGATAGTCAGCACAGAGGAAGGAGTCAAATGAGTAGATGTGGTGCAATGTCATACTACACTTTGATCCTTGGCCCGTGGCCACCAAGGCATTTATTTCCTAAAAGAATTACAAACAATTTTTTAGGCATGTGGCCACCCAGGCGCTTATTGATGAAAATGCTGCTGAATATAACCTATTTTAGATAGTCCAAAAAAAAAAAAAAAATTACTCCCGGTAACAGAAAAAAGTTAAGAGTAACTTCTAGTTATGACAAATGTCTTTAGCAGACAGCAGCAGGATTAGGGTTCAGAGATGGTCATTATCAGTAATCAAATGGACAACGACTGTATATAGCAGGGGTAGCCAGACTGCAGCTCACAAGCTACATGCAGCATTTTGACCTTAGTCATGGAAAATTCTAGAGAATTTGAATATTCTAGAAATTTCAACTTGAATCTTGAGCAAGAAATATGTAATTTGTTGTAATGAGAACTCATGAAAACCGTGTTTATCTTTTGCTATTCATCTTTTCTATCTATCTTACTTTACCATCATGTCAAACACCTGAGCTTTATCATTTGTGGCTCTTAAGCAAATTTAGCAACATAAGACTATATATCAGTCTTATATGTGATATATACATTATTGTGTATATATTAGTTTGGTTTATTTGTTTAATAGAATATCAACATCTTTATGGCTTGTTTGATGCTGAAATTTGATTAATTTCTAAACATTTTATTTAACCATAATTTTATATTTTCCATTGTAATCTTTTTTGATTATGTTTTTATTTGACTATAATAATCATTTGTTTGTACAATTATATGGCATCAAGTATTCTTAATGATAATAATTTATACACACTTATATGGTTTAAAGTAACTATTCTTATTTAGTAATAATCATTTATTAACACACAGTTATATAGTTTCAAGTATTCCTATCTAATACAAATAATTTGCACAACAGTTATATGGTTGTAAATAACTAATAATCCTTTGTAAACAATTTTAACTTCAAGTAACTATTCTTTATTAAAACTTTTCAAACAGAATTATTTAAGCTATAGATTGGACCCTAACAGGTACTACACCACTGCAAGTCTGGGTGGACCTGGAAGTAATGGCAATGAAGAGGTGACTCCACATTCCAAAATTGGAATTTCATTACCAGATACAGTTTAGATCATACTCAGGAGACCTGTTTTTTGGAGGTTTTACTTCCTTTGTAGAAGATGCAATTGGCATATTCTAAGCTCTCCCTCCTGACAGGGCTGTGAATATATATTAGTATTTTAGTAATTCTTATCAAAATATATAGAACAAGATTTAGTCTCTTACCTACTTCTAAGGATTGGTGTAAAATATGTGGCAAAGATGTCTGCTGCATTTGTCTTCAGTGAAATGATCACTGCAGTATTCATAAGTTGAATTATTATATTTTTAATATTCTGGCATGCAAAGGATACAGAATATGGTTTTCAACCTGCACACCTGTTTGTGAGAATACATTTGACATTTATTTAAGGAACACTATCAAAGAGAGAATTATTTCCCTTTGAGTGTTCATATGGAGGCTAAAAAATATGAACTTTTCATTGTAGGTTTTTTTAAATTATTGTAACTTATCCACAATGTAAACAATTCGATTTTGAAATATATTTTAAGCTAAAAGTAGAATTTTTTAAAAAGATAATTATATAATGATTAAATTATTTTACTTTGAATCAAACTTCTCTGAGAATCATTGAAATTTAGACATTTTAAAAATAGTGTTTGTTTTGTGAAGACTTAAACATCATGGTAAATCATCAACACATAATATAAATAATATAGAAAAAAAATAAAAACCTTACTTATATAAAAAAGGTCATTTTTCTTTTTTTTTTCTTTTTTTCCAAATAGCTTTCTGCAATTCACTTTAATTCAAAATAAACATTAAAACTTCAAAGATATTTAAAATGTTAGAAGTTTTAAAAACAATGTCCAGGTTATTTTTTAAAATCTGGGAATATATCTATTGTATATGTTTCAATCTGAAAAATAAATTTAATATCAACATTAGAAAAGGACTTCATTTTAAATAATAATAAAAATAAAAATAATATAGCAGCTAGAAGCAGTAATATCAAAAGAAAAACAACAATCACAAAACACCTAAAAAACAAAAATGGGAAGAAAAACAGCTGTACAGATATATGTGGTGCCTTCAATAAGTTTTCAGACTTTTTTTGTACAGGCATTTAAAATAGTTGTAGCCTCTTGAAAATTCACTATGTTATTGCTATACATTTTATGAGATGACTGGCCAATTTTTATGATTTCAGCTTCAAATGAACAGCTACAGCAGGAATTGGAATACACTCTCCTAAAACTTGATTGTCACAGCTGGGGAATTTCAAAAATGCAATCTGGACGTGAGGACACTTTAGAAGAATGATATGCAATAAAATTCTGCTTTAAACTTGGAAAAAATGCCAGAGAAACGTATGGAATGCTTCAGACTGCTTTTCGACCATCTTGCATGAATCAAGCATCAGTTTTTGAGTGGCATAAGAGATTCAAGGAAGGCAGGGAGTCTGTGAGGGATGATGAGAGGTGTGGGAGGAGTAAGGAAGTCAATACACTAGAGTTGATTGGCCAAAGGGTTAGGGTTAAGGTTAGGGTTACTATGTTGAGGTTTTAAGGGAATTCAGAAAGAAATTCCGTAGGAATAGGCCAGCACTCTTCAAATCGGGTCAGTGGCATTTCCACCAGGACAATGCACCAGTCCACAACTCCATCCTTGTCACAGACTATTTGACCAAGATGGGCATCAAGATAATTCCTCACCTTCCCTATAGTCCAGACCTTGCTCCCTGTGACTTTTGGTTATTCCCTAAGCTCAGAGGCTGTCATTATGAGACAACTGAGGAGATGAAAGAGGCTGTGATGAAGGTCATTGACAGGCTCACATAAAAGGACTTCCATGGGGTCTTCCAGAAGTTGTTGGAACAGTACAAGTGCATTGCAGCCGGAGGAGATTACTTCGAAGGGGACTAGAGTTTCATGTGTGTACTATTAATAAAAGTGCCCATACGAAAAATGTCTGGAAACTTATCGTATGCACCTCGTATATATATATTATGTTCAGATGATGAAATTGTGGAAAGGCCATTAAAAATCTCTGACTGCAAACTTATTGTAATCAAAAATAGACATGCACACACACACACACAATCAATGGTAAAGAAAACTTTTCTCAAAGAATTTTTTAAAAAAGAGGATTAGATTGAGTCTTCCTTACAAATGAATGTTTATTGGTTTGTATTTCCTTTTGAACATTGAAATTTTTCAACAAATTTTTGTTGTTTTCTTTTTTGTTTTTTTTAATGGCTTATCAACCTTTGTGGGCTATTTAATGCCAAAGCCATTATAGAAGAACATGGTACTATTTAACCCATAGCTGGGGAAATAAATTTTGGTAAAAATGAAAATAGACAATTTTTTGTTGAAAAAATATCATCAATGAATTTTGCAAATCAATATTTGAACAAAAAGAAAAGTGAATTTTATTTTCCTCTCTGATGAAAATGTCACAAGTCTCATTTACAAAAATGTCACAAGTCTCATTTACAAAAAATATGACAAAAACTTTTGATCTCAGTTATTTTCTATTTAAAGTTGTAGAAAAATATTTGCTCCAAAAATCGAAATATTAAAAGCAGAAAAAGAAATAAATCATTCATTGATTTAAAAATAAAGAATTTGAGTAAAAAAAAAAAAAAAAAATTGAAACCTGACCTATTTTTGTGATTTCTAAAAAGAAGTTTGTCGCATCTTCATTTTCAAGTCAAAACTTTTGAATAAGAAAAAAGGCAATTTCCAAAGATGAGAGGGGAAATAAAAGAAGAAAAAATGGGTTGAACCATCAATAGCAATGGTTACTAATAATAATTGATATAAGAAAAGACTTTCATGGTATTTTTGTGGCCCTTAAAAGGGCCGTTTATGAAAATTTTCTAAAAGTTGGGGTTTGCCTCTGTTTAGGGTCTTTTTCACTTTTCTTATCCCATTTCTTATAGGTTCAATTTCAATGAACAGGACGGAGCTAGCAAAAACAAATCAGTGATTATTTTTTTGCTTTTATTTTTGTTATTTGAAGGTGAGGGGTCATTTATTATTTCTTGAATTTGTGAAGCTGATGATTATACATATAATAAACACAAATCACCAATTATTTTTTTTAATTTTTAAAAGAAAAAAATTCTGCACTAAATAAAATAAAATAAACTTTCAGAACTAAATAAAATAAATAAAAAATCAAGATAATTTTCATAAATTTAGTTTAGAATTTAAAATAATTGAAAAAACACTCCTCCCCCCACCATTGAATTTTTAAAAAAATGTCCCAAACACATTTTATTTATTTGCAAATTCAGTTAGAATTATAGAAAATAATTCTATTTTATATCTAATTTTAGTAAAATAGAATTTTTTTTTAATTTTAAAACTTTTTAAATTAAAAAAAATCGTAGAAAAAACCTCTAATAAAAATTGTGTGTTTTGTTGGCTGATTTGCTCAAACATTTTTTTTAATAATTAAATTATTTTTGGTTGCTGTGACAGGAATTTCTTTCAACAAAGTTTGGTAGAGTTGAAGAAGGTAGTCTAAAATTATTTTGAAAGAAATGAATGGAATTAGTAAAATAAACAATTTACTTTTGCTAAAGTTTACGATTTGTTATTTAAAAATAAAACAAAACAAAACAAACAGTATGTAACAAAAAGATATATGTTGTGAAAAATGAGTTACTCGAGCCCCCTCCCCCATGGTTGGTGTTAATGTCAAATGATAAAGGGAAGTAATCTTGACTTTAAATTTTAATTTTTGATATAATTTTTTTCCTAATAAGCATTTTTCCTAATTATTTTTAACAGTTTAATTAATGACAATAATTTTTTGAAATGTAATGGAAAAAAGGGAAATTGAAGATAATTTGAAAAATGGTAAATTGTTAAAAATTATTAAAAGTTTCATTTTTTTTTTATAATGACACTTTTAAAAATAATTATTTGAATTTTACTTGTTAATTTAAACCTTGAAATTAAAAGGGAAAATTGTAATATTTCATAATAGCTTTATCATTTAAAAAAAATAAAAATAAAAATGTAACAAAAAAGTCAAGATTACTTCCCTATATTATTTGACAAAAACACCAGCCATTTTTGGGGGGGGGGATTCACGACGGATATTTTTTGTTACATACTGTTTTATCTTACCCCCCCCCCAAAAAATATCATAAATCATGAGCTTAAGCAAAATAAGTTGTTTTGAACTAAATTTAAATTAATTACAACCTTCATTTTTTTCAAAATAATTTTAGACTACCTTCTTAAACTTAACCCAAAATTTATAATTCAGGATTTTGTTGATGTTTCAATTTTTTTCTGTAACATTTTCACCATCGTTGGCATTATTTGCCAATGATAATTGTTGTTGCATTGGTTTTTCTTGTATCGTTGTTGTTGTTACTTCACTGGTTGCTGTTATTATTGTTGTTGTTAATGATGATGATGATGATTGTGATGGTGAGGAGGACGGCAGAGATGGAGATTGATCAGTTTTTAAAGTTTTCGTACTTGTTGTGGGTATCTTCGAACTTTTTTTCCTCCGTTTTTTATTCGACACTTTTAAAGAACAGTTACTACACGTTTTATCTTCTTTATCATCGACCATCATTCCATCTTCTCCGTCTTCTTCTTGTTTTATCTGTCGTTCTTTCTTTTCCAGTTGGACCCACCTGTCATCTAATTTGGCAAGTTTGAGTTTTTTCCGCAATATATTCTGTATACTACCGACACTAATGCCCAAATCAGATGCAAGGTCCCTTACACTTATTCTGGGGTTTGTCTTGATCAGTTTCTCTGTTCGAATAATATTTTGAGGGGTGACAGCATTTGGTTGCATGTGATTACGTTCATCGTCCAAAACGGAGTCACGACCATTTTTAAATCTTTCAATCCAGGTGTAAACGTTACTTTTAGCCAGGCACAAATCTCCAAATTGGATTAACAATCTTTTGTAGATTTCAATGGGTTTAACTTGTTCTTTTGCCAAGAACTTTATTATGCACCGCTGTTCAACGGCACATGAAATCGGCTTGGTTGCTGGCATTATTATGAATTTCCAAACTAAAAACTTCTCTTTCTTTAAAATTGTTGATGTGGAGGGAAAAATCAAAATTCCTGATAGACGTTGAACATAAGCATTTTTTAATACACGGAACAAATCTTCGTAAGTAAAAAAAAAAAGACGGGATCGACGTTTGGAAGACAATAACTGTGCTTGTATCGACAATTTTCATTGGTTTATATTTGAAATAATTTAATCCGGTATCCCCCTCTTACTACGTTACAAAGTTAGAAAACTTGGCGGTGGAAGATGTATCATTATTTTTGATTGGTCAATAAATCCAAGTAGCTATCTCAATACGCACGCTTAATGCATATGTTCACTGTTGTTGTTATTATTATTATTATTATTATTATTAGTTAGCGATAATGTTTTCTTATGAATTAGGTGTTTGATATTTTCTTTATAATGACAGGACGAAGAAAGGGAAGTAAAATGAAAGGTAAGAAAACAAACAAAAATCGTACTGATGCTAATAATATTCAATTTCCCATCGCCCGTACGAATGAGTACACAGTTGAGCAACGAGCAGTGGTTAGTACCTGGGCGCATGAACGACCACATACCAAAGAGAAGATGTCTACTATTCGTAAACGTTTCGAAGAGAGGTTTGGTATTCCAGCACCGCCCAAAATTACAATATTACGCTGGGAGAAGAAACTGTTTACTCTGGGTAGTGTACTGGACAAACCTCGGACGGGTCGTAAGATGAAGAGACAAGACATGTGTGCTGGAGTCGCTGCTTCTTTGCAACAGTCCCCTGGTCAGTCAACCAGGAAGCGATCCTTGGCATTAGGGATTCCTAGGACCACAATGATGCGTTACATCAAGAAAGATCTGGGGTTGCAGAATTTGGGCAGTGAACTTTGTGAAAGGGGTGTTAACACCAGTAGTAGTAAAAATGATGTCGAAAATGAAAAACAGACAGAATATATCGAAGAAGAAGAAGACGACTTAGAGACAGAAGGCAACCCTTTTACATAAAAAAATCTGGTGGAAAAATAGGTGATAAAAAATCTTGAATTAATTTTCAATTTAAGAATATGTAAAAAATAAAAAAAAACCTAATTTATTAAGTAAAATTACAAAATGATTTTAATAAATTTCTAACAAAATAACATGGTAAAAATGATTTTTAAAAATCTTTTTTTATGCCATGGCTGGATATTATTTTGTTAAAAAATTCAAAACTACACAAATTTTTATTTTTACTCTAGGAATCTTGAAAATAACGCAATCACCCTTTTTATTTTATTTTAGATATACGGACGTTTGTGGCTAATGCGGGTTAAAAAAATACATTCATTTACAGCTGGTGTTGTTAATATTTAAATATTTAGGTCCCTCATCCTAATCTTCCAAGAAAATAAAAGGTCAATGTAATTTTGGCACATTTAACAAAGAAATGTTGAACCTAATGTTATTCCGAACAGCGTCAACTCTCATCAATGATGATGAGTAACTTTTTTTCAAAACTTGTAAACAACTTGTTGGCCTTGTGCCAGACTAAGCAGAACTAACCTTTTGTTATCCAACTCAGCTGATTTTTCCTTTAAACTGCTGCAAAAAGAAAAGTAAAAGAAAGAAAGCTTTAAATTATTTGAACAAGTTTATTTTGTGTTTTTCTCATGTTGGAAAAACGTGAATATTTTGTTTAAAAACAGACTGAAAAAAGGATCTAAAATGAACTTTTTTTATTTTCTTTATGAATTTTATTTATTTTTTAATTATTCAAACATTAAATGATTTTCTAAGAACAAAACAAGACATTGATATTTGTTTTTATTTGTTATTTATTTATTTATTTATTCATTTGTTGTTTTTATGAATTTGAAGTTGAATAACTTCGATTGTTTTTTCTAATGAAAAAATTTTTGGTGAGAGTTACTTGTTTATCTTTGATTTCAAAACATTCCACAACTTTTTAAATTTTCTAAATTTTTTTCTCATATTAATTTATATAAAAACCTAATTGGATTTATTAACGAGAACATTTTAGCTTCACTTATAGAACATTGTTTTGGGGGAGAACACGAATTTTGATTCAATCATTATCACAGACAATTTTTTTAAAAAATTTAACATAGTCTGTCTTATTCTTGAATTTTCAATTATGACAAAATACAAACATGTAAATGTTTAATTTGAAATAAAAGAGTTTGTAGTTGCTCAGAATAAGTTTACATACATCTATGATCCTGCCATCAAAAAAAAAAAAAAAAAAAAGCAACGATCGATTGCTTGAAAGATAAACTATTTTAGTTTCCTGTCATGATTTTGTTTATTTTTATTCTTCATTTCATTAATTTGCTTTTTTCTGGGCAAATTGTTTTTATTGGATTTACTTTCTTTTAAATCTTAAAGGTAAATATCAACCCTCTGCTGGAAATGTTTTAAAAGCCTTGAATCTTTTTTTTTTTTTTTTAACTCTTCCACTGTTAGTATCTTTTAAAAATACAAACAAAAATTCGGACTTTTATTTTTCATTGCTAAGTTCCTATTTTTAGTTTGGATTTGCTTGTTGAGATATTGTTATCCGACATTTCTTCATCTCAATGTTTAATCAAGGTTTTTATGAATACTAAAAATAGCTTATTGTGCAGACTGATGAAACTGTTTTTATCTAAAATAATTCCAACCCAAATTTTTGACCCATTTGATAAATTTTCAAATGATCTGTTAGATTTGATTTCCACTGTCAGAATTGAGTATGAAATGGTAGTTGATAATCAGTTTTCTATTGTTGTGAACATTGTTATTTGAAAATGAGACTTTAAAATTTCTCACTCAACGTAAGAATTTCTCTTAGTTGATTGAACAGTTAATCCAGAAAATCATTTGTATTTATGTATTTATCCCAAAACCTCCACTATGAGCAGGATGTGACCCAAAGTCAATTTTTAAGCATAATTTAACAGGTTTGAATTAAGATGTTTCATTTTCCTAGACTGGTTGCTATACCGAGGTTAAAGAACCCAGTCTGTTCTACTATTTATCCATAGCTCGTCGTAGAAAAGTTAGATTCCTGTCTTTCCAAAAGGTATAAACACTATGTGAAATATAAACAGCTTCATCCAGGATTTTAATTCAGGTCGCCATGTCCATTTACTATGACGATATCCGTTACCCTACGAGCATTTTCATGGGAAAATGATTTATATGTAGTCCAGCCAACTTCTTAAGTTAGGTTAGATTTTTGGTACAGCTACTATCACTGGCGAACATTATGAAATTAGTACACTTAGAGGATATTCACCTTGTTTTTTTTTTTTATTTAGCTGTAAATAAACTAATAGAAGATAAGACACAAGACATGTTTTGATAGGTGAACATTCTGTCTTCATAAAATATTGTTTAAATTAATGGAATAATTATTCTTTCATACATGGATTTCACTAATTCAAAACAATATTCTTTATCAAAGTGATTTCAACTTTCTAAATGGCAGTTAACAGATATTTTTTGGTGGTTGGAGTCTTCTCATGGACCATTTTTTAAAATTTCCACTCTAAATTTTCAAATATATTTAAATCCACAATGTTTGCTGGTTATGTCACTGATTTTTATATGCTTTTTCTGGTAAAAAAGTTTTAATTCCTTTGGCTCTGTGATAAGGTGCATTAAAAATGACTTGATCATCATCAAACCTATTTTCTGTCAATGGAATATTGAATGGGTTAATTTCTTAATTATGGATTTTTGAATATGGGGATTGATGTATTGTGGTAGTTGTTCAGTACTGAACTATTCATTCGAGTTGAATGTTGCACTATAGAAATAAATCTGATGAGTTTCGAAGAAGAAAATAAATGAAAATATACATTTAGGGAATGAAAAGAAATTGAGTTCCTATTAATCAACAACTTTCTGAAAGGTTGATGTGCCATAAAACACAAACTACCCAAAATTTGTGCCAATTTATGTTTCTTCATTTTGAATTGACACTTGTGGCTGATTGTTCAACATCATAGAATTGACACTTGTGGCCTAATGGTCAACATTGTAGAATTGACACTTGTGACCTAATGGTCAACATTGTAGAAAATGGACTTATTAAACTGAATTCAAATACTGGATGAGGCTGATTGCATTTTTTTATAGCAATCAGCTATACCTTAGAGAAAGGTATGAATTGAACTATTCTCCTCTTTCTGCTGTGGGTAAATAGAGCAGACTGGGCTCTTTAATCAATCTAAGAGAAGGAAATCTATGAATTTAAACCAATAGTAAACTGCTTCAAAATTGACCTTGTCTCACACCATGCTTGTGGTGAAATAGTTGGATAAATACTGACTTCTTGCACTTTTTCTCAATCCTCAGAGACAATTTCTTTATGTTAGAATGCCACTAGTCTAGGGTCACTGGTTGGACTGTTAAAAACATGAAGTTTTCTGACTTTCTGCATCTTAGGCAATTCTAGTTTAAAAGCAACTTTATTAGTCAAGGCCAGTGTTTTTTGTTTTTTTTGTGTGTGTGTGTTTATATTGGCTGTTAAAGATTCTATTTAAATGAAATTTGAAAATATCTTTGTATTTAATCAACAAGTTGGATTGTCCCACAACTAATGGAATGGGTGAATCTCCATGATGTAGTGGCTAACGAGCTGTACTATGACATCATAGTAAGTGAGTTCAAACTCCAGTCTTGGTATTGCATTCAATACCCTTGGGAAAAGTATGAACCTCCTTATCTCCCCATCCCAGCCATGGGTTAAATAGTACCACTATTGTTCTACAAACATAGCTTTGGTATTAAAAAGCTCAAGAAAGTTGATATGTCATTAAAAGCAAAGAAACTAAACCAAACCAATCTAAGATATATAAAATTTTATTTATGTTGCTTTTGAACCCTCATAGTTAGATTTGGCTTCATACAAATATACTTGAGTTTGTTTCGAAAAGTGAGAGAGTATTGTGAATATTGAAATTAGAAAAGCAAAAGTGATATTATTCTATAATCCCTGTAAAATGATTATTTCTGCTGAAAACTAGAATTGAAGAAAAGAAGAGACAAATTTAATTGTAATTGAAATGATATCCCACAATCATTGAATACCTAGAGTTCTGTATACAATACAATATCACACTTCATCCTCAGAATATTATGTAGACAAATCATAGAATTAATTCTATGTATTTACTAAACCTAGATCAGTGATTTCTAAACTTTTTAATATGACAGCTACATCATATATTTTACATGTTTTAGTTGGACAAAGAAAAAAATCCCTTTTATAAATGAATGAATAAAATTCAAATTTTACTTTATATTGATCTTGTAGTTTCAGTAGATTTAAATTATAACAAATGAAATGTGTATTAAGTATCATATAAATTGTTATTGTATATTTTTGTATTAGTGTTTAATAGCAATACTTGAAATCATTTAACTTTGTGCAAACAAATGAGCTCTTCTAAAAATAATGTTACCTACAAACTATTTGTTTACAAATCTCTCTCTCTCTCTCTCTCTCTCTATATATATATATATATATATATATATATATATATATATATATATATATATATATAAAAGAATACAGGATTAAATAATTTGCAAGGGTTGATATGACATTAAACTAGATAACCTAATCTAACCATAAAATCATATATATATATATATATATATGTGTGTGTGTGTGTGTGTGTGTGTGTGTATACATATAAAAGGATATGGGATTAAATAACATGCAAGGGTTGATATGACATTAAACCAAATAACCTAATCTAATGATGGGCTTATAAATCAGGAACGCCCCCATAGTGTTCAGGATACTGAATGACAGCGTCCTGGAGACATTCTTAGCAAGCCAAGAATTCAGTGCCCCAAGGGTAATCAGATAGCTACATGGACAAACTTAGACTAGGAGCTTTCTTTTTTGCTCACCACCTATCTTAAGGGTCCCATTGATCAACAAATAATATCTTCCTGCAGAGTTATATATGATGTTTGTCTGGAATGGTTTGGTGCAGTAATGCATAAAAAAGATAAAACCAAAGGAAAACAACTGAATAGACAACAAATACAGAAGGGAAAAGTAAGATCGGAACAAAGAATGCTGAAGCACTGATTAAAAGAAGCCCCAATTCATGAGAGGTTGGAACTTCAGAACTTTGAAATGATATTCAAAAAAGGATTTTGGTGATCTCCAGAGCTGAAAATCAGAGAAAACATCGAAAGAAAAGGCGTCAGGCTCGGAGAGCATTCAACTCAAATCCTTATGCTTTCACGAAAAAACTTTTCATGGAATCAAAGAGGGGCAAACTTGATGTACTGAAGGAGGAAGTCGAGAATCACTTGAGAATGACATACTTGGATGATTTAAACGGTATCCCAAGAGACTTACCAAAACCCCAAGATCCAATGGTAATGTTTGATGATAGTGGGATAAAACCTGCGTAGGTAGTGCCCCGGGCATGAATGGGATATTGTACAAGTTATATAAAAACTGCCTACGTGTCCTCAGGAAACTCACTGTCCTCCTTCAGCAGGTTTGGAAGAAGGGTATTGTACCACAGGAATGGTGTCTGGCTGATAGTATTTGGATACCAAAGGAAATGCAGTCAAAAGGTATCACAAATTTTTGCCCAATATCCCTCCTAAATGTAGAGGGAAAATATTTTGGGGAGTTCTTGCTCACCGTATGACAAACTTTCTGATGAGCAATCATTATATAAATTCATCTGTCCAGAAAGCTGGGGTACCTGGCTTCTCTGGATTTGGAATATTCACAAATGATATGGAACTCAATACTTTCAGCCAAAAAGGACAAAACAGAACTACATGTAATCTGGCTTAATCTTACCAATGCATACGGTTCAGTTCTGCACCACTTAATCTGAATGGCTCTTGACTTTTTCAACTTCCCTAGCAAGGTTAGGGAAATCATAATGAAATATTTCAATTCAGCCTTCATGAAATTTACCATTAAAGATTATACCACTAAGTGGCAGGCACTTGAAATTTGCATCATGATGGGTTGTGTGATTTCCCCACTTCTTTTCGTTTTGGCCTCGGAATTCATATTACGAGGTACAGCAAATATGTCGAAAGGAGTGAGGAAAAATGAACATCTGACTCTTCCTCTTTCCAGAGCTTTCATGGACGACATCACCATTGTCGTCCCATCCAAAATTGCTGCCGATGGCTTACTACAAAGATATTATAACCTTTTCACATGAGCGAGAATGAAGGCTAAGCCGAAGAAAAGTCGAAGCCTATTGTTAATCAGAGGATCTGTCAGAGAGATCCATTTCAAAATTGGGTGTGATATGATCCCAACAGTCAGGGAGAAGCTGGTAAAGAGTCTCGGACGTCTTTATTCAATCCCACTGACTGATTGTCATTGCGATACAGAGGTCCTAAAAGTAACCTCGAAGGATCTTAAATCAGTTGACAAAACTTGTCTACCCGGAAAGATGAAGGCTTGGTGTTAACAACATGGTCTGCTACCATGTCTTTTGTGGCCCTTACAGATGTATGAGATTGTGCTATCTAATGTTGAGCAGATTCAACAGTATAGCAACAAAGACTTGCGTAAGTGGCTTGGAGTCCCTCCTTGTTTTTTGAAAGTGGGTTTATATACCAATTCTGGAACCCTACAGTTCCCAATGTCTTCACTGGTAGAAGAATTCAAAATTGGGAAGACTCAGCTGATGAGGTCATTCAGAAGGCGTATCCAGAAATAAAATCATGTACAAAGTGGTGGCCTGTTAAGGTCACCCAGGAGGCACAATGCAGCCTACGAATCAAAGACATCATAGGCATCACTCAAACCAATCGAGCTGGGCTGGGTAGCATGAGCAACAAAGTATTCTCCAAAGTGGACCCAAAGGGAAAAAGAGACATGGTGAGTGAAGAAGTTTGGATTTTTGAGGAGGAGCAAAGAACAGCCAGTGCTGTTACTCAGGCCAAACAATGGGCTTGGACAAAATGGAATGATATCAAACCAATTGAATTATCGTGGAAATCCTTAATTGCAATGGAACCACTGGCGATATCATTCCTTCTTCACTCTACTTATGATCTCTTACCAAATGCATCCAACCTAAAATTATGGGGATATACCAATTCGGATCTGTGCTTTTTGTGTAAAAGTGATTGGGGTACTTTGCGCCATGTACTATCTTCATGTTCACAATCGCTTCAGATGTACACATAGCGACATAACAAGGTGTTGGAGGTGGTAATAGAGTTGTTAAGAGCACAATGTGAGACAGTAAACCAGCAACCTGTCACAGCCAAGGAATGCATAATTCAGTTTCATAAGGAAGGTGAATGCCCTGTGAGGAAACAAAAAAATTCCAATATGAAGCTACTGAATGGAGCTAATGATTGGAAAGCTTCAGTAGATCTCAAGACATCTCTACAATTTCCAGTTCACATTATTCAAACAAAAGCGGCCAGACATGGTTGCATGGTCCGATTCAAAGAAGAGTGTCCTCCTCATAGAATTGACTGTCCTCTGGGAAGAAAACTGGGAAGAGGCACATGAGCAGAAGAAAAACCAATACAAGACACTGCATGCCGACTGCGTTGAAAAAGGGTTGGATATGCCATGTGATTCCTATTGAGGTTGGTTGTCGTGGTTTTCTAGGAGACTCAGTCATTTTGTTTCTTTCAAAAATAGGAATCACTGGTCGCAGTTTGAAAGTTGCCTCAGACCGTCTTCAGGCTACAGTGCAATATGCATCAATTTCGATTTGGTCAAGAGTGAAAAGTCTTCAGCATGAATGAAATGCATGCAGAACCACCATTCCTATGTGATTACGTAACATCAGGAAATGGTTAATAATGACATCAATGGTCGGAAGTAAACTCATTTTAAAAATCACAAACTGCACTAAAAATGAAGATGAATGTACAATGTAATTTTTCCTTTTAGTTGATCTGGTGTATATATATATATATATATATATATATATATATAAATAAAATTTTTTTTTTAAATACCCTGTCTGGTGGCAAAAGCAGCTTGGCACCGCCAGGAGTGGCAGTACCACCTTGAGCTACAAAAACTGTGTTATCACTCCTGGTTGGTGGCTGATGAGGGCACAGTATCACACGTGCTTTTACATATTGTATGATGAAAAAAAATTTAACCATAAAATCATATATATATATATATATATATAGTGTATCACAAAAGTGAGTACACCCCTCACATTTCTGCAGATATTTAAGTATATCTCTTCATGGGACTATACTGACAAAATGACACTTTGACACAATGAAAAGTAGTTTGTGTGCAGCTTATATAACAGAGTTAATTTATTTTCCTTTCAAAATAACCCAAAATATAACCATTAAAAGCTAAACCCCTGCTAACAAAAGTGAGTACACCTCTTAGGGAAAGTTGTCAATATTAACATACACCATGTCAACTGTCAATATTTTGTGTTGCCACCATCATTATCCAGAACTGCCTTTACTCTCCTGGGCATAGAGTTTACCAGAGCTTCTCAGGTAGCCACTGGAATGCTCTTCCTCTCCTCCATGATGACATCGCAGACTTGGCGGATATTTTTAGATGTAGTACAGCTGGTTTGAATTTTCTTTCTCCAAGAGTGATTGCTTTCCAATGCTAAAGCACCCAGTCTATCCTAATACTTACCCATAGCTGTGGAGGGGAACAAATGTATTCATGCCCTTTCTAAGGGCATTAGCATAAAATGAAATGCAAACAGCCTTGTCTATATTATTTAAACTTAGGTCACCAATTCAATTTCCTCCAATGATAAATGTATGCATCATGTATGAGGTAGTTTTGTCAGCTATTTGATGTAGAAAGGATTTAATACCATTTGGATTGGTTTCTGTGTTTAATGGCATATTAATGGGTTATGTCATATAACCAAAGTCATCCTTGTAGAAGAATAGTAGTAGTACTATTTAACTCATAGTTGGAGGTGGAGGTGGGTCAGGCTAAGGGAGATCACAACTTCCTCAAAAGTGAATGTAGCAGGACTGGAGTTGGAACTCATGACAATCTCCAACACACTTGTCATTTCACCATGGAGACGCCCCCACCAAATCATTTGACAGCAGAATGAATATATATATATATATATATATATATATATATATATATATATATGTATATTATTCATTAAATCTATATATACACACACACACACACACACACACACACACACACACACACACACATATATATATATATATTATTCATTAAATCTATGTATATATACATACATACATACACACCCACACATATATATATATATATATATATATATATATATATATATATATATATATTAAAAGTATATTTAATATATCAAATATATACATATTCATTTATACATATGTATTTGTTTATTAGATATATATGTAATGTTTATTAAATATATATTTAATATTTATATATATATATATATTAGGGTAGGTCGATTTTGGAACTGTAAAAAGAATAATGTGGTGAAAGTTGCAAAATAACATCAGAAATTACCCCACGAAATATTTTTTTCCAAAATTTTGTATTTTTTTGCGAAATCGCATTTAAAGACATAATATTTTGTGATTTTAGTCGTGATATCGGTGACGCTGGAAACCTGTATCCATAAAACTAAAACTGAGACTAAAGGAAAATTAAATAATAAAATTTATTAAATAATTGATATTTTAAAGTTTATCATCCATTTTCATATTATGTTTAATTAAATGACCAAAAACAAAAATGAAATACATTAAAATATATAGTTTAAAATACAAATAACGACTTACTAAACCTCGTTTTATTTACTGGATATTTTTTCGGCTTCCACCGGTGGTAAATATCTCTCCGGAGTACTTCGGTTTGTTTATGTTTTTTACCCTTATAATTAACGCAAATATATATATTTCGCAAATTAGACATACTATTAAAATATTTAAAAATTTTATAATTATTGTAATTTATTTATATTTTAAAATTTAGTGCTTTTTTAAGTGAAAAGTCGGTTTACGAGTTAATTTTGGAACTAAACAGTACAATACTGTTGTTTGGTAAGTAAACATTATTACTTTTTTAATGAATTTCGAAATTTATTTACAATTTCTTTAAAACATCTTCATGTATTTTCAGACAATATATATATATATTCTTTTTACAGATATATTGATTAAAAAATGGCTGGAAAAAACACTGGAGTTTCCACTCGAAATAAAGGTGCAATTAAATTTTCAGGTTTACCATCACCATTGGATAAAACTGAGCCACGAACTTGTCGAAAAATAATTCAATACAGCTATATTTTAATGAACACTTATCCCCACCTTTCTTGTTTAGGTATTTCTAAATTAATAGCAAAGGACGTGATAGATATTTGGAAGGCTGTCAACCCTTTGTTAAAGGAAATTAGTGTTGTCAACAAGGTGAAAATTCTATGCTTTCAGAAGGCAAAGCAAATAAGTTGGAAACATCTACCTGCTGCCCAAATAGAATTCTGGAAGGAAAAGTTGGATACATTTTTTGATATATCATCATGTTCGTGCAACCTGCCAATTTTAAGTTGTGACAATATTAATGTCAAATGCACCAAAGAAAATTGCCAGACTAAGCACATCATCTGCACTTGTCCTCTGACAAAAAAGCCAATAAAAAAGTATGAAGATATCCCCACCAATAGCTTCAACATTATATGTTCAAGGTGATTCTTCCCATTCTCACTCATCTTCTCCAAGTGATGAAACAGGATTATAAACAGCTAGATAGTCCTCTCCAAGTGCCTTATAACCTCACAAAAATTCCAAGGTATGCTATTGAGTTAGTTAGGGGTGATATATTTTCTAATCTTGGAGCCAGCCTTGCCTATGCCTTGCTCTTGGATTTGAGGGCTATTGGCCTTTTTATCCCTAATATAGACATAAAGAATATCTATATGGATAAATATAAAATAGAGCAAAGGCTAAAGTGAAAACAAATGCCTATGAAAAGCATAATGAAAATGTGGAGAATCTTCTTTGTTTGGGAGTTGATGGGAGGAAAAAGACACTCTACACTACAAGGAATCAATGGAGGATAATGGAAGTAAAATTATGAAAAAAGCCAAAGGACCTGAATGCCACTTGACAATCACAAAGGAGACACCAAATGAGAGTATATATTTGACTCTCAGGGTTCTTCCTGATATTGGTGCAACTGGTACACTATTAAGGCTGTCCTTGTTGACAACACGAATACAAATACAGGCTGTGAAGGTGGACTTGTTACACTTTTAGAAAAAAAATAAAAATAAATCTTCACAAAATTGGTTGCTCCTTACATCAAAATGAACTTCCATTTAGAGCTCTATTCAAACATTTAGATGGGACCACAAAAAGCCACACTGTTGCTCCTTACATCAAAATGAACTTCCATTTAGAGCTCTATTCAAACATTTAGATGGCACCACAAAAAGCCACACTACATTCAATGGTCCATTGGGTAAATTATGTGCAAATGATTGCCATAATTTACCCCAAAAATCTTTTTCAGTTGTTGAGAATCCCCTGGAGTTTCATTTTGGAATGAAAGATATGGATAGCCTTAGTAGTGACCAAAGACTACTCTATGAATATACAGTTGGTATTTCTAGAGGTAAGGCGGACCCTAGATTTGCATCGTGGAAAATTGGTCCATTAAACCAGGCAAGGTGGTTAACTTTGGCCATCAGGCTCATGTGCCTATGGACTCGTGGGGCATATCCACAGAATCTTTCGACCAAACTATATAGTTTGATAAATTTTATTGTGAATGTTTATGCTATTTGTTGGTTTGATATAAAAAAAGTAACAAGTTCCATCACCAGCAAATTTATATTTACAATATGATTGACAGGATACGAAAGAAACCAATTGAGGTTCAAAGGATTACATTAAAAAAACTCCAGTATAATGCCTTGGCATTACTTCTGGAGAATGTCTTATTTTCAATGGTGAAATTTGATGAACCTGAAGTGAGAGAAGAGGGTATAAAAAGAATTTTGGCCATTAGGTACGTTTATATTTATTCATACAAAACTGGTTGAAGCACTTGTGCCAATTTATTGAAACATTTTAAAGATTACATCTGATTTCACCAGATATTATTAAAGCAGAACAAATTGCATTTAAAAATTAAACTCAAATTATTTTTTATATTCTTTCAGAAGAGGGAAGCCAGTTAAGAAAAATTTTTAAAAGATCCCAATGATCAACTTTAAAGCTGTGCACTGGACTGATTTAATTGATTTGTCAGTAAATGGAGTCGGTGAGCCACCACTCACACTAGACTTTTCTGACGATGAATTACAGAATTCATTGTTAACTGGTGAAAAAATTAACTTGCTAGATTTCCCTTTACATTCCCAAGGTGTGGAACGGACAGTTAAGTTAGTAACGGAGGCTTCTCAATCTGTGTATGGCTTTGAAACAAGGCACCAGCACATACTTGCAAAAGTTTTGTGCCAACAATTGAGACCAGCATTTTCATCTAAGGGCTCATATATGGAACTATTTGATTCCATATATTAAAAATTATTAAACAACTATTTGTTTTTCCATATTTGTTTATTTGTTGTATTTCAATTCATATCAGGAAAAAGTTTTTTTTTCAATATATTCGAATATTACTGCTTGAATAATAGCATTTTAGATTCGACACAGGTAAAGCAGGGTGGGGTAGGGGTTCAATTTTCAATTTGAAGTTTTGTTATAATTTATTTATTATATTTCCATAAAATAAAATAAGATTTCCTAATTTAAATACTGAAATTGTTTGGTTTTTACATCAATATTTAGGCCAAATCTGGCAAAATCAAGGACTTTTCAGTCCGTGTTTATTCAAAATCTTTCATGCCAAATTAGCAAAAAACCGTTGAAGATTCAGATCTAATTTTTGGTATGAGTATTTAATAGGTATATACACAACTTTCAATGCATTATTCTTTTTGATATTTAAAAAAAAGTGAAAAATCAACCTACCCTAATATATATATATATAAGTTACCGACTTTAGTTGAGGGTGACCTAAAGGCTCCCTTTTTAATAGCTACTACACCGAGGTATAGAGGAGGTTGCTACTCCATTCCCTGGATTGCTCCATTTTACCCTTGATCTGTACCTTATAATGTTGAGTGTTAAGCAAGGCAGCACCAAGTACTATTTTTTCAGTCTTTGGTATGACTCGACCTGTGGTTGTCCCCGGTCTGCTGGACCATTGGTGAACACTCTACTCATCATGCCAATGGCCTTGTGTATGTATATATATATATATATATATATATATATATATATATATTTATAGTTTATTAAATATATATATATATATATATATATATATATATATATATATATATATATGATCTATTAAATACATATTCATATTGCCCAGTTGGCTGGGGCTGTAGAATACACCGACTGCTTCTCTGCAGAGGGGTAAGACCCCTCCCCAACGAGTGTCCTGGATATGACACTAAACAATCTGATGGTGAGGTTCCAGCAATACTGGAGCTTTGGGGAATGCGGAGTACCCCTTCATTGCCATCGCTCCCAGGTCCACTCTGGCCCGGATTGGTAGCACCTGATTAGGGTCCTATCTATGGCTTAAATAGAACTAAACAGTGGTTAGAGTTTACTGTTTTTATACATTTAAACTGTGTATTTATGCTGAACTGAATTGTTTAAAATAGAACTGTTTTGACATTAAAACTGTGTACTTATGCTAAACTGAATTATTTGAAATTGAACTGTTTTTGACATTGAAATTGTACTTACACTAAACTGAATTGTTATATATAACTGCTTAAATAGTTTGAAATAGAAGTGTTTTCGACATTTAAACTGTGTACTCATGCTAAACTGAATTGTTTTAAATAGAATTGATTATTTACATAAAAATGGATTTGGCGTTAAATAACCTACAAAGGTTGATATGCCATAAAACCCACCAAACCAAACCAAACCAAACCAAACCAAACATATTCATATATATTTATTTATGATTTATGTAATATAATAGGAAAAATATACACCCTCTGGGTGCAAATATATAAGTTTTAATGTAATAGAATATATTGAATTAGGCTAAAAAAAGGTATATAAAAGCACATATAAAGTGGTTACACTTATTCTTCTTTCAGTTTAATTGATTTTATATAAAATTCTACATTGTTAATATTTGAGAAACAATATTAGAAATCAATAACAGAAAGTAATTATTTTATAAATCTGGTTTTGTTAAAACCAAAATGCAAATTATCTACACCATTATAACACGTAAAACTTTATTTATAATGATACATAATGCACATTAAGGGATTTTAACAGCTAGAATTCATCCCAGGCCAAATCAATAAAATCGGAAATTCTGTAGAAGATATGCAATTGCAATTAGCATAGCAGACGGTAAATGTAGTCAGTGGAAGGAAGAATATTTTGAGAGCAAAACTAAAAGCTACCAGCCAAAAAGAAAGATTTTTGAAGTGGAAAAAGCATTTCAAGTATTCTTCATGGAAACCCTTCTGAAATTACAGATTTATCTATTGAAGAAATCAATGGCCAGCTAGACATCAAACTTAGACACTTTATGGAGGGTGAACTTCTAGTTGTAAAAACAAAAGCAGAAAAACTGCAGACCTCAATGAAATACCTCCTAAAGTATAGAAAACAAGGAAATTTGATAACATTTCTTTGATTATGTAATGCCGTGTATAAACAAAATACAATAGAGAAACGAATGAAAAGTTGCATCGTCCCCTTCTTCAAGAAAGGCGACTTTGGAATCACTAAGAACTACAGAGGCATAACTCTTACTGTCATCAAAGCAGTACGTGCAAAAAATCTCCATGCGGCACCTTTATTTGTAAATTTCTCCAAGGCATCACAAAAGGAAAGATAGAGTAAATAGTCCTTGCATTTGGTTTCCCCAAAGAAATTGTGACCGATACTATGATGTTCTATCATCATCATCATCATATCGCGCTGGTAGCACGGATATCCCTGACCCTCTCTCGCCACTCCTCCCTATCGTTCATCGCCCTAGGTAGGTCTTCAGGACAACATCCCGTATCCTCACATAGCTGCTGAATGTATGTTCGTGCTGGTCGTCCTGCTTTTGCACGGCCATGTGTGGGGGTCCATAAGAGTACATCTCTTATGAGTTCGTCCCTGCTTCTCCAGCAGTGTCCTGCATGTCTGGCTCGTCTAACTTGAATAGTTTTCGTGATAGGGGGCAGGTGGCCGTACAGTTGGTGTCTTGTGGGGTGTTGCCGCCAGGACTTGTTTAAGATTGCACGTAGCATTCTTGTGTAATTGCCGTCTAGCTTCTTCTCCAGCCGTTTTGTTAGCGTCCATGTAGTGCAGCCATATAGCAGTATCGATGTGACCGCTGCCTGGAAGAAACTGCGTTTCATTTTATCGGTTAGGTCTGATTTCCAAATAATCGATAACCTATTAATAGCTGTCCATGCTTTCGCTAACCTCGTTTCAATGTCCTTTTCGGTTGATTCGACGCTGCTTCCTAGGTAAGTGAATTTGTCTACTAGTTTAAGAGGGGTTCCTTCTAGAGTGGAGATGTCCCCCGTTTGATTATAACACATATATTCCGTTTTGTGTGCATTAACATAGAGGCCTATGTTTGCTGCTGCTCGTTCCAAACTATGCAGTAGTGTTTTGGCTTGGTCAGGTGTATTTGCCAGTATCGCTATGTCATCGGCGTAGTCGGCGTCGGTAATTGTTGTTGTGGGGTACCTTCTGCTTCTTTTCTTCATCAGTTCGAAGCCATTCTCTTTGATTTTGTCAATCGATGTTCTAAGTACATAGTCTAGACAAATGATAAAGAGGTACGGAGCCAGCGTGTCCCCTTGAAGTACTCCTGCTACAATGTCGAAGTATTCTGTGTCTCCATCTGGTGATCGTACTTTTACTTTAGTGTTTCTATAGAGAATCGTTATTGCCGCTACGGTTTCTTTAGGTATGCCGTACACTAGTAGAATTTGTTCCATCTTTCCTCTGTGAATGGAATCGAAAGCCTTGGTAAGGTCAACAAAAATTAATGTCGCTTGTAGGTTTTTTGCCCGTACACCTTCAAGGATTCTACGGATGGTTAATATTTGTGAGGTCGTGGATCTATTGATGTTCTATAAAGACACAAAAGCAACAGTACACTCACCTGATGGCAACATTGATTTGATCTGCCTAGATTACAAACTATGAATGTTAATAGATCTAATGAAAGAAAAGAGTTTCACATTAAAAAAAGGCAAAAAGCAGATGATATCCTGCAGAAATTATGACAGATGCAGACTACACAAATGATCGAGTACTTCTTGTAAATACACCTGCACAAGCTGAATCTCTATTGCATCAATATGCATTAGCCTCTATGTGAACACAGATAAAACAAAGTTCATGTGTTTTAAACAAGATGTAACCGTTTCCATATTAAAGGGAAAGCCTTGAAAATTAGTATGCCAGTTCACATACCTTGGTAGCAATATCTCATCTACTGAAAGTGATACCAATATACCCATAGGAAAGGCATGGTTTGCTATTGACAGGCTATCAATTATATGGAAATCTGTTCTTTCTGATAAAATAAAATGTGAAATCTTCTAACCTGTAGCCATGTCTCTACTACTGTTCATGGACTCTCATGAAATGTTTGCAGAAAAAACTAGATGGGAAATACACAAGAATGCTGTATACTGTTCTGAACAAATAATCAAAGCAGGATTTTACAAAACAGCAGCTATTTGTTCACTGAGCTCTTATCTCTCAAAGCATCAAAGTAAGATAAACAACACATGTTGGCTACTGCTGAAAAAGTTGAGATGAACTCATAAGCAATGCTTATAGGTAAGTATATATTCTGTGTTTTTGTGTGTCTGCCTGGGTGTTCATGTCCAAATATGTGCATATACTTTTGGGTGTTTTTGTTTTTTTCCTTTATTACTCTTCTCCGACTAAATAATCTATGATAGCTTATATGTCATAAAGTTCAACTGACAATCTCTCTCCCTGAGTTCTGTTTAACATAGTTTTGAATTTATCTATGAAGTTTTTTCTTTTATTTGGAGTAATGTGTTGTTGTCAGTTTAGTATATTGGCATTATTTTAAACATTCCATTACTGCATTCATAAAGGTATTTTAAAACATAATTTTCTGTTTTCTGGTAATCTAATATTACTTCTATGTAAGGATATTCTGTTATTTAGCACTTGCATTGACCCTACATATACTTTTTTACACTTGCAACATTTGATTACGTAGACTACATTTTTTGAATAGCAGCTTAAATTTTTATCTATTATGAAGGTCATTTGGGGGTTCATACACATGTATGGTATATACACATACATGGACTTGAACACCCATGTAGATACAAACACACAGAATACACTCTTGCTGAAAAAAAGGAGAGAGAGAAAGAAATAACATCTGTAGAGACTAAAGTTTTTCAGGAACAATTAACTCGAGTTGGATGTTCGCAGACACAAATCTTGGAATCAAAAAACCACAACCTTATCAAAACAGTCACCTCTGTAAAATCCAAAAGTAACATTCAAATCGACCATTTACTTCCTGAAGATGACTTAAAAGGTCAGAAACACATGTTGGAGAAAAATAAATAACCTAAAAGCAAATTCACTTGTGAACCTATTGATCTTAAAGTATTTACTTTTTTCTCTCATTGGACCAGCAGGAAAAAGTTATATATAAATATATATATATATATATATATATAAAGCAATTAGAACAAACAATTACCTACATATACTTTTCTGTTTACACCTTTTACATATGTTAAATCCCTCAGCTAATGATGCCATCATACTCCTCCTAAAAAAAGATACCTTTTGGCAGCCACCAGGTTCCTTTAATTAACCCAAAAATGCTCAAAGAGGATTAACTACTCCAGAAATTAAAAAAATCTAAAGTTCCAAGAATCTCCTTCTGTTGTATTTTGACCTTCAACCCGGCCAAAAATGCCATTCCAAGGTGATGCACCAGAAGGAAGTGACACATTCTAATGGCAGTTATGAGAGGAAATTGCGTGGGCGGAAATTGGCTGATGAAATGAGTCTATGAGTGTACCATGGGAATTTGAGTATATGAGTGTACCATGGGAATTTTTTACCTCGTCCAGGTAAAAAATTCCCATGGTACACTCATAGACTGATGCACAGGAAGAGAGTGACCTGTGAACTGCATGACAGTTATTTCTGCTTGATGACGATCCAACATGCGATCCCAAAAATCGAGTAGGCGACTGAGTGGGCGTTGAACTATTATATAACTCAGTCAAGACAGAAGTCAGTCAGTTCCAGTTAGAGTTGGAGACGGAGTTGGACGAGATGTGGTAGGTAAAGCTACATCAGGCCTTGGGGCCTTGGGGCCCATGATGAGTTGCAGTTAGAGATTGGACGAAGTTATAGACGAGATGTTGTAAGGAAAGCCATACCAGGCTGAAAGGGCTCGGGGCCCCCGATTGAGTTGGGGTGCAGAGAAGTTGCTGATAAGATGTAGCAGATCACCCAGCAGAGTGGGCCTCTGGTTGAGCAGCCCTGGAGAATGAGAAAGACACAATGTTGACGGCCATAAGAGTGGGGGTCAAAATATTGAAGTTTCTGTTCGGTCACCAGCTCCCTCTCACACGCAAACCTTGAGTAACCCTTTTCGAACCCTTACAATAAAGTGAGAGGTACATATATTTATAAAGAAATCTTCACTCGTCTTTTATCATTGTGTCGTTGTGATTCTTTCTGCATGAATTTGCATATGACAATACAATACTTCTCTACATAAATCCCCACCGTCATATAATACTAATAATTACTGAAATAAATAATCCACACTCATTGTCTTTGGATGCTGACTGGATATTACTGATATATATTTATATATATATATATTTATATATTTGATGGCAAATTGCCACAAAAGTTGCAAATGCAACTGTATTGAAGAGAAAGTTACTATAATTAATTTTAAGGACCCTTGACTACTACTCAATAGATGTACTGAGCTAATATCTAAATGTAGACATAAAAGTAAGTTTAAATCAACTTGATTGAAAACTATTTAAAAGGGAGCCTTCGGGTCACCCTCGACTATGGTCGCCAACTTTACTTTTACATCTTTGTCACTGGTGTTCAACTGATGTCTTTATCTCATCACTTCTTGCTGTCAACTCCTGAAAGGATAAAAGTTGTCCCCTCACTTCCGGCTGTTGTGTTGGTGGGAGGGACATCTGCCCACTCGCTTTGTGCATGTGTATGATATTGGACCTCCAGTTGTCCCTAGTCATTTTTAATTACCCGAATGCCTTGGCTTTCCTATTTGGAGACTACTGTCTGCTTTATTTATTTATCTAGTTTCAATTTTCTATGAGCTTTCAGTTATGTTATACAGCGAAGTATGTTTTAGTTAAAATAATGTTCACAAATGGACTCAAAATGGACTTGCCACAACGAGTCAGAGTCAAAAAGACATTATGGAGTAGAAACAAACAGATTCTCTGACAAAATAAAAGTTTTTTTCTGATTGATGTATTAATTTCAGTTGGAATTAAATATTTATATTTTTGTTAACTTAAGATTATCAAAGAATACAGATATGAAAGTAACATTTATTTCAGTAATTAATTGAAAACTATTGCTTGGGACTCTATGTAGTGAACTTACTGGGTTAATGAAGGCTTTATTTGTCTCTGCCTCCCATCAGACAGGACTTGACACAAAGTCAATGACCCAAAGGTCGACAAAGTGGGGATTAGGAGAGAGGAAGGTCAGGCACGAGCTGAGGCTTGAACCCTGCTGGACTTTGCTGGTCATTGGCTCACTTAGTGCAATGTGAGCCGGATGAGCCTACCTGGACATGGACCTAAACATGGGCCCAGGCACAGAAGCCTGATTATAGCTTAAACTGGACAATGAGGCCCAGTGCTATACTTGCTGGTCAATGACTGGGTGTATGGAGGCCTTTATAGCATTGGAGTAAAGTTCGTATTAAGATTTGTTAGCTTCTTTTAGCTGTTTTTGGCCACTACTAGTTGGAGGGTGGGTGGCTGGAACCCTCATCATCACCCAATGAGATATAAATAAAATAAACATAGTAACAATACATTAGTAAAAAAACACCTAAAAATGCGGAGGTGTCCTTGTGGTGTAATGGTTAAAGCACTGGACTGTGGGATTGTAGTACACGAGTTCTAACTCCAGTCGCACTATTACGTTCACTTTCAGGCAAATATCCTTGGGAAAGGTATGAACACCCTTATCCTCCCAGCTATGGGTTAAATAGTACCACTATTATTCTTCTAGGAGAATGGCTTTGGTATTACAAAGAAATCAAACCAAACCAAACCTAAAGATGCTAAAAGTTCAGTGGGGTTAGTAGCCCGAATAACCTCAAGACCTAACACGTGGGAATAAGAAAAAAAAAAATCTAGTTTACAGGCTTAAATTGTACAAAAATTTCACTGGCTATGACAAACGTGCAACTTGGAGTGAGTCAACAAATGATGCACCTATTTTTCTAGGTCCCAAATGTCTTTATTGTTTTACTCCCTTTCTTTTTTTGTCTAAACAATTTTTAAAAAATTTTTAATACATACTGTTAACCATATTTGCTGATCTCATCCCCAGAAGAAGCATGTATGTCATCTGAAGAGGTGAAGATAATATTCTTTGTCAAAATAAATTTATAATGGCACTTTCACTGTGGTTAAGTTTTCTTCCAGTTACATTATATATATATATATATATATATATATATATATATATATAATACACGAGAAGTTACTGCATAAATTTCAATTTATATATTTGGGACTACTGTCTTAAAATATAAAACGTCTAAAAATCAAAAAAAAAAAAAAAAAAATGGATCCACACCAGAACTTAATAATTCTTTGATGCAGTCTTCCAGAAAATGTAATTAAAATTCATTGAGAACTTTTAGAGATATTGTACATTGATAACCTCTGAACAATTGAATTGGCAGAGGTAATGGTTTAATTTGTATTTTTTGCTCATGAGACATAATAAATTCTGTATTAAGTGAGACATAATCAAAAAAACATAACTGATCAGAAGCTAATTAGGAAATTCAGTTGTAGTTCAATAAAAATTTCTGATAAAATTTGAATGAAAATTTGAAATGTGTTGCTGTTCACATTATGCTCAAGAATATTAATTTTGTTTCCTTAACAGCCTGAATTCTCCTGACTCTTTCTCACCATCTGTATTTATTGGTCATCACTCCTGACGTGTTCTCCAGTTAGCATCCAGTGTCTGCACTGAGCTGATGAATGTAAATGTTTTGCTGGTTGACCAACACTGGTGTATCCATGTGTAGGAGTCCATAGAAGAATGTCATATGAGTTTGGCCTTACTTTATCAGCCATGCCTAGCATGTCTAGCTTGTCTTACTTGGATGGTTTGTGAGATGGGAGTTAAGTGGCCATACAGCTGCTGTTTTGTAGGGTGCTGCTTTGAAGATTTATTCAAAATAGCATTCGCATCTAACTTTTTCTCCAGGCTTTTTGTGGTGTGCAACCATACAATAGTACTGACATGACTCCAGCTTAGAAGAATTCCAGTTGAACATTTCTGTTATAAGTTTTAGAAACAGATGCATGGATGGCTTTTAAAAAGCACTTCAAATACGATCTTCAATTTGGTTGTTTGGTTGTTTAGGTTTTATGACATATCAACCTTTGTAGGTTATTTAACGTCAAATTCATTTTTATGCAAATAGTCAGTTCTACTTCAAACAATTCAGTTTAGTATCAGTACACAGTTTAATTGTCAAAAACATTTCTATTTCAAGCTATTCAGTTTATTCAAACAGTTCTAATTCAGCCAATTCAGTTTAATATAAGATAGTTTTTGTCCACACACTGTTAAATGTCAAAACAGTTCTATATGAAACAATTCAGTTTAGCGTAAGTACAGTTTCAATCTCAAAAACAGTTCCATTTCAAACAATTCAGGTAGGCTTAAGTATGCAGTTTAAATGTAAGTACTGAGTTTAATTGTCAAAAACATTTCTATTTCAAGCTATTCAGTTTAGTCAAACAGTTCTAATTCAAACAATTCAGTTTAGCATAAGTATGCAGTTTAGTTCTATTTAAACCATAGACAGGGCCCTATCAGGTGCTACCATTCCGGGCCAGAGTCGACCTGGGAGCAATGGCAATGAAAGGGTGCTCTGCATTCCCCCAAACCCCAGCATCACTGGAACCTAACCATTAGATTGTTTAGTGTCATATCTAGGACACTCGTTGGGGTGGGGGTCTTACCCCTCTGCAGAGGTGCAATCTGTGTATTCTACAGCCCCAGCCTACTGGGCAATAGGACTAATTTCAAATCATACTTCAAGAATGAACAATTATAAAAAGGATTTCTGCTTTTGATGGAGATAATTCAGTTGGAGCTTGTTGTATGTATTCATTCAATTCCTCCACCTCAATATCGAATACAGCCCAAGGTTAAGTTGAAAAATTGGATTCATACCTTTCCTAAGGTTATTTAGTGCTATGTGAAATGCAAACATCCTCACTCAGGATTTGAACTCTTGGTTGCCGAGTCCATTTCCAATGAGGATAATGATTATGTTACAAGCATCTTCTAAAAAATTGTGGGAAAGCTAATATTTGAAAGCTCTTAGTATTTTTGTTTGACTCAATTGAAATGGCAGTACTAAGTCACATGATATTCAGATTCTTTTGGGTTATGTGTTTTTATAAAATGTAGCATTAGAACTTTAACTTTAAACACTAACTTTTAACCAAAGAGATGAAGTTTATGCTAATTCTTCCATTGGGCACCTCGGGTAGTGTAATGGTTAGCAAACCTTTACAAGTGTGTTCAAGTCTCATTGGGTGCCCCATTCATATGGCCTTATGCCACATCAAAGCAAAAAGCTTAGTAAACTATAAGGGTACCTTGGGTGGTGTAATGGGTAACAAACCTTCACAAGTGAGTTCGAGTCTCATTGGGTGCCCCATTCATACGGTTTTGTGTCACATCAAAGCAAAAAGCTTAATAAATTACTACTAATTCTTCCAAGGTAAACTTTTTAGTCAAATCTTGATTGCCTCCCTTGTTTTAAGAAGAATATTTAAAAAAAAAATGACTTAGGCAAATAAAGTTTGACATTGCTACTTTCGATCCAATATTACAGCAACCTCTTTTTCCTCCACCTCTGGGAAAATAGTAGAGCAGACTGGACTTTTTAGCTTTGCTATAGCAACCAGTCTAGGAGAAGGAAAACTCTGAATTCAAACCAATTGTTCACTGTATAAAAATTAACCTTGTATCACATACTGCCAGTGATGTAGGGGCTTGGTAAATACATTTTTACTATTTCCGATCACCTAAAAATTTCTCAAATGATTATTCAAATATTTTTAAAAGGTAAATTCACAACAGAAACTTGAACAAATTAATATTTATTCTATTCACTTTTGTACTTGCTTTTAAAACCAATTGGTATCTGTTATTTATTTTTAGATATACTTGAATTGAATTTGGTAATCATGTGGTGTGAATTGAACATCGTTTTTTCTTGCAATAAAATCCATTAATTATAGCTCGTCTTTTTTTGTGATTAATAATTTCATTTTTTTCTAAATTATTATTCCAACCAACTCATCTCAAAAGTTAAAATACTTGTCTCATGATCAACTGAAAATGGATTCATTCTTTATTAATTCATCTGAATTTTAGTTAACATTAACTTAGTTCAACAAACATTAAACACTTTTATAACTTAATTAGATGATGTACAGAGTACCTAGGCATTTCAATAAACTATAGTAGGAAACTTGTTCTCTCTTTACATTCTATAGCCTAAATCAGTTTCTCAAAATTTTTTAGTAGATGCACCTCAAAATCAAATTTAGTTTCCATTCACCACTGAATAAATAGAATATCAAATTAAAAATTTATCTGTGTTTAGTACAGTTTACTTGAGAAAAAAATCTGTAAAATATAAATTCAAACACATCTGTAATTTTTGAATAATTTTTTGATTGAAAGGATGGTTTTAATGGGCCCCAACATCACAAATATGGTTGCAGGCTTGAGCTGCAAATCAGATCTGAATTTCTTTGGTCAGACCAAGATTTTTTTATTAATAATAATGTAATTTTAACCATTAAAAATCTTTTATCATGGATAAAAATTAAAATTTCAGACATTGTATTTTTAATTTGACTTTTTAAAATCTATATCTTCATTCATCTTATGAAATAATCTTTTTTTTTTAAAGACATTTCATAGTCTGTTATAAAAAAGGATACTTTAGAATTCAGTATTTTTATAAAATAAGTCATTTAGAATATAATTGTTTGTAAATGTTTTCTTTCATAAAAATTGTGCCATTAATGACACCAAAAATATCTGGATCTTTTCAGAGTTGGATCGTTCATTCATTTTTTCTTAATTGATTACGTCAAAGGTCTTGAAACTATATATAACCCAACACATTTTATATAGTCCAAAGAATGAAATATTGAAATGAATAGCTTTTCTCATCTGCAGTTTCATGCTGGGGTTAGTCAAAAGTTTTCCAATATTTTGGTTCATGCTAGTTTCTGGTGTGTATATATGATCAAAGTAGTGGCTGGTTGTATTGCAGTAGTTGGTGCACTGACATGTGCATCATTGCTTCCCTCCATGTGTGATTTGAAAGCTACACAAATGAATGTGCATCATAGTCTTATTTGATAACTTATGCTTTACAAAGTCAAGTAAGTAAGTAAAGTTGGCAACCATAGTCAAGGGCGACCCGAAGGCTCCCCTTTCAATAGCTACTACACTGAGGTGTAGGGGAGAGCATTACTCCATTCCCTGGATTGCTTCACTTTACCCTTGATCTGTACCTTATAATGCCGAGTGTAAAGCAAGGTGGCATCAAGTCCCATTTTTTGAGTCTTTGGTATGACTCAACCTGGGATTGAATTCCCGTCTCCCGGACCATTGGTGGACATTCTACCGGCCCAGTAAATTCAACCCTGCAGAAACAACCAAAAACATTTGTAGTGCCAAAGATGAATGTGCGGTTGATCAAGATACAGTAACCACATGGTTAAAGAAATTTTGTTCAGGTTGAAAGAACCTTGACGATCAGGCAAGGTGAGGTAGACCTAAAACTGTAGATTCTGAGGCTTAAAGCCATACACACTTCTGGTGAGTAGCATTTGGAGAGTATCAGGCAAGGTTAGCATTTCACTGCCCAGTGTGGTTTGTGACTTTCATAACCTCAGCAAAACCATCTAGAGCTGCTGAATCGTGTGTCACATTACCAAAATATAGCAAAACTTTTGATCCACCCTAACTCAATATCTAAATTAGTATTACCTTCCTAAATCCAATATTGTCTGGTTGATAAACTAATAATAATATCTGGAATGGTAATGTTTCTGATTGATAACAAAAAACAAAAACTCATTAAAAATTATAATCTAAAAAATTTTATTCATATATATGCATAAATGATCAATGCACTCTTTTACCCATCCAAAACTTGGGTTTGTCCTTAAATGTACGAGTGATTTCATGAGCAGTTCGCCGGATTTTTTTACGTTCTAAATGATGCAACTTGGCTTTTTCCTGTATGGATGTTTCTTTGTCGTCCTGAAATTAGAATAAGGATAGAAAATTTGTTATAGCTCAACAAAAAACATCAGGATTTTTTATCAATAATTGAAGACTTTGATGTTTACAGTCAACAATTTTCCTAAAGAAAAAAAATGACATTAATAGAAATATTATCAGTGAATTTTTAGCTTTAGTAACTTTTTTTCCACGGAAAATATTTAGTAATTACCATTATTGTATAAGTGTTGACAAAAGTTCATAATAAAGTAACCCAACTATCCATTTAACACCCGTACCAACAAATATCCTGGTATTACTGAAACTGACTTAACAACTGAAGATTCAAATCTGGTCAAAGAAGGATTTTTCATTAATAATAATTTTACAATTTTTCATTTAATAATGATATAACAGTCTCTAATCTGTATGTGTGTGTGTGTGTCACCAAATCTAAAACTAGAAGAAAAAGCCAAGTATTTCCAGAAAACACTTTCCCCTATTTTACGGCCAAAAACCTATTAAGTAGAAATAAACCAAAATAAACTAGTCAGTAGCAGCAGCCACCAAAGTCTTTGACTATAGAAAAAACAAAAATACCAGTCCAAAATTACCACATGATGATAAATGTTTTATCCTTGAAGGAATTTAAAGGCTGACAAGCAAAAGAAAAAGAATACTAACATATTTATGTACAACAACAAAGATTAATATTCACACAACATATTTTTTGTAAGTTGTTGTTCATTACTAAAAATAATTATATAAAAGACGTCCATTTTAACTCAAACTCCAGTTGTACGTTTTGTTTTTTGATTATTTTATTTATAATTCATTTCAGTATTAACCTTTTTATCAATGGCCCTTGGTTTTCTTGGTTTCATTGTTTAATGGCATATCAACCTTTGTAGGTTATTTAATGCCAAAGACATTCTCCTAGAAGAACAGTAGTGGTGCTATTTAACCCATAGCTGGGAGGATAAGGGGGTTCATACCTTTCCCAAGGGTATTTGCCCGAAAGTGAATGTAATAGCATGACTGGAGTACGAACTCGCTTACTATGATTCTGCAGTCCGTCGCTTTAACCATTATGCCACGAGGACACCCCACTCAATGGCCCTTGTAAAACTTCTCTGCTACATTCAGTTATCTACTTAGTATGCATAATCCACTATGATATTTGTACTACCATCATAACATGTAGAAATAAATACCTTGTTGTTTGTGCTGTTTTTCAGCCCAAGTAAAAGTATTTAATCTGAAATCTTTGAGTTTTTAATATAATCAGTATATAAAATCACAAAAAAAAAATCAGACACAAAAGACAAACTTTATTGTAGGAAGCAAACTTATTTGTTTAAAGCTATTCAATTATTCCATTAAAATAAATGGTGTAAGTGGTCAACCTTTTACACAATCTCCTTTAGCCTGAAATATTAAATACTGTGTACAGTAAAATAAATTCATTTCCCCTAAAAGATTAATTTTAATGGCATGTCAACCTATCTTGGGTTATTTTGTGCCAAGAGATTAGGGAATCACATTCATATTTACATTTTTTGTGTAATTCGTTCTTAAGAGGTTTTTTTTAAACATGGTCCTATCGAATAGGAATCATCTTTAAACAGGTCTATTTGACCCCAGGGGAGATGGAACCCTAACAGGTCTATTTGACCCCCTATAGATGGAACCCTAACAGGTCTACTTGACCCAGAGATACTAACACTTCATGTCAGAGAGAACCTGGGGGTTAGATTAAACTGAAATTTCACTTATTTTGAATAAAAAGTCAAAAAGAAATTTTAGGTGAAAAAATTTTGATTTGATAATTGATTGTATTTAACAGTTTAATGTTTATGAATTTTAATCAGATTTTTCTTTTAACATTTCAACTGTATTTTAAAAAAATTAAAACTACTTCAAATTATCAATCTATGACATTAGGAAAAACATAACTCTGAAATAATAATGAATAAGCAAACAATAAGATTCAAATTCACTTTCTTTTTTTCATTCAGGGAAGCCTAAAAGAACAAATTGCTTTGAATCAACTGATTGGCAGAACCTGAACTTCTAATCTTTTAAACTTGTCCATTATTCTTTTTTTGAGTTTTTTTTTGTTGTTTTTTACACTTGGACTCTGTTAGAAGCAGTTTTGATTTCTATTTTTATTTTATTTTAGATGGAGCATTGTCAACAATTTCTGTTAGTAATGTTAAGTAGTATTTTCTTTCATCTCAATTTCCAAATATTCTTTATTAATTAAAAAAATAAGATTATTCTTAATAATAATGATTAATTTTTTAGTTTATTTTTTTTCCATCACAATATCTAGATTGTGTGTTTTAACTAGCAGCCCTACCCCTACTTACTTTTTTCAAAATAAATGTCATTTCCATGTGACCTTTTGGAATATTTGTTAAAGCCTGGGGTTGACTTTCATTGCTTGCTAATCGCTCTGACAAACTTTTCCTGTAAAAAAATTGAAAAAATTTCAGAATAAAAAAAAGTTTTGTTTAATTTTTAACTTATTAAAGTTATTCAGTTAAGATGAAAATTGAAATACAATTTATATGGATTTATGGAAGTACCATTGTCAACAAGGGTATTTTCATTACTCTAGCATACAATTACTGATTGAATAGAGCTATTATCTGCATATTAAATTTACACAAACAATACTAGGGTGAGTCAAAAGTTTTGCAACATTTTGGTGACATGAGGCAGAATTTGGCAGCTCCAAATGCTTTTGCTGAGGTCATGAAGGTGATGAACCACACTGGACTGTGAAATACAAAGTTTGAGTGCTCCTCACCAGATTTGCCTCTATGGCTTGAAATATAGCCTCTATGATTTTAGGCCTCCCTAACCCTACCTGACCTTGTTTGATCACTGAGGTTCTTGCAACCCAAACAAAATTTCTTGTTTTACTTGGATATTGTACTGTGGTCAACTGTGTCTTCACTTTTTACATAAATGTTTTTTGTTGTTTCCATGGCATGATAGTTTAGTTTGAACATGGAAAGCTTAACTTGCTGAATTAGGCTACGTTGCATGTTCATCTGTATGGCTTACAAATCACACATAGAGTGAAGTGATGTACAGTATGTCAGCGCACCAACTACCACAATACTAGCTTGAACAGCTTCAGTCATGTGATGTATACACTGCAAACTAGCATGTACTACCAAAATATTGCAAAACTTTTGAATCACTCTGGTATTAGTAAACAAAATAAATAAATAAAAATAAATTAGGCAAAAAGAAAAAGTAAAAAAAGACAACTGTAGAGATATTAAGACATAAGAGTGATACAACGTTCCAGCAACAGACAATTCTGTTATGATTGTCATGCAGTCTAGTCCAGTCCAGTTTTTTGGCAAAGTGTAATGGTCATAATATACTAACGAATGGAATAATAATGATAATAATGATAATGCATGCATGAGTATGTGATACAAGCTTGATCGATACTTTTTATTTCAATCATTATTATTAATAATTTTTATTAGTATTATCCATCTTCTTAATTCTACATGCTTTATCAATAATTATTATTAATAATTTTGATGGCTCAGAGTGAAATTGAGAGTAATGCCAATGAATGTCATCTTAGTGGCAGAACTGGTGATTCAGTTTAAACTAAGGTCCACATTTTGACAGGAAAATATTTTTCTAGTGTATTTTTATGAAAAGGTGATAAAAATGTAATGAAAAAGTTGTTAAAATATAGAAAAGTTAGACTTACTTGTTCTTCTTTTTTCTTTCTGTTAAAATATCGTCTCCTTCTTTGATTTCATAAAATTTTGGACGTTGATCAGTGGAACCATTTCCTTCAGGATTTTGTTTATGTTTTTTCTTGTTGGTCTTCTTCTCTTCTTCCATTCTTTCTTCTTCAACATTTTTGTTTCTTTCTCGATTTTTGCGATGAGCTTTCTTCAGTTCCATTCTCATTTGTTTTTCATCTTCTTCACTGTCTTCACTGCTGCTTTCTTCACTTGCTCGACCCTCCAATAAATCTTCCTGCAAAATCAAAAATGTCTATCATTATTAACTGGATAATATAGAGTGTCACCTAGTATAGATATGTTTGGGTTGTCATTAGTCTTAATTTTGTGTGTAAATCTCTTCTCTTGAAATATTAAAAACATATACATGTCAGTATGGATTTACTCAATCCCCTCCTCCATGAGGAGGATGTGACACAAGGTCAATTTTTAAGCAGAGAACAACTGGTTTGAACTCAGTTTTTCTTTTCTTAGACTAGTTGCCTAACTGGGGAAGAATAGTTGGATTCATATCTTTTCCAAGGGGATTACTGCAATGGGAAATGCAAACAGCCTTGTCCAGGATTAGAACTCGAATCACCATGTTCATTTCCGATAATGATCACATTTAAAGATGTAAGTTCCTGAAAGAATTTAGCAAAATTATGTTGGTTAAAAACCCCCCAAAAACTTCTCCCTCATGACATTTTTTTTCTGAAACTTTGGTTGCAATGTCAGAATTGAGTTTATTTTGTGAAATAATGAACATAGATTCTGTTGTTTTATTGTCTTGGTATAAGCCATAAGCAACTTCCTTTCTAAAATAGGTTGGTTGGCTTTTATGGCATATCAACCATTGTAGGTTATTCAATGCATCACAGTAAAAAAAAAACCCCAATCTTTTTGTCATCAAATTAGAATGGAATCTCATTAAGATTTTATTAAAAACATAAAATAAATACTTGTTAGTTTGAAGAGAATGAGCTTAAGATAAAAAAAACAAAAACAAAGTATAAAAACGTTTGAACATTTTATTAAATCATCAATTGCAAGAAAATTATTTAATAAAAATATGTTTGAATGATGAATAAATATTACAGTTTTTATCTGAAAATCTTTAATGTTGAAAAATGTGCTAAAATGTTTTCACATTTGTTTTGAAACTTTCTCAACTATTTTGAGATTTCAATTGCTATTTTCTAATTGAATTTATTCTATTCAATAAAAATAGAAATTTTCTCTGAAACTTTACAAGATTTAAAAAAAAATCAAAATACTTCCAAATTCATTAGCAGTTTAATTTGAATTGTTCACAGATGGAAATTTGTTAATCTTTTCATTGCTTTTTGGTTTCTTCCGTACCTTTCACTATTAGATTGAAATTGTTTAGCAATAATTTATTAGAAAAAAATCTTTGTGCTTTTACAGATAAGCTCCATTTTTAACCCTTTCATTACCAAGCTTTTTTAAAAAAAGTTTTGGATATACAAAATTATGCTTTGAATATGATGTTTTAAGGGTTAAAATAGAAATGAAATTCAACTAAGACACCAATGTCCCAGTAGGAGTGAAAAGGTTAAATCTTTAGAATCTTAAATAGAATTTTACCTCATTTTTGAAAAAGATTTCCTCTCGGAATATCCAAAAGCTTATCTAATATATCAATTGCATATATACACTTGCTTATTTTTATTTACATACTAACAACTTACTACAAAGGTGACTGTATTGGTACATTCACTTATATGGTTTATTGTGAATCAAATTATCATTTAAATAATATCAAATTAGCAATTTCTACACACAATACAGAAAATTTTTTTTTACCAGTAATCAGTATGAACTATAAAGTGATAAATTTTGGGAAGAGGACAATAAAGACCAGTCACAATTTTGTCATATCCCATAAAATCATTTTATTGTTACTTGGAAGTTTGTAATATATAGCATGGTTTAGCATTAGGCCCAGCAAACACTTTAGCTCACTATGCTTACACCTTAAATTTAATTATTACAGATTGACATCATATATTGCATCATATATACCACCTATTATAAAAGTAAAGTTGGCGACCGTCGTTGAGGGTTACCTGAAGGCTCCCTTTTCAATAGCTACTACACCGTGGTGTAGGGGAGGGCGTTACTCCATTCCCTAGATTGTTTCACTTTACCCTTGATCCTCAACTTATAATGCTAAACGTTAAACAAGGTGGCATCAAGTGCCATTTTTTGAGTCTTTGGTATAATTCGACCTGGGATTGAACCCTAGTCTCCCGGATCATTGGCAAACACTCTACTCATTAGGCCAATGGACCGATTATAATCCTTACCTATTATCTTTTATATGGTATTAATACTTTTTACCGTTTTACTTTTTTATTTATTCATTCTCTATAGTTGACTGGGCCATTAAGTTAAAAAATTTACCTAAACAGAATAAACCGCTTTATATATATATATATATATATATATATATATATATATATATATATATATATATATATTTCAATAATCTCAAGAAAGTGAAATGTGTTTCTTGAAAAATAAAATATAAAGAAATTAGCAATAATAAATTGACAGTTAAGTAATTATAATCTAAATAAATCCTTTAATTCCCCCTCCTACAAATGATCATAAACATTTTTTTCACTTACCTTCACTGGTTCAAATTGTTTTTGTACCATTTGTTGCTGTTGTTGTCGTACTTTTTTAGCTTTGACTCGTTCCAGTTTTGACACTAGTGGGTTGATCAGGTGATACTCACTGCTTTCACGATCAATTTGGAAGTTTGGATCAGAAAACATAGACTCGAATCGTTTGTCTTTCAAAAGACTTGTTGCTTTTTCTTCTTCCTGTCAAGAGAGAATGATTAAATGTGTATAAAAAAAAAAAAGAAATATTAACATTCAATTCTTCAATGTAACAAGCTGTCATAGCATTCAATGGAAAAAAAAAAAGCTGCAGTTCTGTTTCATTTATTACAGAAAATATTTGAATCCTTTTTTTTTTTTTTTTAGATTAATTGAACAGACTGGAATAAATTGTTAAACAATTCATTTATACAAGAAAACACAAATGATCAAGAGGAGACAAATATCTCAACATTTCAAATTGGAATAAATTCCGGATAAAAAATATGTAAAATTTTAGCAGCAAAACAGAGTTGTTTTTTGTTGTTGTTGTTAATTGATTTTAATGGCATGTCAACCTGTCTAGGGTTATTTCATGCCTAGAAGTTTGAGAATCATGTATATTATATTTATATCTTTTGTGTATTTGTTTAAGAGTTTATTGCACAGAGATATATGTCAAGTATTCCTAACTAATACAAATAATTATATGGCTTCACATAATTACTTCTATTTAATAATAATCATTTGTTTGCATGCAGTTATATGGTGCCAAATATTCTTATCTAACACCAATAATTTGCAAGCAAAAATATGGTTTCAAGTAACTAATAATAATTCTTAGTGAACAATTAGAGCTTCAAATAACTATTTTAAATACAAATAATTTGCACAGGTATATAGTTTCAAGTATTCCTATCTAATACTACTAATTTATGCATAATTATATTATTTAAAGTAACTGTTTTCATTTAATAACAATCATTTGTCTACACACACTAATATGTTTTAAGTATTTTTATTGAATACAACTAATTTTTAAATGGATCTATATGACCCATAGATGGAACATTAATAGGTACTACCATTCTGAGTCAGAGTGGACCTGGGAGTAATTGTGACAAAGGAGTGGTCTACACACCTCAGAGCTTCTGAACTGGAGTCTCACCATTGGATGCAGTTTAGTGTCCTATTTAGGTCACCCACTTTGGAGAGGGGTCTTACCTCTGTACTAGGGATACAGTTAGTGTATTCTAAGCTCTGCTGACAGGGAGTCATGAGTTTTAAACATAACTCTATAATCACAAAGATATATTTAACAGAGGATCTGAAAGGACAGTTTTTTTAAACCTTTACATGTCAGTCATAGACTGACACTGGAAATTTTAAAAACTTAAAACCTGGAGAGATTCATTATTTTTTTTAGTTTTAAAAATTAAATAAGTATATTATACAAAATATGAATTTAGGTGAATAAGACTTGTTTTTTCATGTGTAATTTTGTGATAATATACTGCAGCCGAGCTGTGTCTGTAAATGAATTAAAAATAATGAATAATCTATTGACCTTGCTTAATTTTGCTGTTGATGTTTTGATTTTTCCTTCACTCTCCATCAATTTACGTGCCAAATCTTTGTTGACTTTTGGAAGTTTCTGAAATAAACAAAATTGAGACACTCAGTAGAGAACAGAAAAAATATATTAATGCAGATATTTACACTCAGAAATATGAAGACACATGTTTGTGAACACACACACATTATATAACTCCTGAATAGCAGTTAATGAGTTACATTAAAAAAAACAAAACATGCTAATCAAAACTAATTAAACAGAGTGATATATAAATCATTATCATCAAGATGTACCATCAACATGGATTCTTTTGATTCTTTTTTGCCATCCATTCCTATCAGCCAAGGCTATACAGCCGCTATTCCATAGAGCCCTGCTTCCAGGATCTGTTTTAAAACAGCACATATCATCCTGGTATATTTTCCATCCAGCTTTTTCTCCAAGCAGTTTGTTAAAGTCCAAATGGTTCAACCATACAATAGTACTGGTGTTGTATAGCAGAGAAATCAACAACGCTGATGTATGAAGATATAATCTGTTTCTTTTCTTTTCCTTTTTTGAAACCCGAAATGTATGCATGAGTAAAGTAAGAGAGAGTTGAGTTGAAGAAGGCTGATCGACACACACACACACACACACACACACACAGAGGGACTGACGGTATTGATCTTCTGTGAACCTTTTTTCCTCTTTGTTCTCTTTTCAAGTTGAAATTTCCCTGGTTATATAATTTTCCAGATGCCCAAGCAAATTCTCATGCAGCTTATATGTATGTGGACATGCCTCCTTGGACATGCCACCCACGCAAATTCTCATAACACCTTCACAGCCCACCACTGACACAATTCAGGTATCACGCTTCCTTCTAGCATGCCATCCACGCAATTTACGTGGTATTTCCACCTGCGTCCTGTTTATAATTGGTGCATTTTCTGTTATTTTTGTTCCCAGTATCCAACTGCCTTCTAGTATGTCACCCATGCAATTTACGTGGCATGTCAAAGAGGGTCTTCAAGTCAATATCCAACACTGGTACAGCAACAGCTCGGAAGATTTCCCATGTTATCAGAGCTCAAAATGCAGCAATTTATTCAAAAGGTCTGTTAACACATGGTTGAATTTTTATAAATACAGTTTTACCAAATGTACATATATATAATAAATAGTGAACTTATTTTCATTATTCTTTAACAAGTTTTTGTAAATGAAATATTGTGTTTTATAATAAGTTGGAGGAGGATTAATATTTTTATAAATCTATTGATTTGGAAAATATTTATCCCTGTTCATTAGAAGCAAATTATCTTTTTTTTTTCCTCCTTTGCATACATTTGCTTGAAACATTCAAGTTTTATTGAAGTTGTTAAGAAATTGGGCCGAATATGACACAATGTTCTAAATTCAGAATTTATCTTCTTCCAGATGGATTGCAGTTATAAAGGCTGAAAATCCTACTTTGCACAATTCTTCATCCATAACTGCTGGAAAAAGATATGTTAAGAGTGATAGCCATTATTAACTGCTTGAACTTTTCAAATCCATGAAACATTGGATCAAATTTTTTTTACAGTCATTTCTTTCATTTATTCTTCACTTTTGAGATTAGATTCAGGTTATTAGGGATTAGGTAGGAATTTATAACCTGTAAATTCAAGAATCATACAATTTAAAACCCTGTTAACTTAGGATTATATATATATATATATATATATATATATATATATATATATATATATATATATATATATGCACAATATCTCAAATATACACACACATAAAGAAGATCTATTTAAATACTTACTCCAATTTTAACTCGACTGACTCGGTTCTTCTCAATGGCAGCACGCACTTTTTCTTTCTTGTAATTTTCATAAGCAAATGGTTCTGTGAGTGCCTTAGCCTTAAAGAAAAATAAAATGAAGCAAAGATATCAACAATTTTTTCCTCTAAAAGAAGAATAACCTCAAAAGAATCAAAGGTAAATGCTAACCAATTTTATTTTTCTTATACTACTTGCTGGCCATTAAGTTCAATGACACTTGTTCTACCTTCAAAGTTTTCCCTTCTCCTCCACACACCTTCCTATCATTTAGACCCATCCCTGTCCATCAATGTCATCAACATTTAAGACACATAGGTCAAAACTCACGCAGCAATGAAAGAGACAATCTTTATGTCACCTGACACCTACATCATCTAATTGACAGTTTTCTCTAAGACTTTTCAGTTTCTTCAAATTTATGGCATGATCCAGACCTGTATTCATATCTCCAAAACCTGACATTTTCATAATCTTTTTTTACCCAAAGGCTATTTGAAAATATTGAACTCTTCTTTACTTTTTCCTTCCTTTTACGTTTTACATTCTATGTCAATAATGTCTTACTTTTACACCACATCTACTGTATTAGAGTTTCTTTGTATTAGTTTTGTTCATTGTTTTATATTCTTCTGTCAGAGTTTGGTTAAATTACTGCCTTAATTCTTTGCTACAAGACAAGAGCAGAATAGTGCATCACACCTTATTTCCAGAATTTTCATAATCATAACAAACTGTCGATAAAGAAAAAGTAGTATTCTATAATTAGAATTTAATAGTTAACTCCCTTGAGAAGTTACAGGGTCGAGCATGAATGCAGACCCCACAATATTATTATCAAGCTGTAAAATAGACAGAAAACTGCTTTATTCTCTAAAAGTATTTTAACATTATCTGGCTAACAAAAAATTTGTGTCATTTTTGGAGAGATACAGATAGATACAAAAAATGGATTGTTTGCCCGACTAATTACCCATAGATGGAGGGAGAATATAAGGATTTATACCTTTCCCAAGGGTATTGTCCTTTGAGCTTGCACGTTAGGGTTAGTGGAGTGTTTGCTAAAGTGGTCCCACCCTTTCCACTTGGGATTCAATCTGCTATGGTCTAGCAAGCTGGGATGGTGACAGATAGGTCCTTGGGTTATAGTTTTTACATCAACATCTTTTTCAGTTTGCCTCGAGACCAAAAACCAAGGTTATTAGCACAATGTGAAATACAAACAGATTTGCTTAGGATTTAAATCTGAATAACCGAGTCCATTTTCTTACCATAATAATCATTATGCAACAAGCATATGAATATATCTTTTTGGAGGAAAGAACTGGCCAAAATGTTGTGTTAACAAGTGTGTGAAATAGTTCAGTAATATTTCGAAACAAAAATCCTTAATCGTTGGTAATTTATGTGATTAGTTCGGTTTCTTTGTTTTAATGGCATTTTAACCATCATCAAGTCATCTGTGTAGAAGAATAGTAGTGGTATAATCTAATCCATAGTGGGAGGAGTATTAAGGGATCCATACCTTTCCCAAAGGTATTAGTCGGAAAATAAACATTACTGTGTGATTGGAGTTAAAGCTTACTTACTATGATGAGGTTTCAGTCCAACATGTTAGCCACTATCTTACAGGGATTCCTTATCCCACTCAATCAGGTGAGAGGAATTATTATCTGTTTCTGTCATCAACTATCTTTTTAGCTTGTATTACTTTAAAGTGTTATCCTTCTTTACAAAACAACACTAAAAATTCATGCACAAAATATCATATAAAAACTAATAATAATAAATATATAAAAATTCAAGTACAAAATATATAAAAACTAATGTAATAGGTTTAGGATGGAAATATAGAACAACTAATATGTATACTCAAGTTATGAACAACTCCTAATTTTTAACCACCAAAGAGGTGTTTGGGTGGCTATTTTTAGGCCTAGAAACAAGGTGGTGTATTTTTCAGTGTATAAGATGATTGGCAGTAGAAAAATTTGAGCTCTTACTATGGCGGGAATAAGCCTACCATCAACCATTACCCAGGCTAACAATGTCCTGTGCACTAGTCAACGTTCACAGTTTATACTGAGCATATAAAGATGACTTCCAATTTTGGGGGGCATTTTTTAAGATTAAAAGTGTGCCTGGTAGAGTTGCCACTGCATCTCTCAACTGCAAAAACCTGCAATGACTAGCCAAAAACTCCTTTTTATAATTGATAATTCTCTTCTCCTTCGTCTCTTTAAACTGATCGCCGTTTCTCCTCTAACCAATTCTTATCCAATGCAAAAGCAAAAGACATATGACTGCCGGCATGAAGATATGTGACCATTTGTGATATAAGCTCGCACAGGGAAGCCATGTTTTTTCCAGTCAAAAAAACAAATCTTGCATATGGAGCATATGCACTGATGTTTGTACTGAGGTGAGTGGCGATTTTCATCCCAATTTTCACAACAAAAAGGCTGTCTTATATGTTGACATATATGGTAAACTTTGATGTTTCAAAAACATATTTTGTGTAATGAATGACCTTTTGTTTTTGAGGTGAAAAAAATTGCCTTAAAAAGTTGTTCATTACACAAGTATATATGGTAATTTTATTTTTAATAAAATAATTATCTGCTGTTTTTATATTGTAACAATTTGCCCGTATTCACTCAACAGAAAATGGCAACTGTTATCCAAGTTGTGGATTGACTCACTTATGTATACACAAAACGTTTATCCACTTTTGATGACAGAGCTAAAATATATTTATAATCTTCTTAGCTTTCTCGAGCTGTTTTAATCTAACAAATACCCTGAATGGAACAATTACATAAAATCTTTCAAAAATAATATGGGTTAATACTTCCCCAGGTGTATAAACAGCAGGAGCCCGTGAGCAATTCTTACCTTGTGATAAAGACGTATATCCAAGAAAAAACCATGCATGTAGGCCCGAAGCATTTTGGAACCAATAAGATGGGACAGTCCTAAATTGTCTAATTCTCGTCTTGTCACGAACTTGTAATCATCATAAACTGTATAAAAAAAATCCAATTAACTTTTCTTCACATGAAAATAAAGTAATAAATAAAAAATTAAACTATTGTTCATTTAGTTGAACCAGTTTCCTCATTTTTGTTGTTTTTTTTTTGGTTTAATGGCATATTAACCTTAATGGATTATTTAATACCAAAACCATCCTAGCAGGAGAATAAGAGGGTTCATACCTTTCCCAAGGGCATTAGTCTGAAAGTGAACGTAATAGTGTGACTGGAGTTTGAACTTGCTTACTTTTGATTCGGCAGTTCAGGACTTTAGCCATTATGCCATAAGAAATCACCCCCACCCCATCGTTGTTGTTTGGCAGTCCACGTAGTATAATGGTTATCATCATGGAATCAGCGATCCAAGTTCAAAACCTGGATGAGGCTGTTTGTGTTTCATTTTGTGTCTTTAGCCTTGGTATGACAACTAATCTAGGAGAAGGAAAACTCAATTTAAACCAGTTGTCCTCCACATAAAAATTGACCTTGTGTTACATCCTGCTTATAGCAGAGTTGTTTAACAGCTTATCAACACTTTTATGGATTATCTAACACTGAAACTGGATTCATTTGGAAATTTTTACAAATCCTAATTATATTTTCAATATTTCATAGCAATCATTTTTCAAAATTACTTTTATTTGACTACTATAATAATCATTTGTTTGGTATCAGGTATTTCTATCTAATACTAATAATTTGTACATAATTATGTGGTTTAAAGTAACTATTCCTATCCAATAATAGTCATTTGTTTGAACAGTTATATGGTTTCAAGTATTCCTATCTAACATTAATAATTTGGGAGCAATTATATAGTTTCAAATAACTAATAACAGTAATTTCCAATAAACAATTATAGTTTCATGTGATAACATATGTTTGTGGGTAAATTATTTGTATTAAAAATAGTTATTTTTAATACAAATAATTTACCCACAAACATGTTATCAAGTATTCCTATCAAATACAAATGATTTTCAGATTTATTTGACCCATAGATGGGATCCTAATAAGTACTACTATTTTGGGTTAGAGTAGATGTAGGAGTAATGGTAATGAAGGAGTACTCTACACTCTCCAGAGCTGGAGCCTCACCATTAGATTCAGTTTAATGTCAAATTCAGAGCACAAGTTTTTGGTGAGCTCTGACTCTTCTGAAGGGGATGCAGCTGGCATATCCTAAGCCCCACCAACAGGGTTCAGATTTTGTTATGATATTTTCTTTTTGGATTTAGTGGAGAATGTGTGTACATATAGTAGCTTACTGTATTGATTAAGTTGTTTGTATTGTGATCTCTGTTCTGGTTCAAGTAAAGTTAAATCTTTCTTCAGTTTGCAGTAGTTTCTGTAATGACTAAGTTTGTCAATCCATTTGAATTCTCTGATTTGTCCATCACAAAAATTATAATGCTTTCGTCATTTCTATGTAGGATTATACAAGAATGATCTCATAAAGGTTTTGAGAGTTATTCTTTTTTTGTGACATTTTGTTTGGGGAAGGTGTGTTCAGCAATGGTCAAGGAGACTGGGTTTCAATCCCAGGTTGAGTCATACCAAAGACTCAAAAAAATGGTACTTGATGCCACCTTGCTTAACACTTAGCATTATAAGGTGAGGATCAAGGGTAAAGTGGAGCAATCCTGGGAATGGAGTGGCACCCTCCCTTACACCTCAGTGTAGTAGCTATTGAAAAGGGAGCTTTTGGGTCACCCTCGACTAAGGTCACCAACTTTACTTAATTATAGATTTCTTTGGTTTTTGTCTTACAACAAATACACCGAAACTAGTTCAAATCAATCAATGTATAATAAACAACGATGGCTCATCTCAGAAATTAAGACAAAAATGTTAACCTGTTTCAGTTTTGTTTTCTTCCAGTTCCTCTGTTAAGTTGTCAAGGAATGAACACCATTTTGGAGCAGTACCAATGGACTGTAATAAAAAAAAAAAAAAATCAATATTTTAATCAAAATTTAATTGTTTTAAGACAAAGAATCATTAATTTCATTTTAGTACCTCCATTTATCTTGACTGTTAATTATTCTAATAAAAACAGTTAACATATACCAAAGTGACTTTAAGGCATGAGTGGGTTAGGGGGCCTAAAGAATGCTGGATAGGTTTTTTTGTATGTGTATGATTTATTATTTTCAGCACAAATACTTTTGTGGGTGTGTATGATTTATTGTGTCAGCTCAAATACTTTTGTGGGTGTGGGTGTGTATGATTTATTGTGTCAGCTCAAATACTTGTGTGGGTGTGGGTGTGGGTGTGTTTGTTTTGTTTTATGGCATATCAACCACAAGGGGTCATTTAATGCCGGCTCAGTTTTTGAGGTAAATTGATGTTATTTCATTTTTTTATTATATTTTTGGTATATTTTGGGGGAAAAGAAATTTTTTTTTTGGGGGGGGGAGTATTTCTTTAAACACACTTTTTTCCATATATTTTGTTTGAACATTTATTATAAGTATTCTTTTAACATTTATTATTATAAGTATTTTTTTAAACATTTTTTGGGGGAAGTTATTTTTTTTAAAATTTTGCTGTACAGGTGAACTTCTTTTAAGTATCCGAGTAAGTTTTTGGGGTTTATTTCATAGAAAGTTTGTTGTAAGGTAATATTTTTTCGTATTAGTTCTAAGTCGATGCATTCTGTTAATATGTGTTTAATAGTATACGGCTTTTGGCATGGTATGCAATATGGGGCTTCTTCTTTTTTGAGGAGGTATGAATGGGTAATGTGTGAGTGTCCGATTCTTAATCTTGATAATATTATCTCTTCTTTTCTAGATATTTTGGTTTGATTTTTTTGTGATTTTCCTATTTGAGGCATTATTTCGTATAGTTTATTGTTCTGGAAGTTATCCTAGTAATTCTGCCATTTTTGTTTTGTATAAATGTTTATGGTTCTTTTTAAATCTGTAAAAGGGATTTTGAAGTGTGTGTCTAGTGGATTGTTCTGTGCTGTTTTTGCTGCTGAGTCCGCCATTTCATTTCCCTGGAATCCAATGTGACTTGGTATCCAGCATAGTACACTTTTTTTATGGTTACACAAATTATCTAATTTGGTAAGCAATTCTGCTATTAATGGGTTGTTAAATTTTTTTCCCTTGATTGCTACTATGGCAGATTGGGAGTCAGAGAATACTATGTGTTTGGTGTTCCTGCTCTTGGTCAAGTGCTAGGTTTATTGCATAGACCTCTGCACTGAAAATTGAGGTTTCTCTTGGGAGATGTTTTTTGATTTGAATTTTTCTGTTGATGATGGTTGCACTGGTTGTTGCATTGTTTTGTTTAGAGCCATCAGTGAAGATATGGATGTAGTTGGGATATTTTTCTTTGATTTTTTGGAATTTTTCTTGGAATGTTATTGGGTGGGTGGCTTTTTTGTTGTGTTTGCAGAGACTCAAGTCTGTTTTCAGGGTTATGATTTTCCAGGGGGGTGTTTTGAATAAAGTTGTTTTGTGAATTTTCGTTATTGCTTCCTTATGGATAGGTTCCATTCTGAGTCCAAAAGTTTTAATTGAATTTTCATTTTTTTGGAAAAGATCTTTATATTTGGGATAAAAAGTGCTGTTGTTGTGTTGAAGTCAGCTTTTAATTTTGTGTAGTATTTTAGAGCCAAGTTGTTGCATCTGAGCTTTGGTGGGGGTTCATTTGCTTCGCCATATAGGCTTTCTACTGGAGTTGTTTTGAAAGCACCTAGTGCTAGTCTTAGTCCAGTGTGATAAACAGGGTTTAATGATTTTAAGTAAGATTTTCTTGCAGATTGATAAACGAAGCAACCATAATCCATCTTGAATCGAATCAAGGATCGATACAATTTTAATAAGGCATTTTTGTCAGCTCCCTAATTTGTATGGGCTATAACACGAAGGAGTTGTAATGCTTTATTGCATTTTGTTTTTAAGTAATTGATGTGTGGAATGAAGTTCAGTTTTTTGTCAAATATAAGTCCGAGATGTTTGTGCTGGTCTACAAATGGGATATTTTCTTTTTCGATAGTAAGTGTTGGATTGTTGTGAAGTTTTCGTTGGTTACAGAAGTGGATGCATTTTGTTTTAGTTTTTGAGAATTTAAAGCCATTTTCTGTAGCCCATTAGCTGATTTTATTGATGTTATGCTATAGTTTTCTTTCAAGAGTAGGGATATATTTTGATTTATAGCTGATTGAGCAGTCGTCAACATATAAAGATCCATATATGTCAGGTGAGAGTTCTTTTATTATATTGTTTATTTTGATGTTGAAAAGAGTGGTTGATAAAATGTTGCCTTGTGGTACACCTTCTTGGTTTTTTAAATCGGATAGAGTGGATCCTATGCATACTTGGAAGGTTCTATCTGTTAAAAAATTCTTAATAAATTTTGGTAATCTGCCTCTTAGTTTAAGATTGCAGAGGTCTTTTATGATACCAAATATCCATGTGGTGTCATAAGCTTTTTCTAAGTCGAAGAAGATGGTTATGATATGTTCTTTTTTATAAAGGCTTCTCTTATATAATTTTCGAGGTTTGTTAAGTGGTCTATGCAACCTCGGGTTTTTTGTAGCCACATTGTTTATTTGATATTAGGTTATTGGTTTTGTGATGGCAAATTGACTAAAATCCCAAAATGGGACTTTATTTTCACATGTGTGAAGACGGGGTAGGTTGGCACTTGATCCCTTGTAGAATAAGTCCTCGTTCAGAGTTTTTTTCTCAGGCATATAAGAACTGGCATATTATGTGGGGATCAATTTAGGGCTAGACTGACCGCCGCTGGCAAGGGGTTCCAATTTTCACACTATACACACACCCACCAAGGCCGCTAGTCTTCCTCCCCTAGAACAATGGAAGGTATGGACCACTAGGTTTAGACGTAATAATATTATATTGTAGTAGTCGGCAACTCCGGTTCCCTGTATAAGAATTTGAAGGAATTTATAGGACAATTTTAAGCAAGATAACATAAGGCGACGTGAAGCTGGAAAAGAAACATAAAATAACAAATTCGTAGCAGACGCTGCAAATAACAACTTCCAGCACGTGGGAACATTAAAATATATCAATCTTTTACTACACATAGATATACACCTTCAACATGTCAAATATATCATAAATGAATAGTCCATGAACATAAATGTCTTTCTTCTTTTCTTTTCTTTCGTTTTTCTTCAAATTGAGAGAGAGAGAGAGAGAGAGAGGGTATATAAAATTGGGTATAAGGAGAAACGGTCTCAAGTGTTTTTGGGGATACATGCTTCAGCTATAGTGATCAGAATTTTTGTGAATTTTTCTATTGTATGGATTTTTCCTTTTATGAGTTGTATTAAGCCGAGTTGGCGGAATTTTTCCCAGTTTGCTTTATTTGTGTTCCATCTAGGAGTGTGATTATGTTATTTTGGATGATAATTGGATAATGATCGCTTCCGCAAACATCGTCATAGGTGCTCCATGTATATTCCATGAAGCTGGATGGGTCACACAAGGTAAGGTCAATGGAACTTGGTGATCCATTTGTTGGATTTATATGTGTGGGCTCTTTTTGATTGAGAAGGCATAGATTTTGATCATTGATTAGTTGTTCAATTCTGCTTCCTTTTGTGTCTGTTTTTTGGCTTCCCTATAAGGTGCTATGACTATTGAAGTCACCTAAGAGGATGAAGGGTTGAGTGAGCTGTTTAATTAAATTTTTGAGTTCGGTTTCATTGATTTGTTCATGTGGAGGTATATATATGGAGCAGATAGTGATGGTTTTATGTAGCGTGACTTGTGTTGCAACTGCTTGGAGTTTTGACTTTATAGGAAATTGGCTTTGAGGTATATGATTTCTTACAAGAATCAATGTGCCTCCATTGGCCCGATGTCCTGTATTATGGATGTAGTGGTACTGTTTGTAATTTAGAGTTTTCAGGTTGTGGTTTTCTTTTAGGAATGTTTCCTGAAGGCAGATGGTGGCAGGATTAAAAAGAGATATTAGTATAAGTAGTTCATTGAAGTTTGGTTTGATACTACGACAGTTCCATTGCATAATATTGTGTGTTTTAGATGAACTAGTTTGTTTACTGTTGGTGTTCATTTTTGTTATGATTTCTGTTGGTTTTGAATTTTGGTACTTACTGTTTTGCTGTATGATTTTATTTGTTTTGTATGTTTGTTTTGGTCCCATTGTAGTTCCTTGTAGAGATGTTTTGTGAGTCATGTTTGGTTTGTGGACTGGTTGTGGTTGATAGGTATAGTGTCTTCGGTCTCCATCCTATCCAAGGGTGGAATGGGGGTACTTTCAGTTATATTTTTGTAATTTTTAGATTGTTTCATTTTTCCCCAGGGATGATTTTATTTTGCTTTTAGTTCTGTTTTTGGAGGTTGATCAATGATTTGATTGACTCCTTTTTTGGTTTGATGGTTCTTTTTGGTTTGCATTTTCTATAAGGTAGGTTTTATTTAAAGGTTTGGTCATGGTCTTGGTTTTCCATTTGGTTTTGTTCTGTTTCAGTGAGGGATGTGGTTCTATTCTGTGTATTTGGATAACTTGAAGTAAATTCTTTACTCGGGTTTTTGGGATTTGGTTGGTTTTTATTAGGGTTTTTGCGTGGAGAGATGGTTCTTATTTCTTCTTTTGGAGGTTGCTTAGGGGGATTTGTTTCAATGTATTTTGATATTTTTTCCGGTTTATGTTCAGTTATAGGTTTAGGGTTTGTACTGTTGGAGGAGAGTTTTAAGAGTGTGGGTTTTATTTCTAGGATGAATTCTGGCCAGTCTTTAGGTCCTAGTATGAGTAGCTTGAAAATTAGTTATTGGTAGTTTTCTTCTTTTTTACTCTCTTTTTTTGGGTTGTTTTGGGAGATTTGGGAATAGGTTTTGTTTTTTATGTAGCCTTTAACTATTTTTCGGGCTTCTGGATAGGGAATGTTTTTTGTGTGTTTTATGGTCAAAATTTCTTTTTCTTTTTTCCAGGCTGGGCATGATCTGGTATAGGATGGATGGTCTTCACCGCAGTTGGCACATCTGTTTTTGAGATTGCAGTTGATGGTGGTATGGTTTGGTTCTCGCTCTCCACATTTACCACATATAGTATGTCCATTGCATACACTCCCATGATGGCCAAATTTTTGGCATTTATAGCATCGGAGTGGATTAGGGATATATGTTTCAATTTTTTCATTGATGTAGCCGATTTTTATTTCTTTCGGAGTTGTTGGTGAGTTGAAAGTTAATATATAAGTGCTTGTTTGTATTGTTTGGTTTTCTTTTTGGATGGTAATTCTTTTTATGTCAGTTACACCTTGGTTTTTTAGTTCGGCTAATATTTCTTCTCTTGAACACTGAGAAAGTTCTTTATTCCTTATAACTCCTTTAGATGAGTTTAGGGTTTTGTGGGGGTATGTTTTAATTTTTAAGGTGTGAGATGTTTTCATATTAAGTAAAAAGTTTGTATGTTTTTTATTTTTAGTTTCAATCATTATTGTTCCATTTCTCAAGTTTTTAACTGATTTTGGACTGATACTTGAAGAGATTATTTTTTTTATGAGGAATGGTGATAGTTTGGTAAGTGGGTTAGTTTCAAGCGATTCCAATATGATAAATTTTGGAAACGGAGGTTCATGTAGCATTTTCTCTTCATCAGAGTTGTCTGATTCTATATAAGGTCGTTTTAGGTTTTTTTTTTTGTTTTAGCTTGGGTTTTATTATCGAGCTCCATGGATATGTTTCATGAGTTTCATTGGCTATGCTCCCCACCCACCACGGAACCCCATACGGGGATGTGCCTAGGGGGAAACCCATTCGCCTAGTAACATCAGGGCTTCATAGCCAGTATACTCATGCTGATGGTAGACAGTTTTAATTTTGTCCCTGGGTTTTCATTCCCAAGATAATTACTTACTCAGGGACAGAAAGGAGAATAGGTCTTTCCTCAGCATGATTGACCTTTCAGCCATTGCCCTCTAATTCAGATTTTAAAAAAAATCTGAAAGAGGGCTGATATGACCGGCCGATTAATCGGATCGGGCCTCTCCAACCACCTGTCTAGCCCAGTAAGGGCCAAAGTGGAGTGTTGTGAGCTGCATGACCTCTTTGGTTGCTAGGTCATGGACTGCTCAGACACCAGGATCCCGTCCTCAAGCATCACGGGTTGCCACCCATGGCCAACAGGTAGCCTCATTGGGGGGTTTTTACCCCTCTGCAGAGGTACAGTCAGCATATTCTACAGCCCCAGCCGACAAGGCGAGGGTGTGTATGATTTATTGTGTCAGCTCAAATACTTTTGTGGGTGTGGGTGTGTATGATTTATTGTGTCAGCTCAAATACTTGTGTGGGTGTGTATGATTTATAGTGTCAGCTCAAATACTTTTGTGGGTGTGGGTGTGTATGATTTATTGTGTCAGCTCAAATACTTTTGTGGGTGGGTATGATTTATTGTGTCAGCACAAATACTTTTGTGGGGGTGTATGATTTATTGTGTCAGCTCAAATACTTTTGTGGGTGTTGTGACAGAGAGAACTCTACCCCACCCCTAGACTGATTGATTAATTAACGATTCTGGTGAAATAATTAAGGAAAATTCTTTTTTTTTCTCTCTTCTTCTTATCATTTCTTTTCCTATCCTATTTTATTTATTTCTTAAACTTTTGACTGACGTCCCAAGATTTGTTAAGTGGATCTTACGATAAAAACAGCAATGAAGTCTGTGTGGTCTAGGTAAGAAAAAAGTTCAAGCTAAAGATTGAGACGATATAAGTGGATTTATCTCATCTCAAGAACCGGTAGTCTGGAAAGAATCAGCAGGGAGTACTGAATCTAAATTTTAAATATCTCTTTAAACAAAGCGTCAACTATATGTGAAGAAAGTTGGTCAGCTTGGCGATTTACATATCATTATGCATGGGCGTGCCCAGAGATCATCGAAGCTCAACCCCCAATTTATATAAGCAAGGTACGACGCCCATTGATCAGTACAGATCAGATCAAGGTAGACGAGAGAACAAGAGAGACAGAGAAGGGCCCAGTGCAGAACCCATCCGAGAATAGTCTTAGAATTTCGGGCGAAACCAAGATTAGCCTAAAACTGGGAGTTTGAAGCAAAAGCCGAGATGAACAATTATTTTTCTGTTAAGATAACCAAGAAACGATAGTTGCCTCCCTTACACTTGTTTGATCTGTCACATTTCCAAATGAACAAATAAGTTTCATAAGACTTTTTTCTTTCTTTCTTTTTTGTATTGTACATGCTTCTGTAAGTACATATATAGTTAGATAAAAACAATAGCTTTGAGAAATTTGAAAGCATTGTTTTCTTTCTTCTTGTGTACTTTTGTGAACCATAACAAGTACAATCTCTCCCAGCAGCGATTTTATTTCTGCGTAGATTCCAGCCAAAATTGGAAACGATCTGAGGTAGCTAAAACACTACCATTCAGATCAAAATACACAATGTGGCGAATGGTAAAAGTTGGATTGGCAAGCAGAGCCGAGGAATTGAATGTCGGCGAAAATTCCCAGGCGGAACTAGACATATCGGCCGGGGCTGGAGTCGCAACGTCAGAGTGTGGATGTGTATGATTTATTATGTCAGCTCAAATACTTTTGTGGGTATGTATGATTTATTGTGTCAGCTCAAATAAACTTCAGTGTGCATGTGTGAGAGATTTATGTCAGTTGCCATAAAAAATTATGGCATATATAACAAAAGCTGAGATTTATTTTTTCACAAAATGTGTTCAAAAAGTCAATCAGTGACAATAGTTAGTATTGTTTGTGGCTCTGGGTTGGGAGGTGGGGTGAAAAACAAATTAAAGGCCCTCATAAAATCTTGAGTTGTAGATTACTTACAACCAGTCTCTACCAATGATAGAAAATAAAAATGAAAATTTAGACTTACTGGTAAAAAGTAAACAAGAACTTTGGGGGCTTCATTTGCCATAAAGATTAAACCAGATTTTGGATAAACTGTTAATGCCGTCAGAGGCACACCAGGTTCTATTGCTGTGTAAGCTTTTCCCTAAAAAGAAAAAAGGAAAACAAAAAGAAAAATCAAATAATCTTGCTGATGTAGTTTGACATACAAATCATTCAGCAGTTGTTTTGTGAACTTCTGAGATACAGTATATTAATTTTGGCAGATAATTTTTTTGGAACTTTTGTCTTTATTTTTGTTGTTTTGAATACTACCCCTGATCAATATAAGGAAATTATCGCACTTAGAGGATGTTTAGATTATTAGTTTATTTACTGTTAAATAAAAAAACTAACAGATAAGATTGCAAAACATTTTTTTATTCAATAGCTGAGCATTCTGATTTCATAATATATGCCTTAAACAAACTATTGGCTTATTCTATAATGGTGTGTCCATAGAACATTGCTTATAAGCTTGTCCTTACTTCTCCAGCAGTGCTCAGCATATCTTGTTTGTCTTACATGGATGGTTTGCGAGATGGGAGGTAAGTGGCTGTACAACTGCTGTTTTGTTGGATGCTCCATAATTTTTGCCAGGGGTAGTATATTTCAGACCTTTTTACATGTCAGAAGTTTTCCTCATTTTAGAATAGATTTTGTACTTATTTCTTCTTTTCATTCATTATTTCATTTATTCAGTGAGAATTTGGCCAGTTTAACAAAATCCCAGAGCTGAATATTAAGGTTTTTTGTTACTAAGATTGATATAAAAACAATCACGAAGGAAACAACCTCTAATAATAGGAAATGTCAATGAGTCTTGAGTCCTACAATTGATAATCTTTAAATAACCTTGCACTGACCCAAGAAATTTTAAGGCTTGGATTTTTGACTTTTAATAAAAATAATAATAATAATAATAAAAAGAAAGAGGACTAGATAATAAACCTTTGGAAAGAGTAAAGTAGAAAAAAAATAACAATAATATAACAGTGATAGAATGAAAATTGCAAATAATATTGCAAACATTTTTAATGAGAATTTACAGAGAGGGTTCTAACTTACAGTCTGTGGATTCCAAAACCTCAAAATCCTGGAATCCATTGATAAAACCAAATTTTCTTCTGGTTGAAAATGGAGAGACTTTATAGGGAGGTCGTAGTTATGATCTTTAACTAACAATGGTTGGTTGGAACGAAGATCATAAAGCAAAATCTGAAAAACAACAAAAACATTAATGGAAAATTCAAATTGACTAGACATAAACAAATAGATCAGTTTTGTACGAATGCATTTGCAATGATAGAAACCAAGATTATATATCATTATATATTATTATTGATAATGTAGTTAGCTATATTCATAAATCAAGAAGGTTTAATATCATTGACAGAGTGCATATATTTAAGTTAGGATAGCATCGACACAGAGTCAACAGTGTTTGGAAACGGTTCCTTTTTTCCTATGTATTCATCAGATTTGGCCTAATGAATACACTTGGTAGGTTAGTGGTAAACCAAATGCAGTATAATTTGGAGAGTGCTCAATATTTGTGATAGAGCTATTAAATAATATAATAATAAATGAATATATATTAGTTTTTATATATATTTTTCGCATGATGATTGCTGTGTAAAGACAGCATGAAACCAGTGGTCATAAATAAGCATCCATGCATTATTATTAATATTAATTTTGCCAGGTATTTTCTTTAATCTTTAGTTGCTTTGTATCACAACTCACACAAGTCATCATTTACAACAGTAGAGGTCAGAAATTGGGATGAATTTTACTTACTTGATACAAAAAGAACATGCTGCTTTCTGTATCCTGTGGCCATTTGTAATGTGATTTGTGCACATGTGCAAGGTCCGAGTTCTTATAATACTATTGTTTATGAATATGCATGAGTTATCATGAACATAAGGACTCATCCAAAGTGACACAAAAAGAGAGTGTCAATTGGTTGGAGCATATAGACCAGAACTTATCCATTATTATTTTCTGATTTGTGTAGTTCCTCAATCATAAATTGATGATCCAAGTGATATAAGATAAAAAGCAACTAAAAATTATCAAAAATTAATAATAGTAATTACTGACAATGCTTCATCTAAAAAAAAAAAATAGACTTGTGGCATATTTAGTTGAAATTTTCTGTTATCAACGATGTTAAGTTTGCATACTATGTAACATATACATAGCATATACAGCCCTGTTTATTGATAGTGAGTTCTTGTAGCTTTAACAGAGCTCCAGGGTTGCCAAACAATCTTAAAGCAGATTGGCAGTTACATGTATATGCTATGCAAAGCTAACAATTATTAATTTTGAGGTGAAGTTTTAAGAAATTGTTAACATTGGATTATTTCTATTTATTCTGTTGGCTGGAATATAAAGACAGGCACATCAGCAGCAATATTAACAACAAGGTCTAACATCGGAATAGTGTCTCCAGGCAACTGATACAAAACTAACCAATAATAAAAATACAGAATTTTAATAGAGCTTCAAGGTAGAACTCACCCCAACAAACAGGAGTGCCAAGCTATCTTAAAGCTGATTGGTTGTTACAAATATATGCTGTGTCACATGTTATATGCTATCCAAATCTAACTAATAACACAGCTTCTATTCGATTAAGAATAGGATTTTTATATTATAAAAGTAGTAAAGTTGGCGACCTTTACTCGAGGGGGCGTGACCAGATGGAGGCTCCTTTTTCAATAGCTACTACACTGAGGTGTCGGGAAGAGTGCAACTCTTTTCTCTGGATTGCTCCACTTTACCCTTAATCTGTACTTTATAATACTGAGTGTTAAGCAAGGAGGCATCAAGTACCATTTTTTGAGTCTTTGGTATGAACCCTGGTCTCCTGAATCATTGGCAAACACCCTACTCATTAGGCCAATGGCCCGGTCTTTTATATTATAGCAAAACACAAATTACTTTTTGATATCCCTTTCATACAAGTTTAATAAAGTATGTAAGAGTTTTTTTTTAAAGTTTAGTAAGAAGCTATATCTGCTTACATGCCCAGTACTCGTTCCAACTCCAAACTGAAGAGCATTTTTATATTTCAATGATGTCACAGCAGGAACACTATTAAAACTAAAAACAAAAGAATGTATTAATTAGTTTTTTAAAAAATCATCTGGTTATTCATGCATAAGATGACATTTCTGCCTAGGATCAGAGTGTAGAATTTGTATCTATGGAGATCTTGGGATTATTTTTAAAACAATATAATAAACAGATGAAAAGTTATTATTCACAAGAATATGAAATTAAACACCTTTTCAAAGACAAATACAAAAGAAAAACCAGATATTATTATACAGCTGATTATTTCAATGTTTTTGTTATATAATTAGATTTACACAGCTACAACACTTTAATCTAAGCAGAAGTTACAGATCAAGAAATAGTAACACTGTTTATTAGAGAAGTAAACATTAAACTCTGGCCAGAAATATAAAGGTAGAAAGTAAATTAAAGCAAAACAAAACTTACTTCAAGTGTTTGACTTCATTATTTAAGGCACAATCTAAGATACCAGCTCGTTTCTTTGTACGAGGATCCCAACATTCTACAATACCCTGAGATTAAAAAAATAAAGTCAAATTTTAAAAGAAGTTTATACTTGAGAAATATGCTTATGTTAATTTTTTTCACACTTCTAATATGTACGACTTAGGCTATTCAATCTCATTGATAGTTCTTATTGTGGGATTATATAATCTGTACATGGTATGCATATTAACCCTCTGAATCCATAAGCCTGATATTTTAAGCTGAGTACTATGAGTCATTATTACTTCACCAAATCTTAAGATAAAACTTGAATAATTCATAATGTTACTAATAGTTTAAAAATTCATGCTACAATTCTGTGGAATTTTTAACAGGTACAGCTAGTAGATATATATATCTTTTTATATAAAGGCAAAAGGAAAAAAATAAACTTTTTGGTGTTATTATAAATTTATTTCTGGTTGTTAAAACCATCATCATTTTTATTTGGGAGTTCTTCTATTGTTTCCGGCAAGAAAATGATTTGAAAAAAATTTTTTATTTTTATTTTTTTTTAATTAAAATAATTCTTTAATTGAAATAATTTTTTAATATATTTTATCATAGTTTTTAATAAAAAAATTATATTATATCTATTATTATTTTTCATTTATACAATGTTTATACAATCCTATAAAAAAAACAAAAAAAACATTACCCCTAATTTAAATACAACTGAAAATCAAAATACCTAATTCTGGAAAAAGTACATATTGGTACATAACTTATTTAAATCTATATAGATAGAATTTTCATTCTACTTTCATTGAAACTATTATGTTTTATAAATAGTAAATAATATAATTCATGTTATCAGGAAATAATAGTTAAATGCTGATCTTAATTTACAAAAACTAAACCTAACTATTAAAATTATTGCAAACCTAGGAATGGAAAATAAAGAAAAAGATTTTAAATTTAAGTCGCTGAAGATCCCACCTGGCAACAAAATGTTGGAAAAATTTGAAGACTTATTTAAACTGGTTAAAAAAAAAATCAAATTTAAATCTATTAATGATGAATTTTTTGAAGAATTTAAAAAATTTGTGGTTGACATTAATAATTCAAATAAGATGTGGATCAAAGCTGACAAATCCAGAAACCTATATAAAATTGATCCAATACAATATAAGAAAATATCAAATAAGATAACAGAGAAATATAAATTAGACCAAAATAACATTATTGATCAAATTAATAAAGATACATATAATTTCACAAATAAACTCAATATTAAAAATAAAATAGGTAAACTAAATAGAAAAATTGCATATATTATTTTTAAGGATTGTAAATAGAACTTTGAAAATAATAAACAGGCTAGATTATTAACCCTACAAAAACAGAGCAAGGTTTAATATAAAAAAATATAATACAAAGAACTGTTACCAAAATCTTAAATAATTTGAGACATATTCTGAGGAAGAACTCATTAGATACTATGGAATGGTTTAGGAATATCAAACATAAGAATAAAATTACCTGTATACAATTTGACATTATAGATTTTTACCCCTCCATAACGAAAGAATTATTGTTACTAAGCATCAATTTAGCTAGAAATTACACTGATATAACTCAGGAGGAATTGGCATGTAGAAAATCTGTACTAGTTTATAATACTACTACTTGGGAAAAGAAAACAACTAATAATTTTGACATTACAATGGGGTCATTTGACTCAGCCCAAATTGCAGATTTAGTAGGAATATACATTTTAGATACCCTAGGTAGATTTCTGAATCTGAAGAATGTCAGAATTTATAGAGATGGTGGATTAATTTCTGTCCCTAATAGCAATAGACCCCTAACATCAAAAATACAAAAGAAAGTCATTAGGGCATTTGAATATATCGGGTTAAAGATAGAGATTAGTTCTAACTTGAAAATAGTTAATTTTTTAGATGTAACTCTCAATTTAAGTAACAATTCTTATAAACCATTTAGTAAGTCTACTACTATACCAACATATATTAATGTTAATTCTAACCACCCTGCATCCAAAATTAAACAAATTCCTAATGCAATTGATATTAGAATTAGTCGATTATTATCTTCTAAAAACATATTTAATAATCATAAAGAATTTTTTAATGAAACTTTATATAATAGCAGTTATATAAAGTAAAAAGTAAAATTAGTGACCTTAGTCGAGGGTGACCCAAAGGCTCCCTTTTCAATAGCTACTACACCAAGGTGTAGGAGAGGGCGCTACTCCTTTCCTTGGATTTCTTTACTTGAAACGTACCTTATAATGTTGAGTGTTAAGCAAGGAAATATCAAGTACCATTTTTTGAGTCTTTGGTATGACTCGACCTTGGATTGAACCTCGGTCTCCTGGGCCATTGGAGAACACTCTACCCAATATGCCAATGATTTTGAAGCTAATAGACATCACATAAATAGGGGAAACAATGGAACTAATGATAATGTAAATATGGATAATAAAAAAAGTAAAAATTTTAATAAAAATAGACATCGAAATATTATCTGGTTTATCCCTGTTTTTTGTTAACTCTAATATCAATATAGGCAAATATTTTCTAGGTTTAATAAATAAACATTTTAAAGATGATAACCCCCTTAGAAAAATAATTAATAAGAATAATGTAAAAAATTAGTTATTCTCATACTAACAATATATCTAAAATAATTGACAATCACAAGAAATTAATAAATAAACTGGACTGGAATAACAATGACAACTTAAGACATTCATGTAATTGTAAAATAAAAAAATCAATGCCCACTAGGAAATAAATGTAACCTTGATAATATTGTAATCAACATTTCCGCTAAAGAAAATGATATTAATGATAAGGCATACATAGGTATGACAAGCATAAACTGGAAATTTAGATATTACAACCACCTACAATCATTTAGAAATCTGACATTAAAAAATCCAACAAGCTTATCTTGGTATTACTGGGATCTAATAGAACTAGGACTAATACCTGTTATAAATTGGAAAATAATAAAAAGATCCTCCTCGACAAACAATTTACATGGTAAGTGTAATTTATGCTTAGAAGAGAAAATATGTATATTAAAATATTTATATAGAAATTTGCTTGATACTAGAAAATAAATTATTTCAGCATGTAGACATAGAACAAAATTCTTAGTATCATTTAACTTGATATATTATTAACATTAAATATATTTAACTACCATTAATTAAGTGATTTATATATTTTTTATTCCATATATTGATATATTAATCCATTTTTACAAAATAAATTAATTAATTCAATATTTTTCTAATAAACAATACAGTTAAATTTAATAGATAAAGTATAAATATATGTTTTTATAAAAAGATAATAAAATAAAAAAAAATAAAAATAAAAAAATAAGATTAATAGACTTATAACGAGTAGGAATTATCCCAATACTACACCGTTTCTTTATTACATCATTTTTAGCTATAGATAAACACAATTTTAAGAAACGAATATTTAATTTATCTATATAAGTTATTTGTTACTTTGATAAAATATCTATAACATATTAGTATCTTTACTTATTACGATTACTTAACATTCGATATGTGAATTACATAATTATTTGTTTATTACGATTGACTTAACATTGATATATTAATTTCTTAATATAAATAACATGAATTTTTGCAATAATTTTAATAGTTAGAATTAGTTTTTGTAAATTAAGATCACCATCTAATTATTATTTCCGGATAACACAAATTATTTAATATTTATAAAACATAATAGTTTCAATGAAAGTAGAATGAAAATTCTATCTATAGATTTAAATAAGTCATGTACCACTATTTACTTTTTCCAGAATTAGGCATCTCAATTTTCAGTAGTATTTAAATTAGGGGTAACAGTTTTTTTGTTTTTTTATAGGATTGTATAAACATTGTACAAATAAAAGATAATAATAGATATAATATAATTTTTTTTTTTTATTAAAAAAATATGATAAAATACATTTAAAGAATTATTTTAATTGAAAAAAACAAATCCCTTTCTTACCAGAAACAATATAAGAACACCCAAATAAAAATTTTGGTAATACATCTGATTATGGTTTTAACAACCAGAAAAATTTATAATGACACCAAGGAAGTGATTTTTTCTTTTTGCTTTTATATAAAAAGATTTTTTAGCTCTGCATGTTGAGTGTTGATGTATTCTTAATCCAAATTAATTATACATCAATAGCTGTTGACACTGAGCACTCAAATTGGATACTCCTACCGCTTGGATTTCTTCCTCATATTATAGGAATATATATATCAAATGCTAGATTGCAACCTCGAATTAAGAGAGTTTGAACTTCAGTCACGCAATTATGTTCCCTTTCAAACTAATATCCTTGGGGGAAGGCATGAACTTCCTTATCTTTGCAGCTATGAATTAAATAATATTACAATTGTCACGTGGTCTACCACTGAGAAGAGAGAAATAAGAAACTTCCCCTACCCCTCCGTGTTTGAATTAGCAAGCTGCCAAAGACTGACCGTTAAAAGAGGAATAAGGAATGTAGGTCAACTTCGGCCAGCCGTTGAAGGAAGAAAAGAATGTGGGTCAAGCTATCTGTATCCCGTAACCTCGCCCGGGTGAAAGAGATAGCAGTCCGAACAAATCGCCAGGGAAAGGAAGAAAAGAGGCTAAATGATTGGCCAGAACCCTAAAGCGGAAGTAGCCCCCTTTTCGTCAGCGGAAATCAGTTCTGAAGACAGATGTCGCCGTGAACAGATGGGGCGAATCTCGTGCCAAACTCCGGGCGAAGAAGCAGAACCGGGATTTTCAGGCCAGTAGTTGAGGAGATAAGATATATTGAAACTGCCGCCGAAATTACTGAGGAAAAGCGGAAAGAATCTTGGACAAGAAGAACCTATGCCTTCAAGCCAAAGATATATATAAAACCCTGCTAGCCCGTAAAAGAGAAAATATTCTCCAAAGGAACCCGTCAAAAAGCTAAGTACAACAATTACATATTCTCTCTCTCTCTCAATTTAAAGAAAGAAGAAAGAAAAGAATAAGGAAGAAAGACATTTGTATTTATGTACTATCCTCGGATAATATAGCCGACACGTTAAATACGTGTGTCCGCGTGTAGTAAAAAACTTTGTTATATTTTAATGTCCTCACGTGTTGAAATTTATTCATTGTGTTGTCTGCCTGTCAAGTTATTAATTGCATGCTCTCTTTTCAACTTCGTTTGCCTTATGTTATTCTCGCCTAAATTGTCCTATTCTTTCCTTTAAAAATATTATACGGGAAACCGGAATTGTTGACTACTATAATTAATATTATTATATCTAAACCTAGAGGCCCATATCTTCCATTATCCTAGGGGTACGAAGGGGTAGTGGTCTGGTGGGTGTATGTGTAATGTGAAATTTGGAAACCCTTTGCCAGCGGCAGTCAGTCAAGCCCCAAATTAACCCCCATATAATATGCCAGTTCCTATTATCCCGAGAAAGGACTCTGAACTAGGACTTATTCTACAAGGGATCAAGTGCCATGCTGCCCCGTCTTCACACGTGCGAAAAATAAACTCCCGTACTGGGAATATTTTTAGGCCACGTCACACAACCGTTCTTCTACAAAGATGGCTTTGTCTTTAAATAACCCATGAATGTTGACATGCCATTAAATAAAAAAAACCTAACCTAATGAATATTAATAATCTATACACTTTCAAACAAATCTATTTGACCCACAAATGGAACCCTATCAGGAACTACCACTCCCAGTCAGAGTGGACCTGGTAGTTGTTGACTATTTAATTCCAAAATTTTAACTATTTGTAAATGTTAATAATCATATCTATTTATATTTTCAAAGTTCCATTCATTCATTATTTTTAAATTGCAATTCTTTATATACAATAATAAGCATTTGTTTGCACAGTTATATGGTATCAAGTATTCCTACCAAATACAAATAATTTGCACACTCATATAGTTTCATATAACTATTTCTTATTTAATAATAATAATTATTTATTTGCACACAATCATATATTATCAAGTATTCTTACCTCATACAAATAATTTACACTGTTTTAAGTGTTCCTGTCAAATATTAATAATTTATACTCAATTATATAGCTTCAAGTAACTATTCCTATTTACTGATAAATAATCATTTGTTTGCACACAGTTATATGGTTTCAAGAAAAGTGAAAAAAAAAGTAACTTATCATAATACAATTTGTATAACAGCAATTCTGTTAAAATGCTCTAATTTGGCAAATAATGCAAAGTCCACTAGCACCACTAGTTTCCAATAAATCTTTAATTAATTATAAATAGAACATCTTTTTTAAAGTCTGTATAAGTAATATTCTAGATCAGTTAACTACAAAATATCAAAGTTATCTTCTTTCTTCTTAATAAGAAAAAGAAGAATCCTCGAAGGTTAGTGATGATTAACATTTGGTAAATATATATTTTCTAAATAGGAAATGATTTAACATCCAGCATCGTCTGCTAAATTAAGTTAATTTCAAGTGAGTAATAAGAAATAATATTTTTACTTCAAATTCAATTATACTAAAAGATGATTTCTACAAACAATCATTTTTGATTTTTGTCGTTGAAGATGTTTTGTTTATTTTTTTCCTTAGTTTTTGTGAAAATGAAACACCTTAAATGATAAATAACAATTTTTTTTTTACCCCTGTTGTTCCACAAGTAAATAAATGATGTTCTGGATTCAATTCACAGCAATTCATTTCCCTAAAATAAAAGAATTCAGATTTAAAAAACCAAAAACAATGTATTTTGAAAGACTTAATTCTTTATCCAACAATTCATTATTATTGCTCCTAATAAATAACTGATTGAAGTCTAAGAAATTCCATGATAAACTTTATATCATAAAAATAAAACACAAAGCAGAAGAGAGATTTGCTGATTATATATTATCTTATAAATAAATATATGAATAAAAATGACAAAATGGAAGAGAAACAAGATGTGAAAATCAATTGGGTGACATTTTCAAACTATAAAGGTTTTCCCTGTTGAATGAATATATGAATAATAATTTGAAAATGCCACCGTTTGAGTTTTGTTTAATGGCATATTAAACTCTGTGGGTCATTTAATGCCAAGAAAGTTAGATTGGTTTTGTGTTCTATGTGGAGTTTAGGGTATGGATTTTTATAATAGTACTTGATTATATTTGGTTAGATTTTAGTGGAAAAAAAATTTTTTTTTTTTTCAGGAAACTGAAGATGTCCTCTGGTCTAGTGTTTTTAAAAAGGTCCTCTAGGTTGCTTGTCTGGTAGTTTTTAGGGCAAAGTTTGCTTGAAACTGTCAGTTTAAGAGAATGTGTTTGATTGTGAGGGGTACTTTGCACATTGTACATTTGGGGTGTCTTCCACTTTTAGGAGGTGTGAGTGGATGAGGCCAATGCATAGTCTGGAAAGTAAAAGCTTTTCTTTTCCGTTTCTTTTGCAACTTGTTAGTCACTCAACCAATGGTATCTTGTATATGGTGGATCTTGTGTATTTGATTGTCCCATGATTTTTGCCATTTGTCATGTATGAATTTGTAATTTGCCTCGTAGTCATGACAGTGTCATTGGATTATTTTATGTCATACTTTTTAGTTTCCTTTGTTTAATTGAAGTTTATTTTGTTTTGGTTATAGTGTTGTCACGGCCGATGATCAGATACAAATAAAATTCATATATCCCCAGAGATTGAGATTTTATGACACTGAGGTTCCGGTATGAAGGATGTCTTACAGGTGGGAACGTGAGAACACAGAGAAGACAATAATTTAGGCGAAGAAAAATGACAAACACAACGCTATGATAACCAACAATTTAATGATAATTTTAAAAAAAAATGATAGTAGAGAACATGAAAGAAAAAGGAAAAGTTTTGTGTGTGGGGAGGTGCAGTTTATATAATATTCAAGACAAAAATGGCAAATGGGCATCAGAGTCCAAAAGAGTTATCTGTTCATATTCAATGGCACCAGAATTTCTGAATATTGAGTCTTTCATGCACGATAATCCATTTAATGGTTGGATTAGCAATTCAAAATTCTAACATTGGCTAGCTGCTCCTGGTTCCTTAAATTGACTGCTGCAATCTGATTTTGTTGTTGCTTTTTGGATATTTAGGATTTCTGGGTCTTTGTTTTCATTAGTTTATTTCTATCAGTGGGATTCTCAATCGATGTTTGCTAGATTCCTTCTCTCAAGATCTTTCTTTTGGAGTTAGCCATGGGTTTTCATTGATATCCAATTTTTTTGGTGGGGGTTTTATTTGGTTTGGTAATGATAATGTGGATACTTGGGGATGGTGTGGTTGGAGTTGTGTTTTATGGGTCTTCACTTTCATTAGTCTGAGATTGGGGATTCTCTTTTGGATTTAGTTCAATGAGGGGTTTAGTTGTCAAGCTTTCTTGTAGCAATTCTATTAGTGTCTTAAGTTCTTTTATTAGGCTTATCATTTTGTAATGGGTCATTTCTTGGTTTTGGGTTGGCTATGTTTGCATAAATTGTTGTTTCTAACAATGAAATTTTCAACTAGTTTTCTTGCCTCTGGGTATGAAATATTTTTTGTGCATTTATTTCTGATATTCTTTTTTCCATATTTCATATTCTTTTGAATCAGCTGTATAGTTTTGTCTACAGTTTGTGAAGTTCTGTGGTTGTTCATGGTCCATATAGTATGTTCTGCTTTCTTCACATCTTTTACGTACTGGAGGCCTGGTGTACATTTTTCTCTATAGTGCCCAAATCTTAAATAATCTCTGCTGCATCCTGAAAGTTTGCCCACATGATCACACCTCCAGCAATGAACTTTCTTGGTGCAGCAAACTTGAGTGTCTCCAAGGAGTGTTACTATGCCAAAAGCTTTTCTGGGTCAGACATACCTATCAGTGCCCCTGGATCAGAAATGATCAACAATGCAATTTCACCAACCTCTCTTCGTAGATGGGGAAAATGCTAAGGCGATCAACTAAGAACCTAGCTAGCCACTGTGAAATCTGATCTGGAGCTCATGTTTAACTCATGTCTTTATGGTGTCTGTTAATGGAACTATGAATAGCTGAACATTGCAAGAGCTGATGCAGCCAATAGTCAAGTATGCAGTGATCCAAGATGTTGTCAATTCAATGTGTGGAGCAAGCTTAACCCACATTGAGTGAATGCTATAACACACATACACACATACACCCTAAAAAAATAATACTGAAATTAGCTACTATTCCTTTAGGTTTAAAGAGATTAATAAAATGATTTTATCATGTCCAGTTTTTACTCAAAGTTAATGTAAAAAGAGAATAAGAATCTCTAAAAGAAGATAAAAATAGAAATCACCAACTTACGAGGCATCAGTTTGAAAAGGAGTCATAAAACGTCCCAGTTCAAGATTCAGTCGATAAATTTGGGAGCTGAAAAAAATAAATAAGTAAATAAAAGAAGAAATAAATTAGAGGATAATCATTTTGTAATGCATTTTTAAACAGTTAATGTTATAAACATGAAACTTACTAGGGTGAGTCAAAAGTTTTGGTACATACTAATTTGTGGTACATATGTCATATAACTGACGCAGCTCAAATCGTGAATGATACCTGCTGTGGTTGGTAGTATCATTAAAGTTGGGGCATTGACACATTGTTCGTTGCTTTACTCTGTGTTAAGTTTAAAAGTTGCACAGATAAATGTGCAATGTAGTCTAATTTGGAAATTTATGCTTAATAAGTTCAAAGTGGGCGACAATGACACAAAAGCAACCAAAAACATTTGTGGTGTGAAAGTTCATCATAGTACAGTAATTAGAGGGTTCAAGAAATTTTGCTCAGGTGGCAAGAACCACAACTCTCAGACAAGGTCGGATAGGCATAAAACTGGGAATTCCAAAACTGTGATTCAAGCTACAGAGGCAAATCTGATGAGTAGAACTCTAAGAGTATCAGGTATGCTTGGCATCTCACAATCCAGTGAAGTTTATAACCATAATGACCTCAACAAAAGCATCGAGAGCTGTTGAATTGTGTCTCCTCATGTTACTAAAATATTGCAAGATTTTTGACTTATCCAAGAATAAAATGTTAAATGAAGACTGTAAAGTAATATCTAATGCAGTTTATTTGGGTATATGACATCTTTTAATTCAATATTCTATAAGACAAAAAATACTTGAGCTTTTATTCAATGTGAGAATTAAATCAAGTTCAATAAAACTGAAAAAGTTGGTTCATTTCATTAATTCCTGCTGGAAAAAAAATAATTAATGAATTCCATTATTATTTTAAAATATTTTCTCAGTTAAATAACTTTTTTAAAATTGCACTTTTTTGTCTATAATGACTTGTTTGCACACAATTCTATACTTTCAAGTATTTCTATCCAATACTAATAATTCTTATACATTCACATGGTTTCAAGTAACTATTTCTATCTAATAATAATCATTTGTTTGCACACAGTTCTATGGTTTCAAGTAATTGATAATAATAATCCTTAGTAAACAATTATAGATTCGAGTGACTATTCTTAATACAAGTAATTTAAAGGAGGAAGTCTTTATGGCTTAGTGGCTACTGTACCAGACTGTGACATCATAGTAAGAGAATTTGTATTCCAGGGGTGCTATTACATTCACTTTTAGATTTACCCTTCGGAAAGGTATGAGCTCCCTTATCCCCCAACTATGGGTAAAATAGTATGACTACTGTCCTTCTAGAAGGATGGCTTTGGCAATAAATAATTCACAAAGGTTGATATGCCATTAAACAAAGAAACCAAACTAAATTATTTACAGTTATATCGTATCAAGTGTTCCTATCTAATACAAAAAAAAGAGATGACACAACTGCTATCCCCAAGCAGCAAGTAAACAGAAACTACTTCCACTGCTACATCAGCCTGTTTGTTTTACTTTTCTTATATAAATGAAGATGATCACGATAAGTTGATGCAAAATGCTTATTCCCTTCAGGAGATTGGGTACGACTTATCTGAAAACCAAATAGCTGAGAACATAAAAACTAATCAGCGGTACCAATAGAAAATTTGCAACTACCTTGTCATAATACAATTGTCAGCTATTTGTGATTGACTTTGAGATTGATTGGTTGGTTGATTGACTTTAATGGCAGGTCAACCCATCTGGGGTTATTTTATGCATAGAAGTTAGAGAATCACATTCATGGTATATTTATATTTACATTTTTGTGTAATTGTTTCTTAGAGTTTTTTTTGCGCATGGTCTTATACAAATAATTTTTAAACAGATCTATTTTGACAAGATATGTAGTCCATATGACATTAGGACAGTATTCACAAGTGGTTCAACTCTCTGGAGATATCTCTTCTGGGTGAAGCCACCAACGGAATTCAACATGATCAAGAACTGCGTTTACTCCATCCCTTGCAGTTGTGGCAAAATATACAAAGGCGAGACAGGTCACTCACTAAAAGTAAGGCTAGAACATCGGAAGGCAGTAGTGCAAGGTGAGACTGAAAAGTCGGGTATAGCGGACCATATATGGAAGGAAAAGGGATGAAGTTGAAATAATTGATAGAGCTGAACATTGGAGGATTAGACGCCTTAAGGAATCAGCATATATGTTGGGCTACAATGACCTGCTTAATAGACCAAATATAGAGATGAATACAATATGGGAACCAATAATTAAAAATCCTTAAGCTTCATCTCAGAAATTTAGTCACATATTTTGACACATAGATAAGATCCTAACAGGTAATATCACTCGCCACCAGAAAGGGACTTGGGTGTAATGGCAATGAAAGGCTTCTCCAGATCTCCATCCTCACCATCAGATATAGTTCAGTGTTATACCCTGGACAACCCCCTCCCTTTTTTTTAGAGGAGTGTCTTATTCCTCTGCAGAGGATACAGACAGTGTATTCTAAACTCTGCCAATAGAGCAGGCATTTGATTAAATATTATTATTGGTCTGTTATGATTATAAGTCATTAAGTAAAATATATAATAGTATCTTTAAGCTTACCTAGCACCAACAATATACATGTCACAGGATGGTGCATGATAGGACATATCACGGCCAAATTTGGGGATTCTTGTCCTGTAATAAATGCCAGCCTGGTTATGAAACTCAATGTGACGATCAACTTGAAGGAAAACAACCTAAAACAAAAAAGTCAAAGATGAATAAAAACTTTAGTTGTGAAATAACATCAAAATAAAAGAGGAAAAAAAAAGTGAATCCATCCAAAAACACTTTTTTTGGTAAATTCTCAATAATAATAATTTTTAATCCAGTGGGGAACCGGAAAATATTCCAAACCTTTAAAAATTTAGGGTCTCTTTGAGGTGAAATGTTTCTAAGCTGCTTCAAAACTACTTTAGTTTTGGTTAATTTGTTTAATGGAATATCAATTCCTTATAGGTTTTTTTAATGCCAAAATTTGATTAATTAGAAAATGTTTAAGAGTAATCACTATATTTTCAATGTTCCACAGCACTTTATCAAGACATTTGATTGCACACACTTGCATTGTTTCAAGTATTCGTATCTAATCCTAATTTATACATTATAATATAAAGTATTATGCATTCCTATTTAAAACTTTGCCGAGTTGGATGGGGCTGTAGAATACATCAACTGCATCTCAGCAAAGAGATAAAGCCCCAAACCAAAAAAAAATGAGTGTCCTGGATATGACACAAAATCATCAGATGGTGAGGCTTCAGTTCTGGAGCTTTGGGGAATGTGGATAACCTCTTGCCATTACTCTTAGGTCCACTCTGATCTGGAGTAGTAGTGTTGTATAGTTATTTAAATGTTCATGCATCACAACGACACAACATCACAGACAGACGCATGAATAAACGACGCATGATAATGACACAAGAAGGATGCAGGAAGGAAGACACAAGAAGACTTCTTTTCAAAATATATACCTCTCACTTTATTGCAAGGTTTGCGTGTGAGAGGATGCTGGAGATCGAACGTAAACTTCATATTTTGACCCCACTGTTATGACCGTCACGTTGTGTCTTTCTTAATCTCCTGATACTCAACCGGGGCCATGGGGTCCACTCTGCTGGATGCTGGCTTCCTTTATTGCATCTTATCAGCATCTTCTCTGGACCTCAACTCATCAGGGCTTCAAGCCCCTTCGGTCGGGTGGGGCCTTCCTTACCACATCTCGTCTCTAACTCTCTGGGGTCCGCTGGCAACTGCATCGGGGGTTTCCGAGGTCCCCCTCGGTCGGGTGTGGCCTTCCCTACCACACCTCGTCTCTAACCCTCTGGGAGTCTGCTGGCAACTGCATCGGGGACCCAAACTCAACTGAGTTAAATAATAACTCAACGCCCACACGATCACCTAGTGGATCTTTGAAATCGAATGTTTAATCGTCATCAAGCGGAAATAACTGTCATGCAGTTCAGAGGTTACTCTCTTCCGGTGCATGACTGTAATGGCAGAATGGGACCTTCACCTTTTCCCATATCATAAGCCTTAATCCGCCCATGCAATCTCTTTCGATTACTGGCCGTTGGAATGTGTCACTTCCTTCCGGTGTATTACCTAGGAATAGTATTTTTGGGCCAGGTCGAAGGTCAAAATATAACAATAATCCATAAATTATTTTTCAAAATTCCACATGTGGAATTTTCTTCACGTTCGTCTCCATCATCCTCACACATATTTTACAGACTAATTTACAAAGGACAATAATGGCTGAGAACATAAAAAAAAGAATCACTTGAACTACAGCAAACAAAATCTTACTTAGAAGGTGACCTTCTCTCTATGTAACACTTGCCCGGCTAATTATTATCTAAATTTCTCATACTATCTTTGCGTGGTTGGCAATCTTGACATGTGTACATCAAGGTACCATACGGATGCATTTTTTATCTTCTCAACACAACGGGCCCTACATAATTCCTTGAAGAAATTTCAAAACCCTAAAAAGGACCATACTCTGGTCCCATATCCTGGTCACAAACTTAGTGACCCTGGTCATTCCAGCAATACATTTCGCCTGGATTCCTCATGACCACACTCCAGTTCTTTGCTCAACAGTTTCCCTCCTGGAGTAACCGGAGAATTTCATAAACTAAAACACAATATCTTCAAGGCTCAAAGCATTCCACAAAAATCATGGCCCAAAACAAGTATCACAATACATCCGAATATATCACAATCTGGCACGCATGCTGTAAACCACCTAAAATAGTCCACGCAAAAAACTAATTAGCAATGTGTTACCCATTTTTTTTTCATTAAGTTTCTGTTTCCATGCACATTGGTTTGCAAGCCACTGAGGAAACATGTTTTACCTGATCAAACCCGCGCCGGGTTTCTTTTCAATTTAATCAGGAACCCTCGTGGCTACCAATATATAGGCACCTCGCCTTTCCCAGATTCGTTTCACTTTGCCAAATCACACACGAATCCAAAACATCATCGTGACTGAAAGACATAGACATCATCCACAAAATTTTGGAGTAGGCCACGCCTTTTTTCTTTTATTCCATCCTCGGAACTCCAAACTAAAAAAAAAATTAGAAGCCTCCATAGGCCTTTGCAACTTCATGGGCTGGCGAATTCTTCGATAGAATTACTTCCTTTGCCGTCTACCCTTCAACAATCTGAAACCAATTGGATAAATGTCTGTCCTATTCTCACGTCAGCCACCGATTTCCTCAAAAACAGAAACCCCCCCAAAAATATTTGCTATTCCACGAAAACCCCAAATTCTAAAAAAAATTTTTAGAATCAATATAATTTCAAATATCATTAAACCTTGAATAAAATCCTCTGTTAATGGTTTTCGTCAAATTTCATAATATGAACAGGAAAAAAAAATTCTAATGTCGCCTTTAAACTCAAACAAACTCAAAAATTTTCACTTTAAAACAAGTCAAAACAATGTTACAATCACAGTTCAAAAATGTTCAGTTGTCTTTTCTTCTTTTTTTCAATCTATGTAGTGATGTACTGTCTATTTTACTAAAAATGTCTGTTCTTTCTTTCTTTTTTTTTTTTTCATATGCTGTGTTCAACAATGTTCAAGTTTCTCTTTCTTTTTTTTTTTTTTTTTTTTGTTTTTCTCCATTTTCATTGTCCTGTAGCTTTTTGTTTTTGTTTTCGTTTTCATTTTTTTTTTTTCCATTTTTTTTTTTCATAATAAATTGCTCATTCAATGTCCCTTTTTTTTTTTCAACCTTATATCTACCTCTCTGTCTTTACCTTAACACGATAACTATAGGTTTGCTTCCCAGTTTATTCAATTTCAGTCTATAGTACCATAAATTAAGCCTGATTTATAATACAACTTTCTCAATAGCTTACGAGCATTCTACTTTCTTTTTTTTTTCTTTGCACAAAAGATCCCGGGTTTTTTTCTCTCTAAACAACCCAAACTTTTATAAATTCTGCCAACATTTCCTAATTCAAAATATTTCCGAATCTTCGCCACACTTGGTTCTGTCAAAATTCTGCGCATCTCTTAATTACATCGAAAACCCTGTTTCAAAATATCTTCCCCAATAACAATCTCAAAGCTTCACTCCAGGGGGAACTCACAAAATACCTGTCTGCATCGTCAGACACAAAAAACATCTGTCTCTTAGTTACTCTGCCTCCACGGCAAGACCGTTTTCAAGACAATACCTATGTCTTCAATAATTCATATCCACAATTTCCACCGCAAAACAACCGGCCTGATTCTACCAGCGCCGAAAATATCGATTCTCCCAACTTCATAAATATCGAAAAATTATATGCGCATTATTCAGACAAACACCAATGTGTGAAATTCATGGACAATACCATTAATGCTCCCAAGATTCCATCTCTTGGATTAAAATTCTCATTTTCAATCACCACTTGTCTAGACCAATGAAAAGCTACAACGAATTTTTTTTACTCACAAAGACCTATTTGCGATAAAAAATCCCCATTCATAAAATTTATCATAAAATTTATTGTTTACGATAAGCTGTCTATCAAAAAACGGACAGCAACTGTCCCATAGCCATCTTTGTTCCCTTCTTTTTTTCTCCCTCACTTCGATACAATATTACACATAGCAGTAATTTCAATTTTTATCTAGGGACCACACATTTTTTTAAAAAATTATTTCCAATTTTATGCTTCTAGAAAGGCCCTTGTCATTAAAACAAATCTTTCACTATTATACCCAATTTAAATAACAGAGAGAGATAGAAGTTACATGAATGAGCGCTCTACTTCCATTTTTTTTTTTCTCTTTTTTTCTTTCCGTCTTTTTTCTGTTCTTTTTCGCGTCGGTCTGTTCCTTTCTCCTTCCTCTTCTAGGTTGCTAGTTTGTTCTTGTTTTTTCTTTTTTTCTTTTTACTTCTTTCAATTCCAGCATTTTTCTTTGTCCTTTTCGTTGATGTTGTGTTGTGATGCTTAAAAACTGTCGTTTACGGTAACCAGGTTCGTTATGAATCCTTGAAGAACTCTGCTGGCACAAGCACCAAATCGGACAAATGTTGTATAGTTATTTAAACGTTCATGCATCAGAACGACACATCACAGACAGACGCATGAATAAACGACGCATGATAATGACGCAAGAAGGATGCAGGAAGGAAGACACAAGAAGACTTCTTTTCAAAATATATACCTCTCACTTTATTGCAAGGTTTGCGTGTGAGAGGATGCTGGAGATCGAACGTAAACTTCATATTTTGACCCCACTGTTATGACCGTCACGTTGTGTCTTTCTTAATCTCCTGATACTCAACCGGGGCCATGGGGTCCACTCTGCTGGATGCTGGCTTCCTTTATTGCATCTTATCAGCATCTTCTCTGGACCTCAACTCATCAGGGCTTCAAGCCCCTTCGGTCGGGTGGGGCCTTCCTTACCACATCTCGTCTCTAACTCTCTGGGGTCCGCTGGCAACTGCATCGGGGGTTTCCGAGGTCCCCCTCGGTCGGGTGTGGCCTTCCCTACCACACCTCGTCTCTAACCCTCTGGGAGTCTGCTGGCAACTGCATCGGGGACCCAAACTCAACTGAGTTAAATAATAACTCAACACCCACACGATCGCCTACTGGATCTTTGAAATTGAATGTTTAATCGTCATCAAGCGGAAATAACTGTCATGCAGTTCAGAGGTTACTCTCTTCTGGTGCATGACAGAATGGGACCTTCACCTTTTCCCATATCATAAGCCTTAATCTGCCCACGCGATCTCTTTCGATTACTGGCCGTTGGAATGTGTCACTTCCTTCCGGTGTATTACCTAGGAATAGTATTTTTGGGCCGGGTCGAAGGTCAAAATATAACAGTAGTACTCATTAGGGTTCTATTTATGGGTCAAATAGAACTGTTTAACCATTTAACTGTGTGCAAACAAATGAGCACTGGTTTGTTTAAAATATTACTTACAAACTATTCATTTACAAGTCACATATATTCAATACTATAAACAGGACTTGGCATTAAATAATCTACAAGGGTTGATATCCCATAAACCAACCAACTATTCAATCCTATTTAATATTAACAATTTATACACTATTATATGGTTTAAAGTAACAATTCCTTTTTAATAATAGTCATTTGTTGGCACAGTTATATAGTTTCTTACACTAATAATTTGCAAGCAATTATATCGTTTCAAGTAATTATTCTTAATACAAATAATTTGCATACAGTTAAATGCTTTCGAATATTCCTTTCAAGCATTTACGATTCTATAAATAATCATTTGTTTGCACAGTTATATTGTATTCCTATCCAATACTAATAATTTTCAAACAAATCTATTTGACCCAAAGACAGAACCCTAACAGCTACTACGAATTGTCCAGGTCAAAGTGGACCTGGGAGTAATGACTCTACACTCCCTAGAGCTTCAGAACTGCAGTTTCATGTCATACCAGGACATGTTTCATTACTCTTGATCTCCCTCTTGTAACATTGTCTCAGTGCAATATGCATCTTGTTATTTCTGATTTAATGAGAACTTTTTGTCTTTTAGCTTCATAATCTTTGTTGATTAGTCATAAGTATTGAGATTGAAGCTTTAAATTTTTCTAAATATAGATGTGTGCACTGCTAAGCAACTTAAATAATAAAGTGACAATGTCTACATGTCTAGATTGCTGTCTAGATGTTGTATATAGCTAAGCAACTTATATCAATAAAGTGATGATGTCTAGTTGATCTAATGCCAATTTGAAAAAGAAAAAAAATGTTATGAAGTCAGTAACAATATTTTTAAACAAGTTTTTGGCAAAACACAGCTTTATGCAAATACAGTACATCATCATCATCATCATCATCATGATGTCCCGCCATCAGCACGGATCTCCCTGACCCTCTCCCACCACCCATCTCTATCGTCCATCGCTCCTGGTAGGTCTTCAAGGCTACATCCCGTATCGACACAGAGCTGTTGTGTATAGGTTCTAGCTGGTTGTCCTGGCTTTGCTAGTCAATGTGAAGGAGTCCAAAGGAGTATGTGGCTTATGTGTTTGCCCCTACTTCTCTAGCAGTGTCCTGCATGCCTGGTTCATCTAACTTGGATAGTTTTCGTGATGGTTAGTAGGTGACCATACAGCTGCTGCTTTGTGGGGTACTGCCCCCAGGACTGGTTCAATATTGCTCGCAGCATTCTTGTGTAATTGCCATCAAGCTTTTTTTCCATACGTTTAGTTAGCATCTATGCAGTGCATCCATATTGCAGTTTCAACATGACTGCTGCTTGGAAAAAACTGCGTTTTATTTTATCAGTCAGGTCTGACTTCCATATGACCAATAGCCTATTGATAGCTGTCCATGCCTTTGCTAGTCATGTGTTGATGTCTTTCTTGGTTGATGAGACTGCTTCCTAAGTAGGTGAACTTGTCGACTAGTTTCAGAGAACTACCATTTAGTGTGGAGATGTTGCCTCTTTGATTAAAGGACATGTATTCTTTCTTGTCTGCGTTGACATGGAGGCCTATGCCTGCAGCTGCTCGTTACAGACTATATAGCAGGGTTTCAGTTTGGGCGGGTGTATTTGCCAGAAGCGCTATGTCATCGGCATAGTCCATGTCCATAATTGTTTGTGCAGGGTATCTTCTGCTTCTTTCCTTTGTCAGTTTGAAACCGTTGTCTTTCATTTTATCAATAGACTTTCTAAGCATGTAGTCTAAACAGATGATAAAGCGGTATGGGGTTAGTGTGTCTCCTTGCAGCACACCTGCTACAATGTCGAAGTAGTCGGTGTCTGCATCTGAGGAGTGGAATACACTCTATACTTATTCAGTGGTGTTCTCTTGTTTCCTAAATTGATTAGAGAGTAAATTTGAAAAAAGAAAAAATTAAAGAAAGTTTTATGATAAAAAAGTAAGAAATGCATTTGAATTTTTTACCTTTGAGTAATCATCTGAAAGAACTTTGGTTTTGACAACATCCAAGTCCAGACCTCGTTCAAACTTTAATGACAAGTTACTTAAGTCATAGCATCTCACTCTTGGTTTGTAGGCACCTGAAAATTAAAAATACGAAACTATTTAGACCAATTACCCTACCAAAGCTAAAGTGTTCATTCTCCACTATTAGTTGTCCAATTAGAAACACAAGACTACTTAGTTCTTTGTTGATAATAGCAAGTTTTTGAATTCTGATTATTTGGTTTAATGGCATACCAATTCTTGTGGGCTATTTAATACCTTAAGGCTCCCTTTTCGATAGCTACTATACCAACGTGTAGGGGAGAGTGCTACTCCTTTCCCTGGATTGCTCCATTTACTCTTGATCCTTATCTTATAATGCTGAGTGTTAAGCAAGGAGGCATCAAGTACCATTTTTTGAGTCTTTGGTATGACTTAACCTATATTGAACCCGGGTCTCCCGGGCCATTGGCGAACACTCTAACCATTATGCCAATGTCCAGTATAAGTACAGATTAATTGTCGAAAACATTTCTATTTCAAGTTATCATCTGCATAGTTTAATGAGAGTCTTTGTCAGCACCTTAATGTGACACTAAAGATATTGGTGTGGTAGTATATAGACTTAGCTATAGGTATATGCATGTGTAAACACATGAATCGGCGTGAGTACATGTATGTGTGTATGTATGTACATGGAGGTGTATACCTAGATGTATGGTTGTAAGTTGACCATAGAGATGTATATGTGTATATCCATTTAGAGGCTGGGAGACATTTGTTTGGGTATGTTGAGTGTGTGGGTGGCAGTATATATTTTGTGCGGGAACCACTAATTCAAAATGGAGCCTTGACTTAAAAGAGTTTCAATTCTATTATCCCATCTTTTAGGGTCTCCTGGAGACATATGGTCTGACTATATTTTTATGTCCAGTCTATGAGTAACTGAAAATCTAGAAGTCGGAAATGTTCACCCCTGCATATATACAAGTCAAGTCAGTCTTTTGGACAGAATAGACAGATTGAGAAAGGGCCACAGATAGGAACAGAGGAGGCCAGAGAAAGTCTGTTGGACAGTGGGAGGTGGGACCAAAGAAATTCTCCTCTTCCGTTAAACAAAATATTGTAAGAAAAAAAAAGAATTCATGCACCGGTCTGTGTGGGCTAAGGCTCTCAGAAGTTAAATGGTTTGGTTGCATTTGATCTTTAGTTATTTGATATGAGGAATAAAGGATAGTTTTGAGTTAAAATTCTCTTTTCTTGGCTAGACTTTGTGAACGAAGATTTATGAAGGAGGCTGTCCAGGTTGACTGCAGGCATGCTGATGGCTTACTAGGCCGATGTGGGACAGGCAAGTCTGGTCGCAGCAACTGCAGTTAAAGGTCTGGTTTGGCATGGCTACTGAGGTTTAAGTTTAAGGTTTCTTGGTAGCATATAATGGTAGGATTTAGTTCAGATATGAATAGACGCAGCTCATTGAAATTTGCCTTATAGCTATGACAGTTCCATTGGATTATCCTGTGAGTATTTTGGTATTTGTTCATGAGTCTTTATCTACAGTGTGTTTTGTTTTGTAAAGCTGGTTTGGTTGTGATATTCTATATTTCACTGTATCATTTTGTGTGCTATGGATTTTATTTGAGGGTTTTGAATATTCGATTTTATTTTTGTATTTTGGATTGCGGGTGCTGAGTCCATTTTGATTTACATTTGCTCTATATAATTAAATTTGTTTTTAGTTTTTATAGGGGATTTTGATTATTGTTTTAAGGTTTTTAATTAGATTTTGTAGTTCATTTATTAGGTTTATCAATTCTTCTAGGTTTTTTTAAAAAAGTATTTACTTGGTTTTCATTTGGATTTTGGAGAGTTTTGGCAATTTTAGCAACAGTTGGTTTGATGAAAAGAATTTCTACAAATCTTCTGGGAAAGCTCTTCTGACTTGAGGTCAGCTTGGAGAAGACAGGTCCTTCTCCAGTCTGCACTCCTAAAAGAGTACCGCCCTCCACACATCACCATCGGTGGAACTGAGCTGAAAGCAGTTCATCAGTTCACTCATCTGGGGTGTACCATCACATCAGATGCCAAGATTGACAGGGAAGTAGACAACAGACTGGCCAAGGCAAACAGCACTTTTAGCAGACTCTACAAGAGTATGGAACAACAAGCATCTGAAGAAGGGCACTAAGATCAGTGACTATCGAGCCATCATACTCATCACCTTGTACAGCTCTGAGTCATGGGTAACCTACCGCCACTGTCTACGACTCCTTGAGCACTTCCATTAGTGCTGTTTCCACACCATCCTCAACATTCATTGGAGTAACTATGTCTCCAATGTTGAGGTCCTTGATCAGGCAGAAATCACCAGCATAGAGGTCATGTTGCTGAAGTCACAGCTACGATGGGCAAGGTATGTCTCCAGAATGAGGAGGGGGAGCATCGGCTGCCCAAGATAGCCCTGTATGGTGAACTCTCCACTGGCTACCATGACAGAGGGGCACTAAAGAAACATTTTAAAGACTCCCTCAAGAAAACCTTCAGTACCTGCCACATTGACTACCACCAGTGGTCCACACTTGCTGCTGACCGTCAGGCCTGGCACCGTACCATCCACCAGGTTGTCTCCACCTTTGAGGAATCTCACAAAGCCAACCTTAGGGAGAAACGCTGAAAGAAGAAGATCCAGGGAGCCTTAACAGCCAGCCATACCAGACCACTCCTTTAACTGCAATTACTGCGGCCGGACTTGCCTGTCCCACATCGGCCTAATCAGGCATCAACATGCCTGCAGTCGACATGAACAGCATCCTTCATAAATCTTTGTTTGCAAAGTCTAGCCAAGACTTCCAGTATTTGTTCAAAACAGCATGTAGCAATATTGCTTCATTATTAATACAGATATAAGCAGGATTTATATTTAAACTCATCAATCTGTATCTCAAAGTTAATGCTTATACCTTTAGGACTAATTGAAGAACAAAAGCCTTCTTGATCAAAAAGCTTTATATATATGTGTGTGTGTGTGTGTTGTTTAGTATCATATATATGCACCAGTTTGAGTTTTCCTATCTGTTTAATGTCTCCCCCTAAAATTTTTAATTAACTGATCTCATGATCTTAAAAGCCCCTTTAATCTTTAATCTATCAATCCTTAGTATACTTGATTTCATAGTGAAAAATCTGTGGCAAAGATGTTTTTTGCTGTACCTGTCTTCAATGAAACTACCATTGTATCATACATGATTTGAAGTATCATGTTTTTAATGTTCAGACAAGCAAAGGATGTAGAATATCATTTTCAGCCTACACACACCTGGGGATGTATCTGAAATCAGTGTACCCAGTAATTTTATGAGTTTAAGGGCTGCCAAAAAATTCACCAAGATTATTTTGGGCAGTTTCTACTTTTTTCCTAATTGGAATCTTAATGGTCATTTATTTTGAGAGACAAGTTAAAATATTTAAAATTTAATAATATATGTATTTACTTGACCCTGGATGTGACACAAGGTCAATTTTTAAGCAGATTTTAACAGGTTTGAATTCAGTTTTCCTTCTAGAGTGGTTGCCATACCAAGGTTAAATAATCTAGTCTGCTCTATTTATCCATAGCTGCATCCATTTCTCACAGGTATTAGTGCTATATAAAATGCAAGCAGCCTCCTCCAGGAATTGAACTCATAATCATTACATAATGAATGCCTCTAAAAATAGAAATAATTTTGTAGGAAAAAGCTACAAAATTAATTTCAATTTTAGTGTACTGACAAATTTTTCATGAGCTTTTACTGAAAGAAACATACTTTACTTTATAATATCTGTACCCACCCTAAGTTAATATGAACATTTTTTTTAATGTTTTTAAGAAGGTGACACTTACCCGTAACATAAATAGCACTGCCATCAGGTGTCACTTCAACTGTGGAACTGACTGAGGGCATCTCCAAGTCCTGGATAAGCTCAATCCGTTGACGAATATCTATTTAAAAAAAATAAGAGATAGAAATTATACTAAGGATATTCAGAATAATACTAGAATGACTCAAAAGTTTTGCAATATTTTGGTACAAGTTAGTTTGTGATGCATATATCATGTGCATAAAGCAATTCAGACCATGAAAGGTACCTACTGTGGTTGGTAGTATTGTGGTAGTTGGTGTGCTGACTCTATGTAGGATTTGAAAGTTGTACAGGTGAATATGCAATGAAAGTCTAATTTGAGAACTTATGCTTTACAAATTTGAACTGGGTCATAATGCCATGGAAACAACCAAAAACATTTGTCGTACAAAAGATGAAGGCACAAATGATCACAGTACTATAACCAAATGGTTTAAGAAATTTCACTAGGGCTGCAAGAACCTTGATAATCAGGCAAGGTTAGGTTGGCCTGAAGCTGTACTCTGAAGTTAAAGATCCAAATCAACCAAGTAGCACTCAAAGCATATCAGGTGAGCTCAGCAATCCATTAGGGTTTACATCTTCATAAGCTCAACAAAACCATATAAATTATCAAAAATTTGCAGAGCTTTTGACTCCTTCCAATAATAACAACACCTCTGGTTGGTTGGTTGGGTTTTATGGCATATCAACCTTTCTAGGTTATTTAACACCAAATCCATTTTTATGCAAATAATCAGTTCTATTTCAAACAATTCAGTTTAGCATGAGTACACAGTTTAATTTTCAAAAACATTTCATTTTCAAACTATTCAGTTTATTCAAACAGAGCTAATTCAGTTTAGTATAAGTATAGATTTAGTTTACACACAGTTAAATGTCAAAAACAGTTCCATTTCAAACAATTCAGTTTAGCATAAGTACGCAGTTTAAATGTAAGTACACAGTTTAATTATCAAAATCATTTCTATTTCAAGCTATTCAGTTTAGTCAAACAATTCAGTTTAGCATAAGTATGTAGTTTAATTCTATTTAACTCATAGATAAGGCTCTATCAGGTGCTACCACTCCGGGCCAGAGTGGAGCTGGGAGCAATGGCAATGAAGAGGTGCTCCACATTCCCCAAAGCCCCAGCATCACTGGAACCTCACCATCAGATTGTTTAGTGTCATATCCAGGACACTCATGGTGGGGGGTCTTACCTCTCTGCAGAGGTGCAGTCAGTGTATTCTACAGCCCCAGCTGACTGGGCAAAACAGAGTTAAATTTAAGCATAAGTACACAGTTTAGATGTCAAAACAGTTCTTTTTCAAGCAATTCAGTTTTGCATAAGTACGCAGTTTAAACGTCAAAACAGTAGTATTTTAAACAACCCAGTTTAGCATAAATATACAGTTTAAATGCAAAAAAACAGTATAGTCAAGAAACCACGGTTTAGTTCTATTCAACCCATAGATAGGACCCTTATCAGGTGCTACCACTCCGGGTCAGAGTGGACCTGGGAGTGATTGCAATGAAGGGGTACTCCGCATTCCCCAAAGTTCCAGCATTACTGGAACCTCACCATCAGATTTTTCAGTGTCATATCCAGGACACTCATTGGGGAGGGTCTTACCCCTCTGCAGAGAAGCAGTCGGTGTATTTTACAGCCCCAGCTGACTGGGCAACTCATCTATTGGGGTTTTGTTTGTTGGTTTATTTGTGGATAGCTGAAGTAACTATGTAGGAGTCAAGGTCAAGAAATGGGATTGTAAAAGTAAAGTAAAGTTGGTGACCTGAGGGCTCGTTTTCAATAGCTACTACACTGAGGTATAGAAGAGGGTGCTACTCCATTCTCTGGATTGCTCCACTTTACCCTTGATCTTTACCTTATAGTGCTGAGTGTTAAGCAAGGCGGCATCAAGTACCATTTTTTGAGTCTTTGGTATGACTCTACCTAGGATTGAACCCCAGTCTTCTGGACCATTGGCAAACACTACTCATTAGGCCTGGGATTGTAATGGTAGTAAAATGCTTCCTTAATTTTAATGGAGAACTGATAAGTCTTGCTTTGGGCAGTCAAATAATGCACAACCATAGATATATACATTTATGGAAAGTCCCAGAATTTTTGAAAAAAAAATTTTGTATGTAGGCACTCTGATGCCATTGTAGCAATTAATTAAATTCCTACATTTTCACTCGTTTCTCTGGTTTGCGTAAACTCATACAACCAATAAAATAAATGCATTAATGTAGTTCCACAAATTTGCAGACTTTCGGCTTGTGGTTAACTCACACAAGTTGAATATAAATAAAAACAAATCTGGAGTCACATATGGTTTGGTTTAATAGCATATCAACTCTTCAAAATTTTATTTGTAAATGTTTGATTGAAATCATTTGTCTATGATAATTATCATTTGTTTGCACAAGGTTATATAATATCAAGTATTTAATAGAAATAATTTGCACAGTAGTACAACTTTAAGTATTTCTATCTAATACTAATAATTTATACACAACTATATATTTAAAAGTAACTACTCCTATTAAATAATAGTCTGCACAGTTATATGATTTCAAGCATTCCAATCATACACTTCCTAGCAATTATATGGTTTCAAGTAACTAATTATAATCCTTAGTAAACAATTCTAGTTTCAAGTAACTAACAATAATCCTCAGTAAACAATTAAAGCTTCAAGTAGCTATTCTTACATTACATCCATTAATATGTACAAACAATAGCAAACCAGTACTTCTTAAAGTTACTTATGTCTTTCAAAATATTTAAAAACAAGGAATAACATTATTATGTTTCAAAATAAAATTCTATTTTAATGTTGCAAATCATCTTAATCAGCCATCTTGAATCTACTGCCTTTTCCAATTCGTTTCTTTATTAATTGTGCAACCATCTATCAGCAAATGTCCATAATCACATCTATTCATCTTTCATCAGGTCTTTTTCTTCTACACTTGTTATTTCTTGAGCAGCATTCCATTAACCTTTTACACTGTCATCTTCTCTTTTAGCAATAAACCCTGCCTACTTCTATTTTTTAATAACTTCTATGATTTCTTTTTTATTTCTAATGCAGACGAACCATATAATCTAGGACTTCTTGCAAATACACCTGCTCAAGCCAAATCTGCTACATAGCTTGGAGCAGATAGCAAGAGGCATTGGTCTCTATGTGAGTTCAAAGCTCATAGGTTTTAATCAAAAGGGTACCATCTCTTCATTACATGATAAGCCTCTGAAATTAATAGACCAGTTCATATACCTCAGTAGCAATATCTCATCTACTGAAAACAATGTCAATACATACTCAGGTAAAACATGGTCAGTTATTGACAAGTCAATGACCATATGAAAATCTGATCTCTCTACTAAAATATAACAGAAATTCTTCCAAGCAGTAGCTGTGTCAGTACTATTGTATGGTTGCACCACTTGGACCTTAACAAAATGCTTGGAGAAAAAGTTAGATGCTACATGCTATTTTGAATAGCAGCAGCTGTATGGCCACTTACCTCCCATCTCACAAACCATTCAAGTAAGAGGAACAAGACATGCTGGATACTTTCGGAGAAGTACAGACAAATTCATTATCGACATCCTTGTATGGACTCCAACATCATATGGACACACTAGTGTTGGCTGACCAGCAAAAACTTACATTCATCAGCTCTGTGCAGACACTGGATACCCTTTAGAGGACTTACTAAGAATGATGATCAATGGGCATGGATGATTCTTACCTTACCCAACTCTATGCTGATCTTTTTATTTACTTTATTATTATTGTTTTTTTTTGTTATTACTAGCATTGTCCTTTCCCTTTGTTTTCCAGAGATTTTCTTAATGTTCATGTTTCCCGTCCATATGTCAGAGCTGGTATTATACAATGATATTGAAAATAATTTATCATAGCAAAATAAATGTTTTATGTTTATGAACTTACCCAAATCGTTTTTCTGTAGTCTGCGTTTCTTTCTGTCTGTGAGCCACTGAATGAGAGAGAGAGAGAGAAAAAAAAAGATTCAAGTTTTATAGGTAGTGTCTGTGTGTATATATATATATATATATATAGATACATACATATATATATATATATATATATATATATATATATATATATATATATATATATATATATTACTTTTTCTTTAAAATTTAATTTTTAATAAATATCAATATATTTTTTTTACTTAATTTTGATTTTTAAGAAATTTGATTTCTTTTTTATAATCATTTTTAATTTTTTTTTCAACCACTAAGTCTGAATGAATAGCTTTTTATCTATTGGAAAATTTATTTTCAAATGGCTATAAGCTATTCCTTATTTGAATTGAAAAAAAAAACAAAAAAATCATGCACAAACAAAAAACCAAACTTACGAGGATCATTAAATAAGTTTCCAGACTTTTTTTGTATGGGCACTTTTATTGATAGAACACACATGAAACTCTAGTCCCCTTTGAAGTAATCTCCCCTGGCTGCAATGCACTTGTTGTACCATTCCAACAACTTCTCGAAGGCCCCATGGAAGTCCTCTTGTGTGAGCATGTCAATTACCTTCGTCACAACCTCTTTCATCTCCTCAATTGTCTCATAATGACAGCCTCTGAGCTTAGGGAATAACCAAAAGTCACAGAGAGAAAGGTCTGGACTATAGGGAGGGTGAGGAATTATCTTGATGCCCATCTTGATCAAATAGTCTGTGACAAGGATGGAGTTGTGAACTGGTGCATTGTCCTTGTGGAAACACCACTGATCCAATTTGAAGAGTGCTGACTTCTTCCGACGGAATCTCTTCCTGAACTCCTTTAAAACCTCAACATAGTATTCCTTGTTGACTGTCTGTCCAGTGGGAACCCAGTGCATGTAGATCATGCCAGTGCTGTCAAAAAAAAAAAAGGATCATCAAAAGTTTGTGGGTGGATTTGCTCTGTCTGGCCTTCTTGGGTCTGGGAGAGCCAGCATGCTTCCACAGGGAACTCTGTCTCTTGGTCTCTGGATCATAGCAGTAGATCCAGCTTTCATCACATAGCATTTTTTCCAAGTTTAAAACAGAATTTTATTGCATATTGTTCTTCTAAAGTCCAGATTGCATTTTTGAAATTCACCAGCTGTGACAATCAGGCTTTAGTAGGGTGTATTCCAATTCCTGCTGTAGCTGTTCATTTGAACCTGAAATCATAAAAATTGGTCAGGCATCTCAAAAGATGTATAGCAATAACATAATGAATTTTCAAGAGTCTACGACAATTTTAAATGCCTGTACAAAATAGTCTGGAAACTTATTGAATGCACCACATATTAGCAACATTGTAATCAAATTCATGAATCCTGTTTGTGTTATGATGTCATGAAGTCTATAGTAGTAGTAATTTAGGAAGCTTTTTGCTTAGATGTAGCACAAGACTGAATGAATGGGGCATCCAATGAGACTTGAACTCACTCGTGAAAGTTTGCTAGTTTAGCTTGCTAACCATTACACCACTTGAGGTGCCCATCACCAAGTCTATAGTTTAATGTTCTCCAAGAAGCATGACTATCTTATTCCTTCACATGTAAATTACATACAGTTACTGTCCAATATCACAACAGTTTGTATAAACAGAACTTAGACCCACTTAAAGAGAAAATAGCCATGAACTCTTACAACATTCATAAATTAAAGGTATCAACATATGGTCACATTTGAAGAGTACATTACATAGCAATATTTAGATATTCATTCAAAACAAATGATCATATATTCTTTAATCACCAAGTTGTTATTTTTATTTATCAAGTAAATCTTTAAGTTTATTCATAAGCATTGAAATTTTATTTAAGAGATGTAAAACAAATTATTGCAGTAAAATCAATGTTTTATTTCGTACATGCTTTGCAAATAAAGTTTATTTTATCAGGAATGTCAAGTGTTCCTTTTTTAGTAAAAACGTGATAAAAGATAGTTTGGTTTCTTTGTTTAATGGTATATCAAACTTTGTGAGTTACTTAATGCCAAAGCCATTCTTATAGAAGGGCATTAGTGGTACTATTTAAGCCACAGCTTAGACAGAGTAATAACAAAGGTTTATAACTTTCCCAAAGGTATTACTCTGAAAATGAACAAAATAGAGAGACTGGAATTTGAATTCGCTTACTACAATGTCGCTGTCCAGCATGTTAGAAACTACATGACGGGGACTCCCAGTTGGTTGGGTGTTTCGGTTTTATGGCATTTCAATCTGAGGTTATTTAATGCCAAATCCATTTTTATACAAATAATCAGTTCTATTTCAAACAATTCAGTTTAGAATGAGTACACAGTTTAATTGTCAAAATTTCAAGCTATTCAGTTTAGTCAAACAGTTCTAATTTAAACAATTCAGTTTAGCATAAGTATGCAGTTTACATGTCAAAACTTCTATTTCAAGTAATTCAGTTTAGCAGAAGTACGCATTTTAGTTCTATTTGACCCATAGATAGGACCCTATCAGGTGCTACCACACTGGGCTAGAGTGGACCTAAGAATGATAGTAATGAATGGGTAATCTGCAATCCTCAAAGCTCCAGGATTACTGGAACCTCACCATCAGATTGTTTAGTGTCATATCCAGGACACTCATGAGGGGGAGGGGGTCTTACCCCTCTGCATTAATGCAGTCGATGTATTCTACAGCCCCAGCCGACTGGGCAAGGAGACTCCCGGATTAAATTGGGCAAATATGCTTTAGCCCATGCACAGATTAGCGGGGGACTAATCTAAAATAATCTTTTGAAAATTAGGGCAGTTTTTCCCCCGGAAGAATGATGAAGTATTTCGTAGTCTGGCACTATAACAAAATTTGGTAACCAATCCTTTGTCAAAAGTCTCTTTTTAGTTTATAAGGTCGCCACTCAGCTTCATTCGAAAAAGAAAATTAGAGTAAAAAATACGTTGTTTTAGGTTCTCTAAGGCAGCGATTTTCAACTTTATTCTCAACTCCATCGAACAACAAATTTGCGCGAGATGGGCTCTACTACGTTGTTCGTCCTTGTCACGCCACGTGTGTAACCCTAGCTTCAGTTATGAAAACACATTTTCTGTTAATAGAGGTATATATGATTTGACAAGATAAGATCATAAAATTTCCATTATATATCTATATATATATATATATATATATATATATATATATAAAGAAGATATAAATGAAAAGAAATCTTTTCGTATGTCACATCAATTCCCACATGTAGAGATACGTAAATGATAAACGACAAAAAGTAAATATGAAATATTTCTAATTCAAAGTCTCACCTCTGGTAATGATTTCCCAGCGCTCAAATTGTATATTTTCACTTCATTAGCATAAGAAACTTGCATCTTGATTATTTTACCGTTGAAATGAATTAGTACATAGGCTTATTTATTCCAAAAAGCAAGCCATAACTACCAAAGCGGAAGTAGCCGGTCGCACTCAAATTAGTTACGTATTAGATAAAATTGTTTATTTAATGCGGAACTAATTTCGATGCGACCGAATACTTCCGCTTTTGTTATGGCATGTGTGTTCTGTATATATAAATCTGGGCTTGGGTGGTGTAACGATTAGCAAACTAGACTAGCAAGCCTTCATAAATGAATTCGAGTCTCATTGTGTACCCCATTCATTCGGCTTTGTACTACATCTAAGCAAAAAGCTCAGTAAATTGCTACTACTAATGGTTATCCAGCTAGCATAGCAGACCTTCGGTTTGATTATTGGAATTTTATTTTGAAATCTCTAAACTAGAAATGCTTTTGTATTAAACTTAGAGATACAATAAAATCAATGTTTATTTAAAAACTGACAAATTAGAATATCAGAACCATTAGGCTTTTGACAAACGTGAAAAATAAAATTAACACACAAACTACAATAAAAGAATTTGTAGATATATATGTAGGTTTTATGGAAAGAAAGGAATTGTAAATAATAATTTTACAATGAAAGGTTCACAGACAGAGGGGACTTGCTTTTTTTTAAAGAATGTTTTAAAAAGTTTTTTTTGTACTCACAAAGTCTTTTAATGGGTTATAATACTGTGGGTTTATATTTCAGATAAGCAGGGCCATTATTCAGTTTTAAAATCCTTTGTCTTTTACTTTTAGCATTTTTCGATGTTTACCTGTCCAAAGTCGAGACGCAACTCATTTTGCCAAAGTCAAAAAAAAATCAAAGCACAAGGACTAGTGACAGAGGGACATGAATCATAATTTCTTTCAGACAATTGTCTGGTCCTTTCAGAAAAGCTAAGCATTTTGTCTGATAGGCCTCACAGGAAATCAAAGGATTTTTCTTTGACAAATGGTGCCAATTGCCTAGCATTTTATTGGTGTGGTGGAATGTGACTGATTATTTGTTTATTGCCTACAGCCCTTTAATTAGTTCTAAGAGTTGTTTCTTTAGTTATCATATATTTAATGCTGTTAAAAACTTGTGGCCTTTTTTAGAGAGCAAATTACACCAAGTTTCTTTATTCCAATTTTTCTTCTTCTTCTTCTTCTTCTTCTTCTTCTTCTTCTTCTTCTTCTTCTTCTTCTTCTTATTATTATTATTATTGCAACAACAACAACATATGTATCTATATTTATATATTTCTAAACACAAATTTGGGTCCCATATCTTCACAAGTGAGTTTGAGTCTCATGGGATACCCCATTCATACAGCCTTGTGCCACGTCTAAGCAAAAAAAAAGAAGCTTAGTAAATTACTATATAAATCCAGGCCAGAAGATCACTTGTCTGTTTTCAGAAAGCCATAATTTTGTCAGTTTAGCTGTATGATATGGAGCATTATGTTGAAAAATCATATTTGTTCAATTTACTGAAGAGAATAGGTAGTCAATAGTTGGTAGTAGTCCTTTGTCAAGAAACATGCTTGTTGCATTGAATTAGTTCATAAACTCCAGAAGACGAGAAAGCTCTTCACACTATTATCCTACCATTTCCATATTTAGCTGTTGTTTTCAGACATTCTGACAATAATTGTTCCCCTGATCTTCTAAGACAACATTCCGGAGCCTCAATATTAAGGCAAAATCTTGATTCATCTAACCATATTATACTCTCAAATCACTTTGTGTCAAAATTTCAATATTTTGCTACAAAATGCTACCTGTTCTTGATGTTCTTTTTGGTTAACAAAGATTTCTTAGCACACTTTTGACATAATTCCATTTTCTTTGATCTTTCTCTAGTTTTGAACTTTTTGCCAAATTTGTTGAGATTTTTTCTGTCTCGAAAGCAGCATATTTTATTTGTTAGTCATCTTTTTCAGAGTAGCTTTTGGACAACCAGAACTCATTTTTCTTGCAGTAGAACCAGTTTTTGCTAAATGTAGTTCAATTGATTTTACAGTGGATAAGGTTGTCTGTATGTTTTCCCTATTTAAGATTTCAAAAATTTATTTATATTGTATCTTATTCTTTTATATTCCTATAATTTTATCTTTTATTTTTACATTAAGTTGAGGACATTCCTTCATTTGTATTTATTTTCAATTTAAACCAGAGATACTTTATTACTATTAGATTCTAAAAGTAGATTGGTTTGGTTTCTCTGTTTTAATGGCATATCAACCTTTGTTGGTTCTTTAATACCAAAGCTATCCTTCTAGAAGAACAATAGTGGTACTATTTGATCCATAGCTGGGAGGATAAGGGGGGTTCATACCTTTCCCAAGGGTATTTGTCCAAAAGTGAACATAATAGCGCAACTGGAGTTCGAACTTGCTTATTACAATTCCACAGTCCATCGCTTTAACCATTACGCCATGAGCACACTGCCTCTAAAAGTAGAAAAAAAAATCAACTAATAATCTCAAATTTTACTATGGCTCTTTTTTCTCACAAGTATAGGTTTAAAGAAGACCATAAGCATAGAGAGTTATATACAAGCGTGCAGTTGCAAGAAAAATAAGACTGATAAGAAGATTTAGTTTATTTTGTTTATTGAATAAATAAAATAAGCAAATGAAATATCTAGCAGGCTGACAGGCGTTTATCTGGTTGGCGGCAAGTGGTTGCTTTGATCTGGTCTGATGGTGTTGTCGGGTGACGCTCTCAGCGATGGCCAAAGATTTAACTGCCCATGTGACCTCCGCTTGCTCTATTTATATATTCCTGACTTCAAACACCGGCTCCAGAAAACACTATGTGTGGAAAAAAATGATTGGGTGAAAAATAGACCTTTTTCTATAACTGAGAATTTTCTGGGGATTTTGAATAGACTATGCATGGAGCCTATGCGCAGAAGCCATGATTTTCTCAGTTTGACACTGGCCGTTGTTGGGTCAACATCCGGTAGCTGTTATTTTCTTCTACAGTGTCGATGTCTATCGGTCTGTTTTTTGTGTGTTTTAGTAGTTAGGTGTGTGAAGAGTTAAGTGGGTGAATCAGAAGAGATTTGATGCATTTTACCATAATAGGAGCATCCATTGAAGATTAAACTTCTTAAACAACAGAAATGTTTGACTAACATGCTACCCATTACATTATAATGAGGCATCCTTAATTCAGTATTTTTGTGATAGTTAATTCCTGTTATTACTTTGTGTTAAACCGGGGATTAGCCTAATCAGTAGAGTGCTTATCAATGATCTGAGAGGCTGGGATTCAATCCCTGGTTGAGTCATACCAAAGACTCGAAAAAAGGTACTTGATGCTGCCTTGCTTAACTCACAGCATTATAAGGTAAGGATCAAGGGTAAAGTGGAGCAATCCAGGGAAAGGAGTAGCGCCCTCTCTTACATCTTGGTGCAGTAGCTATTGAAAAAGGAGCCTTCGGGTTACCCTCGATTCAGGTCGTCAACTTTACTTATTACTTTGTGTAGCAGATTTTGCGAGGTGTAACAAGCTTTTGTACTTGATAATTATTAGTGAGTTTAATCCTCAGTAGATGTCTTCTGGATTTGTACTGCAACATAGTTAAACTAGCCATGTCATTGTAGCGTAATGGTTAGCAAACGTTTCACAAATCAATCATTACTAAGTTATGACTTCGATCTTTACAAAGTGCTCCATAAGCTTAGTATATTTAAAGTACATCATGTGGTATAATGGTTAGCTAACTAAGGAGACCTACCATTACTAGTAAGTCTGATGATCCTTGGCGGTCCATTGTGGCACTACATGAAAATTGATTGGTTAATTGTGTTCAACTTTATTGCTTCTAATTGATTTTCCAGCAAGCAAGTATTTATTTTAATAAAAAGTAAATATAATTTATCTATATGAGGTCTTTTCTAGAAAGCAAGTATATTCATTGACCAAGATTTGCCTTTAAAATTTCTTCGAATTAGAAATTGACATGATTGGATTATTTATAGACAAAAGCCTTCAGAGTCTGGTTGGTTGGTTGGTTGGTTTCTTTGTTTAATGGAATATCAACCTTTGTGGGTTATCTAATACAAAAGCCATCCTTTTATAAGTCCTTTTAGTATCACAACAGTGATACTATTTAACCCATAGCTATTGGGAGATAAGAATGTTCATAACTTTCCCAAGCGTATTACAGGGGCCCGACAATATTTTTCAGACACTTTAGTATTCGACTTTCCGAGTACCATAGAGTGGCGAAATTCCTTCAATAGAATAGCATAAACATATAAAGACAATACCTGTAATAAAAATGGAAGAAAATCGATTAGGTAAGGAAAAATATTTAATTTTCATCATTTTTTACAAAACGCACGCGACATTATTTTTCGGACATCATTGAAAAACTGTTAATAGTCTGTAATATCACACTTCTTCTCAATAACTTTTATCAATCTCTCTTCATAATAATATGCACAATAATATCTCTACATGTTTCTGTTAGTCGTTTTTTGGCTCCTAGTGTTCGTTCCCATAGTTGAGCCTCTTTCGTTATTTCAGGTCCATCATAGACAAGTTGCACAAGCATTTCCCAAACATTTTCTATTAAATTTAGATCTAGGCTTCTTGCAGGCCATTCCAAAGTAGTCATATTCACTTTAGCCATCCATTCTTTCATGAGTTTTGACACATGGATGCTGCAATTGTCTTGCTGTAGAACAGAATCATTCCCCATCTCTCTTCTTATCCTTGGTAGGGCTTTCTCGTCCAGCAACTGTTTGTAGCTTTTGCTGTTCTGTCATCCTTTCAGCCACTCCAACCATATATTTCCATTAGCAAAGATCATACCCCAAACCATAACTCCTCCTCCTCCCATCTGTCGTTTGTTCAGTACAACAGGCTCACCCCTTCTCGACCAAGTACACCATCCATCGGGCCCATCAAACTTGAAACGCTTCTCATCAGTAAATATAACCTTCTTAAAGTCAACATGCTTTGTTAACCACCTTTTAGCACACTCCAGTCTTGCTCCTTTGTGTTTCTTTGTTAGTGTAATTTTTTTCTTAGCCTTTGCATACTTCAAACCAATCCTATGCAGCGTTCTTTGTATTGTTCGGATGTTTACATCCAATTCACATTTCTCCTTCACTTTTCTTGCTGTAACTTTTTCTCCAGGTGTCAAAAGCCGTGTCACAGTCCTCTTCATTCTCCTTTCAGTCCTCTTGCCAATTGATCTTTTCCGCCCTCTCTTCTTTTTCCGCTCGGAGTTTGTCTTCAGCATGTATTCAACTGTTGATTTCGACAGCTTCAAATCCATGGCGATCCTTCTGATGCTGAGGCTATCTTCCCGCTTCTTCCGTGCCAAACAAATGACTTCTTTTGAATGCATTTTACCTCATTAAACTTAATTGTTTTGCCAAGAAATGTCCGGACTATTTATGCTGTTAGATTGTCCTATGTTAACATAGTAGTAGGGGTACCAGTGTCCCAGAACAGTGTACAAGCAGAAAATTTGCATACAGCAGCATATACATGAATATAGCTCTTAATAAAATAGGATTTTTTGTCATGTCTGAAAAATAGTGTTGCGCAAGTTTTCTCAAAACTCACAAAAAACTAACATTATCAAAGCCAAACTAAAAAAAATGATTACACTAGTAGTGGATTTTCACTCCTCAACTACGTACTTACAATCTCAAAAGTTTTTGGCACTAGTGACCACCTTGAAGTATTTTTTTCAAAGTGTCCGAAAAATATTGTCAGGCCCCTGTAGTTCAAAAGTGACTGTAATTGTGTGATTAGAGTTCTAATTTGCTTACTTCGAGGCTGCAATCCAACACTTTAGCCATTATGTCATGGAGACTCTCTTCTCTTATGAGGTATGAGGCACAATGGGGAAGATATATATTACAATCAGGGGCGGAGATGGGACTAGTGCTACTCATGCCCGGCACGACCAATAACTCAGTCAATGTTATTCAAAATGGATTAAAAATCATCCATTAATTTCAAGCAAACATACTTAGTCTGATCTCAATTAAATTACGTATCTATTCAAGTTTCGATAACTAAGTAGCCAAAAGTTCATAAATATATCTGGGAATAATACAACAATGCTGTTTTGAACGGATGGTCTTTGTCCGGCCACCGTCAGATCTATTGAACATCCCGTAAAATCGGCTATAATGTTGAACACGCGTAATCCGTGCCAGGCATGAGACCCTTATAATAACAGTAATGTTAGCGAAATCTCACTTTTGGCTATAGCCAATAGAAAAAGCAAGCCAGAACACTGTGCTCAAAAAAATTAGCACAACTGACAACTGACAACTGTCTTGGGAAGAGGGAGAGGGACCGAGAGAGAGAGAAAGAGAGAGAGAGAGAGAGAGAGAGGGTGGGGATAGCAGATTATAGCCGTCGCCGACGTCATCATCATCACTATGGTAAATGTTGGTTAAACGGCGTGTTTTAATTCGTTTTTTCACTAACAGATCTCTATTTCTTTAATGAATATTGCATATATTACATTCTGTAACTAAAATTTGTTTATTTCAATACATTTTCAACAAATAATCTTTATTTTAAGCAAAATTGAAACTACTAGCTGTGTCTGTGTATATTGTCATCAATTTCTTTATTCTAATAAACATATTTTTCTTGTCATAGTAATGAACATCTTCTCTTTTCTTCTATACTTTTGAAAGGAAAAAAATTATCTTATCTACTGTATTAACAAGACTACAAATTATATAGTATCTTGATTGTTTACAAAAAAAACACCATGCAAGGTACGTTTGTCAATCTGTGCTATACAATGGAGAATCACGCAATAGCAAGTATGATGACTTACTTTGGGTCCACGGACCACGGGTTGGGAATTGAAGTTGACAGAGGGCGGGGGGTGGTGGCACGAGTAGCAAAAGTAGGCTAGAGTCACCACTGATTACAATGTGTAGTGAATTTATATTTCTTTTTTATTGCTTATTTACAGAAGTGTAGTGAATTTAATAAAACGAAGATAGGCAACAATACAGCAAGTAATTTTAGTTCTTCCTTCAGACCTTGAAACTTGGGGGGGACCTTCGCATGCTTCTTTGACTGTGAGAATAACAAAACACACAGTCACTACCCTATAAACTTCAATGGCCAAATAAGAAAAACATAAGGTGAACGACTACTCCCGTTTAAACCAGTTCAGCAGGAGAAAAATTGAGTTTTTAATTCGGCAGCTACTACACCCTGAGGTTCTCACGATTCCTTCCTTGCTGTCTCTCCATCTTCTCCTTTTCAGGTCTGAAACCAAAAAAAAAGAAAACCACACCCTTAGAAGGCTTGTTGCGCATGCATTACAAGACTCTCGCACTCTTATGTTTTTCCGGCGAGATACCCTCTGAGGATAAACACACAATGTGTTGTGTATACTTGATGAGCTGAGATAAGATTACCCTCTAGTGTAGGGCCCCCTTAGATACAGGGCACAATTACAAGCAATTGGCTTAAGGCTGGCCCTGGCAGAAGATTACATGTTATCCATAGGTCATTTGTTTAATGATAAGTGCTATTGAAATGTGTATTCTTGAGTAATAGGAACAATCTTTTTATGTTAAATAAATTATAAAAAAAGTAGAAGAATAATGGTTATAAGTGTACCATGTTTATATTGTCCAAAAAATATTTTCATTCAGTTAGTTCTAATGCTTTTTGGAAATGCATGAATTTTTTCTTTTCTTATTCTATGGAAAAAATAATGGAGGAGATTGGAATCTTTAGTTTTGGTAGGTAACTAGTCTAGGAGAAGAACAATTATGAATTTGAAACCAGGAGTTCTCAAGGATGTTTTCAATCTTTTCTGGTGACAACCCTACTGTCAAGCTATATTGTTCCTTTCTGTTCTCTTGGACAATATCAGAGGCATAGAGAAGGGAGACTTGCTGCATGACAACTGCTCGTCTACAATAAAACCTTGCCCATGTCCAGATTAAGATGTAGATCAATAGTCACAAATGAGTAAAGTAGGCTACCATCATACAACTGAAAAGATTAAGGAATTAAAAGAAATCAGTTACCTAGACGTAAAATTATGTGATTGGTTGGTTCAATTTAGTTTGTTTAATGGCATATCAACTCCTCATGGGTTATTTAATTACAAAATTTGACTCATTCGTAAACATTTTCATTGTCTCTTCTATGTTGGAATGAAGAACAACTTAGACACGTTTTTTTTTACAAGCACATATTTCTTTTTTTTTAGTGACTTCCATTTCACATCACCCGTTCTGACTAAATGGGGAGCCAGTGATCAGAGCAGAGATGGAATTCAATCTGCTCTTGCTGGCTATTTTTAACTGACTGAAGTTATCTGATTTATTAAGTTCTAGGATTATCCTCTCATATGATTTTCTTGTTCCGTGAAAGCCACTTTCTCAAATTATCGTAATATATATTTCACACTGAATGACATCCATTTGTCTTTTTGCCATTGTTTTAAGCTAATTTACACTACTTTCTAAATAATACATTATGCCAATTTCTTATTTAACAAAGCTATTCAGAGGAAATATCCTTTTTATAGTTTGTGATTGGGCAGTAAAGATTTTTTTATTGGTTGGCAATGCATTATGTGCAAGCGGCAAAGGATTCCTTGTAATGTTTGGCTTTGGTTTCTTTGTTTAATGGCATATCAAACTTCATGGGTTATTTAATGTCAAAGCCATCCTTGTTGAAAAACAGCAGTCATACTATTTAATCCATAGCTGAAGAGATAAGGGGGAATTCATATCTTTCCTGAAGGGGCATTAGTCTGAAATTGAATGTAATAGTGAGGACTTCATTTTGAATTTGCTTTCTACAATGTTACAGTCCACTACGTCAATCACTATGCCATGGGGTCTTCTTTTTGTAGTTTTTGGATCAGTTCACAAGCTATCACATGCAAGCTGTGACCTTTTTACTTGTGCCGCCCTATTTCAGTTGTTTTGAGTATCGGATAAAGTCAAAAGGCTCCTTCACTATTAAACTTCTCTATCTTTATTTTGTTGCTGTTTCATGTACGTCCTGTAAGCCTTATCAAAGAAAGATTAACCACTGTGATTTACTTGATCTGTAAAATATGAATAATGAAGGTGAATTTGGAAATACAACATCTGGTATGGAAGTCTAATAGTGGCGTTTTGAAAAGAATGTAAGCATTTTTTTGACAATTTGATTTAAGTAGTTAAAGAGAATAACTTGGTTGTTTGGATTTTATGGCATATCAACCACTGTGGGTTATTTAATGCCAAATCATGTTTATACATATATAATATATATGATTTGTAATCACATATTTGGTAGATAGCATTTTTACAAGCCAGGGCTCATTTGTTAGTGCACAATTAAATGGTTCCAAGTATAACTACCTAGCACTTGTAGTTCTATTTGGTATTAGTATTTTGTTTGTACACAGGAAAGTGGTTGCAGTTATTGATCACACATGAACCTACATCCTTGATAGGAGGCCAATTCTTTTCAGAAAGTTTGATATATTTTTAGGGTCTATTTTTCCAAATTGTTCTTTCATGCTGTTAATGTTGTAAAACTTTCTTTGAGAGTGGATGAGGTTTGTGCATTCAATCAAAATATGTTTTACAATGTATTGGTTTCTACAGGAACATCTAGGAGGAGGTTCTTCTTTTAGGATGAAGGAGTGAGATAGTTTAGTGTGGCCTATGTGTAGCCAAGCAAGAGCAGTTTCTTCTGTTCTAGTATTATTTGGATCCAGTTTCCTTTCTTTTAGAATGGGCTGTATTTGGTAGAGCTTGTTGTGGGTATTTTGGTCCCATAGTTGTTGCCATTTCTTTGTCAATATTTTCTTGATTTCATGTTTTTAGTCAGTATGTAGTATTTTTGAGTTTTTGTCAGGTATCATGCTGAGTACAGTTTTAGCAAGTAAATCAGCTTTATCATTTCCTTGGATTCCTACATGGTTTGGGATCCAGCAGAATATTACATTTTTGCTATAGAGTTGAGTTTGTTCAGGAGTTTGACAATTAGAGGGTTATACTGTTTTCTATTTTTAATTGATTGTAAAACAGAGATGGAGTCTGAATGGATGATGGATTTTTTTGGAGTTGCTTGTTGACATGATCTTTAGTGCCAAATGTATTGCTGAGATTTCAGTGGTAAATATGGAGGCTTCTTTGGGAGGCATTCCTTCTTAAATTCCTTGTTGAAAACTGCTCTACAACCAGTTCTATTCCTGTCTTTGGAGCCATCTGTGAAAATGTGCAAGTGATTGGGGTATTTTTCCTGGATGTTGTAAAGTTTCTCTTGATAGATTAAGGGGTGAGTTTTATTTTTAGTGAGCTTGTTTAGGTCAAATATAACCACAGGTTGCTCAAGTAGCTAGGAAGGAGAGCTTAGTTGCACAGTATCTTGAATGTTCATGAGTGAAATGTATGTATATTCCAGTATGTGTTTCATGCGGAGGCCAAAGGGTTTTATGGCCTTTTCTTTTTGATCAAATAGGGTTTTCTGTTTGGGGCTAAAAATACACTCGTAAGCTGGATTGGTCGGTAGTGATTTGATTTTAATGTAGTAGTAAGTAAAGTTGGCGACCATAGTCGAGAGTGACCTGAAGGTTCCCTTTTCAATAGCTACTACACTGAGGTGTAAGAAAGGGCGTTACTCTTTCCTTGGATTGTTCCACTTTACCCTTGTTCTGTATCTTATAATACTGTGTTAAGCAAGGAGGCATCAAGTACCATTTTTTGAGTCTTTGGTATGACACGGCCTGGGATTAAACCCAGGTCCCCCAGGCCACTGGCAAACACTCTAACCGTTTGGCCAATGTTACAAGACGAGATCTTGCCTTGATTTGAAAAACAAAAAGAATGAAAAGTTAGTCGCTCACGCATGGGCTCCGCGCAGAACTTCCGTTTGCGATAAATTAACAAAAAAAAATACATTAATAAATATCCAATCGGAACGCTTCCCGCGGGGCACAAAAATTGCCGTTTCTGAGCCTACAGAAAATATATAAATAGACGGACCAAATAATTATCACCAGACTTGTTCTTTCACATGACTCGTGTTAAAGATTCTTCGCCACCGTCCGGCGCCTGTCATCCGATACATCAAACGATCGCCGCCACTACGAACGCTGCCCTAATTCCGAGAAAACCATCCCTTCACCACGAGACAAGGGCAGTACATGAACTTTCTAACTACTACCACTGAATTCATTCTTTAACTGTGAACATATTTCTCCATTCTACTCTCTGTACTTAATCTATTTATAAAAATTTTCTATAACATCATTACTGTGTTATTGTGAGTACCTATACGTTCTTTGTTTTGCAACCATACGCATTTCTCGCCCACAACATTCATATTATAGATATCAACAACTCAGAATATAACACCAATGATGGTACTGAAGTGCTGATTTGGTAAATCTGAGTTTATGGGGTGGTTCATAAGATTCAGAGTAAAGGTTTTCCACTGGGGATGTTCTAAAAGCCCCTAAGATGAGTCTCAATCCTTCATGGTGGACTGTGTTTAGTGACTTCAGGTAGGATTTTCTGGATGCTTCATATATGTAGCAGCCATAGTCTGTTTTTGAATGGATTAAAATTCTACATAATTTTAGTAAGGTCTGCTGGTCTGTCACCCCCAGTCTTTGTGGGTGGAGGAATTGTAGTACTTTGCTGCATTTATCTTCTATATATTGTAGGAGAAGAATGAAAGATAGTTTTTTTGTCAAAAATAATACCGAGGAATTTATATTGATCAACGACAGGAATTTCTGATCCGTCTAGCTTTAGTGTAGGGTTGTTGCGCATTATTTTTAATTGGTAAAAGTATATGCATCGTGTTTTTGTTTTGGAAATCCTAAAGCTGTTTATGATTGCCCATTTGTTTATTTTGTTGATGTCCTGTTGCAGTTGGCATTCTGCTGTATGCATGTGTTTAGATCTAAAGAGAATGACTTGATAATTACCAATAAGTATGGCATATTCTTAAGTGCCTATGTACTGTCCGAGTCACATCAAAAATTTATTTTTTCTTCCGTTGGTTTTCCTATCATATGCTTTAACTTTACCTTTTTTTAAACAAATATCCTCAATTTGAGCAATTATGTCTTGAATCAAATCTATATTCTTGAACATCAACTTTCAACAGAAGGATTTTAAGAAATAATAACTATTTCCTGGTAATTGGTATAGTTGCTTATTGGATGATTATTGACAGGTTCCTTGTTAAAAATATTTTCAATAATCATGGTGTTGTAGCAATTAAGGCCCCCACATGCATGCCTCCAGTTACATCGCTGTCAAGCCTCTACTTGATATAGTTATTTACTAAGTATAGTTGTGGCACAGGGCCACATACAAAAAATTACTACTACTACTACTACTACTTGATAATAGGTATCATCATCATCATCATCATGTCATGCTATCAGCACGGATATTTCTGACCCTCTCTCGCCACTCCTCCCTATTGTCCATTGCTTTTGGCAGGTCTTCTGTGCTAGATCCAGTATCTGCACAGAGCTGCTGTATGTATGTTCGAGCTGGACATCCTGCTTTTGCTCGTCCCTGTGGAGGGGTCCACAGGAGTAGATCACTTACAAGCTCGTCCCTACTTCTCCAGCAGTGTCCCACATGTCAGGTTCGTCTAACTTGGATAGTTTTTGTGACGGGTGGTAGGTGGCCGTGCAGTTGCTGTTTTGTGGGGTGCTATCTCCAGGACTTGTTCAATATTGCTCACAGCATTCTTGTGTAATTGCTGTCAAGTTTTTTCTCCATACATTTTGTTAGCGTCCACATGGTGCGTCCATATAGCAGTATCGATACTACTACTGCTTAGAAGAAACTGAGCTTCATTTTATTGGTCATGTCTGACTTCCATATGACCGATAGCCTATTGACAGCTGTCCGTGCGTTTGCTAGTCGTGTGTCGATGTTTGTCTCAGTTGATGAGACACTGCTCCCAAGGTAGGTGAACTTGTCAACTAGTTTCAGAGCGCAACCATTTAGTGTGGAGATGTCGACTGTTTGATTGAAGCACATATATTCTGTCTTGTGTGCATTGACATGGAGGCTGATGCTTGCAGCAGCTCGTTGCAGACTATATAACAGGGTTTTGGCTCGTGTGGGTGCATTTGCCAGAAGTGCTATATTATCGTCGTAGTCAGCATCGGTAATTGTTTTTGAGGGGTACCTTCTGCTTCTTTCTTTCGTTAGCTTGAAACACCGTTTTCTTTGATTTTATCAACAGATGTTCTAAGCACGTAGTCTAGACATAAAATAAAGAGGTATGGGACTAATGTGTCTCCTGGCAGTACACCTGCTACAATATCAAAGTAGTCTGTGTCTCCATCCGGAGAACGGATTTTTACTTTGGTGTTCCTATAGAACATCATCATGGCTACGACTGTTTCTTCTGGTAGGTCGTGTGCAAGAAGGATTTGCTCCATCTTTCCTCTGTGAATGGAGTCAAAGGCCTAAGTAAAGTTGACAAATAATATTGTTGCCTGTAGGTTTTTTGCGCATACACCTTCAAGAATTTGACGGATAGTAAAAATTTGTGAGGTTGTGGATCTATTTCTCCGGAAGCCATTTTGGATCTTCCTAAGTATGTTGTCACTTTTGGGTTCTATGCGGTTGTGTAGTAGGGCATTGTATATCTTGGCTGCTATGGACGTAAGAGTTATACCTCGGTAGTTCTTGGCTAATCCGAGGTCGCCCTTTTTAGGGAAGGGGAGGATGCAACCCTTCATGTTGTCGAATTTTCTGGTCTTTCAACTTTCTGGGGGTATTTCATTGAGCCCTGTTGTCTTTTTATTTTTAATTTTCCTCAGTACCGAGTTGAGTTCTTGAGTAAACAGTCCTAGTTTGATGTCTATTTGCTTACTTATAATTCTCTTGATTGGTCAGTTGCTAATTATTAGATATTACTAACAAACTGCTTGCTAAAATTCCACACATGCACCCGTTCAAATTCACTGCTGTACGTAATTTAAAAAAAAATCTGCAAAATACTTCTTACGTGATCTAGGTTTACGTTATCAATGGATTTTTATTTTTGTTAGTCATGTTTAAAATGTTATTTTATTTCGGTTGTTTGTCACTTGTCTATAGATTTTCATAATTTTTTGCTAAAAAAACAAAAACAAACAACAACAATAAACAAACAAAAACGGAAGAAACCCAAGTAAACCAAAGGAGCAAAAATGGATCCAAACTTTGTTGTGTTTGTATACAAACTGTAGTAGTGTGACTTTAAGCCAGGGAATATTTATTACATCAATTTTGCGCAGTTAATACTGGTAAACTTTCACTTTTGTTTTCAAGTAAAAAAAACTAATTTCTCGTAATTTCTTTTTAATATGAATTAAAAGGAATCAATTGCGCATATTTGTTTAATAAATTATAAGGACGGAATTCAGTATATATTTTACAGCAATAATATATTCCCCACGTGGAAGTTAAAAGCTCTAATGGCAAAAATAATACCGGAACTATCAGTTTTTGACATGCGTAAACGCAACTTCCGGTTTTTTCTCTGGTACAATATATTAAAAAGCCCAGTAGTTGGGTTCAGTTATCGCATGGAGAGGTGAAGCGAAAGGAAATTGTGAGTTTTGTTTGTATTTTTTAACCACTTAATTTATGCCAGCCTAGTATTTTATCCTTGGAAAAATTGGTATTGTATTGATAGAATACTGGATGCTTGCAATTTTCTGAATATAATTTTATAACGTTTGATACAGCCGGTAGTTACTGCCGGGTATTGGAAATAAATATCTATTTAACTTGTAATTTATTGTTCTTGTACGATATATGAAAGAAAGTTTTAG